>OZ026826.1:5195007-5542927 GCA_964023185.1 Macaria liturata | reverse complement strand
TGAAGGCCCGCAGCGCGGCGGTGGGCGGCACGGCGGCGAGCAGGCGCGGGTTGTGCGCCGCCGCCTGCACGCGCGCCCACGCAGCCGCGTCCCGCGCGCGCAGACACACCGTGGCGCGCGCGCACACGCGGGAGCCACACGCACGCTCTATAATACATGCTTAATAGGTTATATTTTTCTTCTTATCGAATGAAAGTGGCCAACCCTGGTGTCGAGAGTTTATCAAGCCACCCTAAGGGCCTCTGGCATGGCTTAACGACTGTATTATCTTAGTTATATTAAATGGGATGTGTTAGTGAGAGAATGTGACTTCGTCTGTAATATACTCTGTTTGTACCTTCATAAATTCGGAAAGTTTAAACTTGACGTTTGTTTCTGAAAACTTTTAATATTGTTGGATCACTGACATTGATTAAACTCAGTGGCTAGATTGTCCTCAAGTACTTTTTAAACCGATATCAAAAAAGAAGGAAGTTCTTAATTTGTCTGAATAGTATAGGTAGCTCTATAACGAGTATCTTTATATTCGAGCTTTTAAGTAAAAGTAACTAAAAACAATGTCATAACTGTAAGAACATGATTGGAGTTTCCCTCTAGAATGAAAACATTCCAAATTCGTGAAACGTCTCGATCTTTTCCCCACCTGTGATCTGGTTGAGGCTCCGCAGCGCGCGGCACACTGGTGTGCGCACGCGCAGGTTGCGGCCGCGCGCGCGCACCATGATGCTGCCCCCCACCACCATCTGTCCCAGTCGCGCGCATGTCTTCTCGTTCACGCTGACTAGCTTCTTGCGCAGCTCGCCGTAGTTGATCAGCGCGTACAGCTCTTGGGCTACTTTCTTTACATCTGGAAATAGGGAATGAAATACATAGTTTAAGTTTTGTATACATAAACATGTATTTTTTTATTTAAAGTCAAAGATATGTATCTATATATATAAAACTCACAGGTGACCAACTGACTGACTGATATAGTGATCTATCAACGCAGAGCCTAAACCACTGGACGGATTGGGCTGAAATTTCGAATGAAGGTAGATGTTATGACGTAGGCATCCGCTAAGAAAGGATTTTTGGCAATGCCACTTTTAAAGGGGTGAAATAGGGGATGCAAGTTTTACTTCTTAATGCGAAGCCGCGAGCTCCCACTAGTTAAGGAATATAAGTAAATGCAGACATGGTAATAATCTTTTACAATGTAATGCTCACTACTCCCAACCATAAATAAATATATGTAATACAAATATAGCGGACTATCTAAAAAACCACTTTATAAAAATTGGACATGAATTAAAAACTAATAATAAACCAAATGAAAAGGATGCTATACAGTTTATTCAGCAAAATGTAAATAATATACCTGACCTAAAACTTCAACACCCAGATGAGGTGCTGAAAATAACGAAAAATAAAATAAGTGACTCAGATACAAAAGATATCTACGACATATCAGGAAAAGTATTATATGAAATGTTGCCATCAATTAATGCTCACCTCACTTACTTAATTAATAATATTATTATGTCATCATATTATCCTGACATGCTAAAATTAACAAGAGTTACCCCACTATACAAAGGAAAAGGCGACAGAGATGATGTCAAAAACTACAGGCCTATTACAATAGTACCAACCATGTCCAAAATAATCGAAAGCATATTATCAAATGCAATAATGAACCATCTTACTGTAAATGAGGTGCTATCGGACTCTCAATACGCATACAGACCAGGTAGATCAACTACTTCAGCAACTCTTACATGCATAGAAAAAGTAATAAACTGTCTAGAAAAAAAGAAACGCGTCGCCGGAATACTATTAGATTTGTCAAAGGCGTTCGATTCCATAAACCATAAGTTACTACTTGCCAAAATGGAGAGATACGGTATCAAAAATAATGTCAAAAATCTGGTAGAGTCATTTTTAACAGGAAGGAAACAGATTGTTGAAGTTAAAATAGACGGAGAACAAAAAAGATCAAAAGAACAAACCACAGACATTGGTGTCCCACAAGGCTCGTCGTTAGGTAATACATTATTCTTAATCTTCCTAAATGACATTGCGCACGTAAAAATTAAAGGCGATCTCATACAATATGCCGATGACACATCAGCCGTGGTATATGGCAACACTGACGCAGAACTGTATGAAAATATAAATGAGACGCTTCATAGCTTGAATGAATGGTTTACCATAAACGGACTGAAATTGAACACAATGAAAACAAATATAATTTGCTTTAATGCAGTCTCCCCATTAAAAGGTATAGTGTCCATACCCATGCACAATGGAGCGGATACATATAGTGTGAACGCCGTAAAACTGTTGGGATTTGACATAGATTCGTCACTGACATGGAAAAATCACATAAACAGTACATGTAATAAGATGGCTAAAGGTATTTACGCCCTAAAGCAGTTACGAGATATAACGACAGAACAACAGCTTAAGGAAGTTTATTTTTCTTATGTCCATTCCATTATGTCTTACGGCATAATTCTCTGGGGTAGTTCGACAGACTACGAAAGAATTTTAAAAATGCAGAAAAGGGCCGTGAGAGTGCTGATGAGAATCAAATCTAGAGACACTTGTAGAGGCCATTTCTCTAAGCTAGGTATATTGACCTCTGTGTCAGTGTACATCTTTGAAGTAGTAAAATATGTTCGCAAAAATTTACACGAATATGAGATACGTTCTAAAACGAATAACAGAGCATGCAAAAACAAGGTATATCTTGAACATATACCTCATAGACTTGTATTGTCAGAAAAACTTCCAAAATTGATGGGACAAAAACTTTATAATAAACTGCCTGAGCCGTTGAGAAATATACAAAAAGAAGGAATATTTAACGCAAATATAAAGAGGCTTCTCCTCTCAAAAACAATCTACAATATCAAAGAATTTTTATCATACGATTACAAGGAATTTCAAATAACAGATACTAGGTATAGTAATGATAACAAAGAATTAATGTAACATTGTATGTATATAAAACCCAACATAAATTGCTCACATTATGTACAAACATAGCAATGTCGATGTTTTAAGTTTGTTTTTGTTCATTGCACTCTGTAAGTAAAATTTAGTTTATCTATTTATATTTTTGACATAGCCTCTATACAGCTTTATTTATAATTTTCTACGACATTATTTGACGAAGCCTCTTTACAGCTGATAGTAAAACTTATTTAACTATAAATACATATTTAAATTAATTAATTGCCCTCTAAAATATGTTATTACCAAAAATTTTAAATTTGTCATAAATAATCAATATACTTATGTAATGAATATAATTATAAAAATATTGACGATGTTAATCTTGAAATGTGCTTCCCCTCTTAGTGAATGTAACATGACTTGATTTCAAATAAATTATTTCATTTCATTTCATTTCATTTCATTTCATTTCATTTCATTTCATAGGGTGTGCAAATTACACACATAAATCTTAGAACCAAATAGTATAAATGAAATTATTTTAAGGAAGGTATATTAATCGGATACAGCAATTTAATAGAATGTCGTAGGATTTAATTTTAATAAAAGTTTTATGTAAATATAAACAAAATAAAAAAAGACCAATAGCATATATACGACGAATGAAAAATAATTATGATACAAGAATTATATCTTCATTCTACGTTACGAGTTAACTACGACTACACTGAATAGGTTTTTACTAGGGAAGCGTGCAACGTCGTAGACTATAAGTGGCGCTAAACATCAGACGGGCTATAGTGGAAAACAAGCCTATTTAGTTTTAAAATTAAATATAATAATTCATTTCTTGACTCAAATCCCCATGCATGTCCTCTGCCCATTTACGACAAAATAATTAAAACCACCTCTCTCACCGTTAACTAATAATTTCCAGCAGTTTTCAGTCACGTGTTCTAACAAATCGATTACCTACCGCAGATGGATCATAATTACAATCGTTAGTGTAAATGTTCTGTTATCTATTACATTGTGATACTGTTCACTTCAATATTATGGTTAAATAACTCTCTTTGAGTCGTAAGTTCGTAACTGCCGTATTAGACAAACAGCCGGGACCTACAATTTAACGTGTCATCCGACCCACGGAAGCTAAAACTAAGTACACATATTTAAGTTATCTATTGTTGAATCTGTTTCTTTTTTAAACGTGTACTTTCCATCTTATAGGTACCTTTTACTTCGCAAATAAATATTTTGAATATGAATTTTGATAGGTTGACGCTTGACTACAACACGCCTGAAGTGTAGCAACGTTGTTATCTCATTATGATTTTTTTATTGAACCCTCAGTACAGAGATTCAACTAACACTTGGGCCCTTTTATTTTTAGTAGACGCAAATGCGCCATAAGTTATGTCATAATCACATAGTTACGTTTTAATGCACTTTTATTAACGCTAAGTGCAACATATACAATATCATTTGACTATTTTGTTGCAAAAACTGGTTCTTAACCGACTTCTAGGAAAGGTGGTTAATGGTTATCAATTAGTGTCATATTAGTTTGCTTAATACCTATGGGGCTAGATGGCGCTGTGTGACATGCCTCGGAAATATTTATATTTTTTTATTTTATATGTATGAAATGGCTATTGTGTGTGAGTTCACTGCTAGAGGCGCCACTGTAGCATGTCTGCAAAATGTCTAATATTTTAATATCTAGTAAACCTCACCAATTTCCCGCTAGGATCGCTAGTAGGTTTAGCGTAAGGTCTGAAATATCAAATACAAAAACGATAACTTTCATTGGCTAAAACTTGGATTGGTTTAATATATTTACACTCAAGCTTCCATTTCCGTGGGTCAGATGATACGTTGAATTGTAGGTCCCAGCTGTTTGTTTACGGCAGTCGTTAAGCCATGTCAGAGGCCCTTAGGGCCTAAGTCTGGTGTCTCGACACCAGAGTTGGCCACTCTCATTCGATAAGAAAAAGAAGCTCTCAATAGTTTTCTTATACCACGTGTATGAAGTCTGAGGGCATTAAACACAATACAATTTGACTATTTTGTTGCATTCACCGGTTTTCTTAATAGTACACTAATAAAAGTTTTATTTCCGCGATTAATGTTAACAACCGCTTGACCACGTAGTTAAATAAAAATAAAACTGTCAACATTCATAAATATTACCTATTAAGTACATACATAATAGTACCTTTAACAATAATTCAGCAATATTAAGAAACGTGTATGTTATAATTTGCAAATATAAATGTTTTATCATGACAGTATGTTTCCCCAAAATATGCACTGCTATTCATATCAATTTCAAAAACGAATGAACCAATGTTCATGATATAGATCGTTTCAAAGCTATACTAATCTAAACAAATAAATGAAATCTAACCGCCCCGCTGCAGCGCGCACGTCGACAGTAAGTTCTACATATTATATGTATATGAGAGTGGCGAAATCTGGTGTCTAAAGATTTCGAATCCCACGAAAGGCCTCTGATATGTTTAAAAGGCTGATTAGTTGAGGCTTAATTTTGATGATGACGAAGGGTACACCGACCCACAGCCGCTTCGAAAACATTGTTGAGAATTATGATTGTGTTGTGGACCAGATAAAATCATAATTGAAATCGCTGAAATTCAAATATCACGTTCAGTTAGGTATAAACAATTTTATCAGATGGTCTGTTTGATGTCCCACACCATAGATATTCAAGGTAGATATGTATAGCACACATCATTAAACCTGGCATTATGTATAATGCATCATTATATACTGTATGTTACATAACATACATAGTAGTTAATGTACTAAGTACCACTATACTTAGTTATTTTTCAGACCCAACATACATATAATAATAATAACGAATGTAATATCTTTCACACTCGTTGTTTCCAAATCCTGAACAAGAGATTAAACAATTTATATCCTAAAAACTACGTATAAATTAACTACGTATAAATTTTATATCAATGTAAAAGTTTTCATCGTAACTGCAGAAAACTATTGTTCGCACATTTTGTTGTAAATTACTACCATCCACATATTCTATACTTAACCATAAATTTCACGGACAATGTATGGGGCGTATAGCGCCGTATATAGAGGTTTGAACTGTACAATATCATTACTAGGTTTAAACCTAGATTAGTAATATTAAGACATGTACTAAGTAATGAATGTGAATTACACATGTCACTTACGTCAAGCGCTACTGGATGGTTCTGGGGCCTGGCTATTTGTTTACTAACAAATGTAAGAAACTAGATTATGTTGATTTGCTGTTCTGAATGAATATGATTTTTTTTTCTGTGTTTTTCTGTGACTAGCTGTGCCTGCGACTTCGTCCGCGTGGAATAGTTATTTTGGGCATTATTTCTTTGAATTTTAAACCGTTTTCGCAGCGACGGAAAATTATTCATCTTTGAGGGCTCAAAGATGAATAATTTTCCCCGTTTTTTTCCACATTTTCCATTGCTTCTTCGCTCCTATTAGTTGCAGCGTGATGTTATATAGCCTAAAGCCTTCCTCGATAAATGGTCTATTCAACACAAAAATATTTTTTCAATTCGCACCATATTATTATTAGTAGTTCCTTATATTAGCGCGTTCAAACAAACAAACAAACTCTTCAGCTTTATAATATTAGTATAGATTGAGAATAACATATAAATTAATAATTATTAAATCATATTACTCTTAATTATTTTTTTACCATTGATGCTAAGCATCGTTGCAGTCTTCGATGAAACAGACTTGCTTGGAAGAAAACAAATAACAGACATTTTTCCTGTTTAAAAAAAAACAAATGTTTTTAAAAAATAAGCAGGAAAATGTTTCACATTCAACCAAAATGTTTGAGACGAGAAGATTTCGTGATTTTCTCAACATAAACATACTAAAGTCGTCTTTAAAAAGTCATATGTAAGCCACAATAAATAAAATAACCAACTTACTATCATCAAAATGCACATGCTTGGCGAGCTTGTGCCAGGTCCGGTAGTAGAAGTGGCTGACTTGCGTCTTGGTCTTCAGGTTTACATCTGGCATCCCCTTCTTTTTCATCTTACTACAGATATACAGCGTTATCGCATCAAAGTCCTTGCCATATTCGTTCAATGCTTCAAAGAATAAATTCTTCTCGTCAGTAGACCAGAGGGCTTTGGGCATACGCTGTTTGACGGGAAATTTTAGCTCTTCGGATATTTTGTTCGGTGTGTCGCATTCTGGGATTTCTGCAAAAAGATTGGTAATTTTTTTTGGTATAGAATTAAGTCAAGGTACGCAAGGTCTAATGTTGATTTCGATTAACCTTGATTGGGTTATAAATGCAATTAAGATTCTTATTTCGGGAGGGCATCGAATCGAAAAACAGAGGAATATTCGAGATCATACAAAAACACAATACACGACTAAAATATAAATAAATGATTTTATCGCCTGACCGACTCATGTTGAGGTTGAGGTGATTACTTCCAGAAACATTTGAGTATCTTCTCTTTTGTTATTATTTCTGTATTGGTTAACTTTTTTCTGAAAATAATTGCGCATCGCCATATTTATCTACGAATGAGATGCACATTTGTTTTTATGACCTGGTCATGTATATAATTGCACATCACCGTTGTTTTATCTGTTTTTTAACTAAAACGGGTTCGCACTTGACCATAGTTTGCCTGCTTAAGATGGAGCGTGCTTACCCGATAAGAAACGATTCACTCTCGCTTTGAAGATCGCTGGCTTATAGCGCTAATTCTAAAGTGTGTACTCCTTACCATCGACAGCCCCGTCAGGCTTCTTGGCGTCAGCTCGCGGCTCCAGCTTGAGTTTCTTGATGACGCGCGCGCTGGTGCGCTGCTGCTGCTGCGTGGTGAGCGAGCCCAGCAGCTCCCAGCACCCGGGGGGAGACATCTCCTTGGACTGCTCTTTGGGGGCTGCCTGTAATCAATCATAGAGCTATTTATTAACTAGTGGACACCCACAGCTTCACTCGCAAAATTTTAAATAAAAAGTAGCCTATGACTTTTAAGACCTCATATCAAAAATCATGATGACCCGTTCAGCCGTTTTTGCGTGATAAGCGTTTATATTTAAGTTTATTCTACAAATAAACTCATTTGTAGTTTAAATCAGATATCAAATGCAGATTAATGTAATAGGTATACAAGTGAGTAATAAACCATTTATATTGACAAGTTGAGTAACCCACATTATAACAGGTAAACCCGTGGAAAACCATTATTTCATTTTCTCAATTAATATTTTGAATTTCCTTGTTTAGGAAAACCAGCGTAGCAAACGCATCTATGCAGTAAACCACAAAAATATAGGACAGTCATTCAAGAAAAACCCCATAAGCATTAATTCAAACAAAATAACCATAAATTATGTCCTCTAAGTTTCACCTTTATTTATCACGAAAGTAATTAGTTTCTATTTTAACCTCGACATTCCACGAATAAAAAAGTTGTAGAATTAATTTATTTTTCTTTTGTTTTTTATCGTAAGATATTTGACATATGAATTTTTAAGGACTTGAAGTTTGATATACACTACTTTTTGGGGGTATTTTAAAGTCGAAGAATATTATACATACGAGTCTATCGCAAAAAAGCAACACACGTCAATAAAAATAGGATGGTCTTTACAATAAATTATTTACTTTATGACTACGGGTGGTTATTATTATTTTGTTTGCCTGACAAGTGCAATAAACGCCAATACAATTGTGTACATCACTTACGGAAGATGTTATAGGACAGACAATGGTCATATCAATCATGTTAAAATATACCTACACTCATCTTGCAGTGACTTCATTATGCAATAACGTACATAATATTTGAGTCCTACTGGGCATTATTTATTAACGGTGACGCTGACAGCATCCATACTGTAAGCAAACCTTATTTAATAAACCTACGAATGTAAAACTCTGCGGTGACGACACACTTTTAAAAAGTAAAACCAATGACAGTTGCAAGATTGACAGTTTTAGATTGTTATAATCGTTACCATGGAAGTTAACGACTGAATCAATACAACTGTATTCTTATGTAAATCTTCGTTTAATTATTCTGAGATTAACGTAGAGCCTATATTACAATGATTATATATCTGTAACTACAAGTAAATAAATAGGCTCACCTTGTAAATTGAACTGCACTGCCAAAATGACCAATAATAAATAAGGTATGTACATACAAATATGTGCAATTTTATCCAATGCGGATGCCCTACAGAACTAGTTTGAGTATTTAATGCCAGTGACTTTTGAATGCAGTTCAAATAACTATGCTTTTAAGACTGGAGCATAAACGAGAAACTTGAAATAATAAAAAAACTAATTATGCACAACTAGCGGCGGCCCGCGGAGTTAATTGCGTTACTTCGGGATAATGCCTACATCAAGTGTACCTAAACCGAATCTAAGATCTAATTATTAGGTAATGTAGATATAACTCAATACTACATCAACAATAAAGTGTCACAACACAAAGCGATTACCTTCTATTAAAATAAATAACTATTTTACTAACAAAGAATCAAGAAGAAAAAAAAACATAACAAAAATATACGATGACACTACTGCAGAATAAATTATAGTACTAAATAAAAACCTGATCCATCTCATTAATAAATCCGACTCTTTGTAGACATTCGAATAACAACAAAATCTGCCGGCGATATGTTAATTACTTTTATTGATTCGATTAATTAAATAAGTAGAACAGTAGTTAGTGGTTTGTGACCACTAATTGTGCGCGTATACATCGGGTCACGTAGGAGCATCTCTACATTTTAACCGACTTTAATAAAGGTGGTTGTTAATTTCAAGTCAGTCAATTTTGTAGTACTTCAACTCAATATAACATATTATATCTTTCAGTTGCTTTCCAAAATATTTAAGAGAACAAACAATTGATTAACTTACCATTCATTGATTTGAGAAGTTGACTAGAGTTTAAGGTGAACTCAAACTCAAATTATTAACTTATATTTTACAGAATACTACCCGACACAGTTATTATACCATAAAACATGTATACCAGAAGCTACATTTAGTTACTAGTTACTTTTAATTGTGATTTTAGTACACAAACAAACATCCAATCCTACAACTATTGTTCTACGAATTTTCGGAATTCACAATTTTTATTTGATTTAAAAAAATTATCTTAAATCAATACGAGAGAGACCATGGATTATGGATAGCCACTGTGAAAAGATTCATATTTCTAACAATGTCATAAAAAGGGACTCACTGTACCCAGTATAAAGGTTTCCGTTATTTTCCTATGAATGTACGAAATGATTAAAACGCAAAACCTAATATGTAAATGGTTAGGATGTTACTTCCTCTAAATAAAACTACTGGTCAGTTCTAAGGTCCACAGTTTTGTTTACTGCTCTATTACTTCCACTCGTCTCCAATACTACGAGATAGCTTTACACTCCGATAGAAATGTAACTAAAATTTTAACTTATTTGGAAATGACCGAAATAATGCTCCATCTGCTTAAATTGTTATGCTTGATTTCTGATTGCAACTTCTCGGACTAAGCTAGCTAAAAAGTTTTTACTCTAAATAGTTCGAGTCGTGGGTCCTATATGGACGAGATATGCACAAAACACGCGCAGCTGGCACGTGCAAAGAGAGGCATATACCCAGCAGTGAGAAAAAGAAGACTGTGGGTGAAAATGACGATGAATATTTTGCGACAATATGGTCAAAGTTAGTGTCCGTACAGAAATGGAAATTAGTTTTGAAAAGAAACACACATACCAGGCCACTCAGAAAATTTTGCGAAAAAAAGTTTTTATGAATGAGAGACTGGCCAGTTTAAAACTATTTTAAAAATATGATTATTTATAAGTAAAAATAGGCACATTCCAATTTCAAATTTTCCCTCCACATTTTTTGCAAGCTAATTTAAATTATCGTGTCTCAGTAAAAAATGGATCTGCACCGGGAACATTATCGCGCTATGATTTTATACGATTTCAAGTGCTGCCTGAAACCGGAAGAATCTTACGAAAGACATCAAATGGCTTTCATGGATGAAGGCCCTTCTAAGGCAACCGTGTATCGTTGGTATAATGAATTTCGGCACGGTCGACTAACTTTGGGGGATGAAGAAAGAAGTGGTCGCCCTTCGACGGCTGTTACGGAAGAAAACGTGCTAGCAGTGAAAAATTTAATCCAAGACAATAGGCGAGTTACATACCAGGAGATTCAGCACATTGTGCAGATTGGATCGGGAAGCCTTGACAAGATTCTGCACGTGCATCTTCGAGTGAGGAGGATAGTTTCACGCTGGGTGCCGCACAACCTCACCGATGCTCAGAAACAGGCTCGGGTGGAATGGTGCCGTAATATGCTTAACAAATTTGAAGCAGGTTCGTCTCGGCGTGTTTATGCATCATTACAGGCGACGAGTCCTGGATATATCAATACGATCCAGAAACGAAGCGCCAGTCGACAGTTTGGGTGTTTCAAAACGAAGCAACGCCTACCAAAGTGAAGCGATCTAGAAGCGGGGAGAAAATTTTGATCGCGAACTTTTTCAATTTGACTGGCTACTTGGTGTCCATTCCTTTACAAAACCAAAGAAGCATCAACGCCGAATGGTATATTAATAAATGCTTGTCAGAAGTTTTCTCTGTTGTGAGCAACAAGCGACCAAACACAGGGCTCCGTGGGCTACTGCTCCATCATGACAACGCGCCCGCGCACACCGCGCTCAAAACGAGGGACTTCCTGGACAGCACGCCGGTC
This sequence comes from Macaria liturata, assembly GCA_964023185.1. Lineage (NCBI taxonomy): Eukaryota > Metazoa > Arthropoda > Insecta > Lepidoptera > Geometridae > Macaria > Macaria liturata. Next base: position 5,531,184 of record OZ026826.1, on the reverse strand, counting down.
AAACTCCTGGGTCACCCTCCTTACAGCCCGGACCTAGCACCGTGTGACTTCTTTTTATACCCAAAAATAAAAAATCTGCTCAAAGGGATACAATTTTCGTCACCGGAAAATGCGCTGTCAGGGTTCGAGCAGGCCGTAAACGAGGTGTCTGCGGCGGACTGGAAAAAGTGTTTCGAAAATTGGTTCAGACGCATGAAACTTTGTATAGATGCTAGTGGAGAGTACTTTGAAAAGATTTAATAAAAATATATTTGCCCATAGAACATATTTTTTCTGTTTCGCAAAACTTTCTGAGTGTCCCACGTAGTCACATACAGTGCTGCCCCCAGTCATGTTTACATTGTCTAAGTGATCTCGCGGAAACTAACTCTTCCTGTTTATTTGCCAAACATAATGACAAAATAAAAGTCGCAAAGGGCGGATTAAAGTTCGTTATAATACTTACAAATACTAGTTTTTTGTCAATTTGTATGCCCTTGTAAACAAATACAAGTTTCAAATCTGTGATTTGTCGGTTTCTTATGTTAATTTTCTGCTGTGTTTTGAGTAATTTTCCATTTTACCTGTTGGTAAAATTATTTATTTTTATTAACTTATTATACCTAGATACGATATTGTGCCCAAAAATGGTAGGTAAACAATGAAAATATTGTCAGTAAGTTAATTATGTAAATGTTATCTCCACATAAGATAATTTAAAAACGGTGTTCTTCTTCACGATACATTTTTCAATTAATTTCTACTAAGTAATATGATGATAAATAGAAAAGTTTGTGAGTATGGTCCATGTATATTTATTAAACGAATAAATTAATACGACACGCGTAAAAATGAGTAAAAATATCGTCTCGCATAATGTTATAGAACAAGATTTTTTCCAATGACGTTGGTACCTACTTAGTGTAGATTTACTCGATATTATAACTAGTATGTATGTCGCAGCCAACAAACATTATAAGGCATTTAAATAATAACCTAATTATCCAAATTTACTCGTAGTTCAACCATGATTTTATTCATCTAAATAAAATCAAACTTACAAATCATGGTTACTCTTACCATAAACATTTTAGATCCAAGCATGAGATATCAGATGAAAATATAATAAATAATAATAAAATAATAAATATTCCGGTATATTGCACACAGCACCCTAGTTCCGGTGCACACAGCACCGGAATATTTATTATTTTATTAAGACGGCTGAAAGCTATTTATTTTTATTTAGAAGAAGCAGTTGTAGTTATACCCGTCGGATGACAGACAGTCTAATAAGCGGACTGTAGCCAGGCATTTACCAAAATGACTAGTTATATCAGTTGGCTGCGACTCGGACATAGCAAATAAAATTTAAATGTTCGTCATCTTTATATTCTAGTTCAAAAATCCATAAAAAAAACTTACTTTGCTATGCATTTAATGATGCTGTTCTGTTATATAATGGTCAAGTTTACTCACTATCTAATTTGGTCCTAACTTGATATTGACATTAAAAATAATGTAGATATTATAAAGATCGAGTCTACTGCTAGATATGTACGTCATAACTATTATCTCAAAGCAACTTTACAACAACTACTGTAAGGCATAAGCCTCCTCTCCGTATGACCGTAGTATAATAGTAGACATACGATGTCTATAAATTAATAACTATAGAAGAGCTAAAGTAGGTAAACTAGGTAGGTACCTCTGTACATCTCTCTCTCTCTTGAGTCGTATTCCTCATGACTGAGGGTCGTGACTCCCCCGCAGAATTAATCCGCTAGGGGAGTTTTCTTGGGCAGATACATCGTGGTGGGCGCCCAGGTCCTTCCACGGAAGACACATGTCCTCGGATATTGTGGTCCTCAAACATGTCGGTTTCCTCACGATGTTTTCCTTCACCGTTAAGCGAGTGCAAATCCACAAATAACTTGAAAATACAAGTCATTGGTGTAGGGCCGGATTCGAACCCGGGTGCGTCTGAATGAAAAGCACACTCTGGAACCGCTACGCCACACTCGCTTCTCGCTTCAACATCTGTACATATAAGGCGCTATATGCATAATGCACGTGCTCTAAAAAAATCCCAAACTTAACGATCAGACCAATTAAAATTAACTACAAAATAATTGACTAACACACCGCTGACTATATTTATCGGTTCCGTACTCATCTCGGGCAATTTGTATATTTACATAATCTTTTGTGCGGTTCAAATTCTGTCAGTGCCTTCGCTCGGAACAAAAGATTTAAAATTCGAGTTTTAAAATTTAAATATGTAACGCGGCGCGCGCGACGTCATCGTTGTCGCGTCGAGCTCGGACCGGTGGTCGGTATGAAAACGCGTGCGCTGAAGATACAATACGCATCGTCATAAAAACCCCATAGCTAGCCGCCCGCCTCGCACGGCACGGGGCGCGCGCGCAGGCCTCCAAATACAAAATAATTTGGCAGGACTCTGCTAGTTTATTTACTGGTTTGGAATCTATGGATGTGTTCTTAATATAAAAATAAATAAATAAAAAAAGTAATTTTAAAAATAACAATATATTAGATTGTGTGTCTTGCCATAAAATACGTATAGACAATTTTTATAAATATTTTGTATCGTGTATTAAAAAGTAAAGACTGTTTAGAATTAAATGAAAATGGATAACGTAACGTTCTGCGTGACATTGCTGCTGTGCAGTAATTTGATATTATTAAGTGACTCTCAAGCACTGAAGAAGGAGGCGTATATGTCAACGGTAAGTGTATTTTATTATAATATTTATCATGATCTCTCTCTTTACAGGAACATTTTATAATTAATATTACAAAAAAAACATCCTTCAACTAAATAAATACTCCCTCACCCCTCCCCTAATATCAAGTTATAAAAATAAATTCAAAGATCTTTAAAATTTGGTGCAATTTTTTTTCTCATTTTCGATGGGATGGTAAAGAAATAATTAAGATAAACATTGTAATTTCACGGTTAAAATTACACATTTCAATTGCAAATTACATTTAAACACATTTTTGCTTTTAAATTAAATACTTTTAAGACTATTTTTGATTTCAAACTATTTAAAATATTGGCCTGTTGCGACCCTATTGGTCCTGGCATTGACATTGTATAGGTACCTACCTAATATACATAAACATTCATACATAACATACAGTACAAACATATACAAACATTAATTAATTCGACTAAACATTTTTTTGTTATCATATTTACCGTTTGCCTAGTACGGCAGTCGTTAAGCCATGTCAGAGTCCCTTAGGGCGGCTTGATAAATGCTCGACACCAGAGTTGGCCACTCTCATTTGATAAGAAAAAGATCGTTACCAAAAATAAAATTAGTACTTATCTAAAATTTTAACGGGTCAAGTGTGTTTTACGTACCGTATGTACGTGAGGTTCCGTGTTTTTCTTTTATTGATAATACTATAAAAAAATACGTACAAGTGTCTATACAAACAAAATAAAAAGTACAAATAAATAAAAACACATAACTTCAAATAATAATAAACCATGTGTGTGTAGTACCTACCTACTACTTATTATACATATATCACCGTTGTTTATCATTTCTTCCGCGAATTTCCAAAGATCGTAGAATAACCTTAGTAAATTACACGTTAGTTATAAATAACCCTGTATGTACGCTAGACTAATCTTTAATAACCCTGTATGTACGCTAGACTAATCTTTAATGGAAGATAGGGTTTTCTAAGCAAAAAAAACTCAATGCCGATTTTGATTAAATTATTGTTTTGATTGCTATGAAATTACAGATTCCTAAAAACAGAAAATACAATTAATTACACAAGAAGATCCCAACTATTTTACCTGCAATCTATATCCAACCCAATGATTAACTGACCCTCCTCAAGAAATTAAATTAAAAATGTAAATACATTAATGACAAGATCACTAACCGTTAACTGCGGTTTATTCCAACTAGTCCTACCAGTAGTTCGATAGTCGAACTGTTTGGAAGTGCAAGGCTCCCAAACAACTTGGGTCATATTCTCAATACCAACAAAAACAATGATAAACTTCGGACTACCTCATCCATTAAAATTTAGGCGTGAACTAGTAAATATGCATTTTTTCGACAACAAATACCTCTATGGTGATAAATATTTGAAGACAGCTATGCGCATAATATATGCAAAATTTATACTGTATTGAAAGAAATGATTGACAAAACAAAAAGCTTTGTCTTTCAGTGAAGTTTTAGGCAGGCAAGGATTTTTTAAGTTTTGTTTACCTACTTTTGGTAGATTTTTTACACCATCCCCCGGTTTTTAGAACGATCCGCAACAGTTAGTTTACTTACATATGTATGTTTGAATCAATTTCTTCGCGCTTCATTGGTTAATTTTTAAACCTACTAATGACAGTGCGTAGAAATTCATTTGATGGGAGAATTAAACTGATTGTAAAATAGATTAGGAGAAACTGTAAAATGGTTTCCCACTTTAATAAACAACAATTCAAAAGAGCGTGTACTTAGTTACGATATTATGTTTTGATTGTATATTTTGTAACCATTTGTATTTTTATACATCTATTTGGAATTCACATAAGCGACTATAATACGTATATTTTGTATGTAGTGTTATATAAATTAATTTTAATATAATGCCTGTATTAGCTTAGAATTGACTTTTGTTTAAAATTGGAATCGACTTTTTAACATATTATGTATTTATGTAAATAGATACTTTTAGCTAAAACTTTTTTATTTTATTTTTTATAACTAAGTTGATCACGTGCTGGGTGCATCCTCACATGCCGCTGATGAATCTCAGCATCATTATAACAATTATCGCATTTGATCGCGTGTCTACATTGTACTACAAATACTACAATACAAGTGATTGATTCTACTACACCGCTTGTATTGTATAGTCTCCATTCAAATGAAATGCTAATTAATGGTAGGCTTCTAATATTCAGAAGCCTTTGCAGAACAGCCGGCATAGTAATCTACATTATATTATTATATCACCTCAAAAATCTGAACACAGAAGACATTAGAAAAAAAATGGTTTAGATATACTTTAAATCCATAAAAGAACACGTTTCAGCAATTTTTAGAAATTGTGTCTATTTATCTGTTTATTTAAACGCTCATAATGCAAAAACGGCTGAACGGATCATCATGATTTTTGGTATGTAGGTAGTATGAGATCTTAGAAGTGTCATAGGCTACTTTTATCTCAAAATAATGCGAGGGAAGCCGCGGGCGTCCACTACTTATCATAATATGTATCAACACAATATACTCGTACTGTCAGTAATTTTTTTGCGCGCGTCGATCAAAAGGACCTATTCATAAAGAACCTAACTCTTCCTTCCCCACACGTACAAGTTTTTAACAAGTAAATAAAGCACAATTACAGTAATTCCGCTACTAATTGAATTGTTACAATAAAAGAGGCTGCAAGTTGCTAGTCCCTCGGGCATTGTTGTGTTGACAGGTCGACGTTATCACGCATCTAATGATAGAATGATGGTAATCATTTAACGAGATGCTACTATAATGACAATCATGCCGGTATTAAATATAGGAATAATACGTTTACAGCGTTACTAGTATTAATTATAATTAATGTGTAAAAAACTACAATAAGAACTTTTAATATATAATTTTTAAAGAAAGAAAACATTTTCTTAGGCATATTATTAACAGAAAAACCGACACAAATTCTGCCACAACACAGCCCCAACTCAGCATAATGCTGGTTGTGTGAAAGCAACCAGCGCTGGTCTTCCGTTGGGGCTGGCTGTGACGTCACGCACGTACAAGAAGGCAGGTGAAAAAACAGACAAGACGTATACAAAGAGGAGCAAAATTTTAAATTAGGCTCTCGCTTGAATTAACTCGCCAGGTGTTATGCAACATTACAATCTACGATCAAGCTGACTATCTAAGAACGTCTTTTTTTTCACGTGGGATAGGTTTTGGCGTTTGACTACAGCCTGTTAATGTTAAGCATTGCTGCAGCCTAGGCTGTAACACGCTTACCTAGAAGGTACCTTTTATCTCTAGATTTGAAGATCCCTGGTTCCGGTAAAGTGTTCCAAACCTTTACCGTCTCTACGATAAACGTAGAGGCAAAACGCTGTGTTCGGCACTTCTACCATAAAACGGTCTAACGGCGGTTAGTATGAACTCTGTATATTACGACGGTTAATGTTATTAACGTTATATTATTTTATTGACGTTTGCTTAGTGTGGGGCTAGATGGCGCTGTGTGCAATGTCCCGGAATATTTATTTATTTATTTATTATTATTTTAGTAATCAGTATTTACATATGTATAAGAATACATAGGTATGTTAATCACATATTAATGTGATTATATGGCTATATTTATAATTAACCAAGTACAAATTCATTTCGTTACGCGAATAATATTTTTTTAAGACATGATTTTCTTTGAACATTTTATTAAAATCAATCATTATTTGTGATTTCTTGTATTTATGTTCATTTACGTACATACCCAAATAAGGAATTGTTTCTTATGTAACCTGCACCGGTATTAATGCAGTTTTAATTTTTTATAGACCAGTTCTTAAAAGCGTAATTTTACAACTAGGTGTAATAAAATAACTAAGTTGAAAGTTTTACCTTCGTTTATATTTTACCTTCGTTTATTTGTACAATTGAAATTTTAAATTTATATGCTATATATTAGATGACGGATATAAAATTATGTGTGAATATATTATTATGAATAGTTAATAGGTACCGTTAAGTTATCTACTTTTTAAAATTATCTTTCGTCGTGTAAAAATACTACAAATAGCAATTAACATTAAAAAAAAAACATACGCCGTGTGTGACTCCGTATCATTCACAGAGTACAAAAATAAGATTATTCCCTTATACATAATTTTATTGGCAAGACGTAATAAAACACAATAATAGCACAATTTTAATGAGAGATGCGTTCCAGGAAACGTATTCGTGCGTGACATCAATTTGAATTTGGAATTCGCACAGAACGTCCACCGGAGGAGCGGCGCGCGCGCATCTTTATGACATAATCGGAATAAACGTGATGGGAATTGTTACACTTCCATTGTTTATGTTTTTATATCGATCGCGCGACCCTGAACGTCGGCTATTATAATGTAAATATAGTCATCACAGGTATAATATGTCCCTAGGGCGCAAATGGTTCTTTAACTGGACATGTGTTTCATGCGAAATAGAAACGGACTCTTAACTAACTTTTGTAAGCGTTTATGGTATGTTTTTTTAACACGGAATACGGCTTACGTTTGACTACAGCCTGCCTGATGTTGATGTGAAGCACCACTGTAGTCTAACATGTAGCACGCTTGCCTAGAAACAAACCAACTTACTCTGGACTTGACCCTTGGGTTATAATTTTCTAGGAACAGGGCACCAATAACAGCCCATGCAACAGGGGAACATACGATATTACTGTAGGCACACGATGTCATGATAAACAGCTGTTTCCACTCCATTCTGCTACAGACTTATCCAAGAAAGCAGTAAAATAGCAACCTCAAATTATATCCCTGCCAGATTGGTTGCCTGCAAGAGATCGCTCTTAGCGATATGGCCGCCGATTAAGACGCTAATTTTAATTTCTATGTTTTCTTTTATTGTTTTATGTGTGGTGTTTAAATAAAGTATTTATCTATCTATCTATCTATCTATCTACCTCTCTGTGTGTTTGTTATTAATTTATCACACTAAAAATAAACATTGGCGTAGGTGTTGATTAGTCCCTGGATTAACACAGACTATTTTTTTTCTCGGATTAAAGCAGTCAACTCCGCGCGGCGCTGTTAGTGTTTCATAGAAAATGCTTGATAATCAATATTAAAATAATTATAATGATTGCAAGACCTAATTACACCGCAGGCGCCTTTCTCAGGTTCTTACATATTTTACAGGACAATGGTAGCACGTGGTCAGTTGAAGGCCAGAAGAAATGCCTGTTACTAATTATTTCGCTACCTAATGTCCTGGGTTATTGATAGAAATATCGCAAAATGTTATGAAAGCGACGAATCATTTTGGTATTTGGCGCGTGTACAGCATTAGGTCCCGAAAGTGGCGTATACGAGTATGTCTCGACTTTCGATACAAAATGGGGGAAGTCATACATTGGTTCTATCTGCACGCACAAACGGCTGAGCCATTTGTGAAGCATGGTCTAATTTATGTCTAAAAATTAGACAATAGTTTACAATAATTATTACGAATAACAAGCTATTTTTATCGCGGATTAATGCGGGTAAAATTGCGGGATGCCACAAGTAATACCAGTATTACAAATAAGGATCAGGGCATATGACAGAGAAAAAAGGATCTATTATTTGCAATGACCGCAGACTTTATGCACGATTCTCATTCTACAAAGCCAAACCAATCCATTGCCGGCGATTAGAATATATTTAGCCTACATCAAGTACTCAAGAATTTAATACCTAATTGTAGGATACTAGTTAGACACAAGAACGTAAATTACTCTGGCCATGTAAGAGCTAAACATTTAACATTGACCTAGGCTTCAAACGATTTAGTCTAAATACATAAAAGAAGTCATGAAATCAGTTTATTTTTGTATTATTTGTATTTAGTTCTGTTTTAAATCCTTTTCTGTATTGAAGGTTATCTGATCCGCTTAGTTAGGTATGCATTTAAAGGAATAAAACACACAAAATCGACCTCTTTAGAACATTTATAGAACGATCAGATCATTCAGGTGACAAGTTAGTTTATTTTGGGTAAAAAAAGATACAAAGTCGAAGATATCAAATATGTTTTTAAAATGTAAATGCAGTCGGTAAGTTGCACAGGTAAAAATACACATGAATAACCTTAGCAATAATTGAACAAATTAATTGTACTCGTTTAACATGACCTTACCTCCCTCGAATTTTGGGATCATAGTGTTTTTTTTTTGGTGTCCTAACGAATGTTAATGTCAGCGCGTTGCCACGGTCCCAGAACGTACGTCCTGAAGATGGGTGTCATTACACCCGAAACGCGTAAACAACATACGCGAAATTACACGTGAGTGAAAATCGTAATAGTTACATATTGATAAGAATGTCTAACGAAAGTTTAAGTAGGTAGTAAAATGTTACTGTTCTTGTTTTTTTACTGACTTTTAGGTCTATTCTAGGAATGCCATAACGTTGATTATTTGTCATTTTTCCAAATTAAATTAGAAGGCGAAAATCCGGTAAGTAATACGGTTTTGATCAATAACAACAGTAGCGCCACACCATGCAGAAGTACAATGGTAGTGCTTGATATCAGACGCTGTATTCATACAACGTAAACCTAAAGCTGAAGAGGGTTGAAAGTCTGAACGTTGAAGATTATCCCGATATATAGCTAGCGAAGCCGCGAGCGTCCACTAGCAAAAAATACTACTGCAACAGTTTAACATCTGCAATAGCTAAAACAAGAATCAAACCGAGGTCAATTCTAGCAGGCCATGGTTAAGGAGCTGGTCTGCATTATACATACGGTGTATGTATGTATATGTTACGGCTAATACCCGAAGTGCGGCTACACCTAGTTTTAGCCGGTTAGAACTAGGTGTAGCCACTTAATCTTGGTTAAACCCCGAATCGAGACAGGACTTGGCTCCTCCTCGCTTCGCTCGTCGTCGCATGTGCGTGGTAGAAAGCAACCTAACGAACCTAATCTACCTTCTTTCACAGACAAGTGACTTCGAGTCCAACACTTGCACTACAACAGGACTTGAGACCTAGTTTTACCCGAAACCAATCGGCTCGTACTAGGTTTAACCAAGACTAAGTGGCTACACCTAGTTTTAACCGGCTAAAACTAGGTGTAGCCGCACTTCGGGTATAAGCCGTAACATATATATATAGATAGAATACTAAATTTATTATCAACTCGTTTGCAGTAATGGATGACCTGATATAGACCTAAATTCTTCTTTGCTAAGGCTAACAACTTCAAGTGTGTTTATTTTACTTGTTTGCAATCAATTTTACGATACATTTATCTTTATAGTAAACAGTGTTAGTAACAAGCGGTGAAGTCCGTATTAGCTCGTGTGGGTTTTATTCAGAAACTTTCCTGAAGCATAGCAATGTCCCGGAATATTTATTTTATTTATTTTTATTTATTTTTATAGATTATTTACTACCAGGATTGGTTGAGGAAGAAATGCAAATCTAAAGATATAGGGAAAGACGACAGTTTGTTATCACAAAATAGGCTTACATTTGACTACAGCCTGCCTGAAGTTAAGCACCACTGTAGTCTAAGATGTAGGTATAACAAAAATCCACAATTAGTTTAATGCAAAGCAATAATAAAATTCAACATAAAAATATGTTTTCTTATAAAATCTCCCAATTGGTCGCACTTATCGAATGTGACGAATTAGAATGATGCTTACACATTTGACGTTATTGAAATAAAAAACATGTAAACTTCAATTACAGAACAGGTAATATTTTTGACATTTTCAGTTGAACTGAATTTCAGCGAGCGTAACATCTACACTTGGAAAGTCGGAAACAAGAATTAGCAATAGTTATAACATCGTGCAATATAAACTTTTAAAATCAGACTAGCAATTAGCCAGATATTTTCCTTCTAACATTGAATGCGTACTGAAATTGCATATTCTGATGCATTAAACATGTCCTCAAGACTGCAGATATCTTCTAGTGACTCATTATTTCATTTTAAATGGTCAATAGTAACACATATTAAGTTCATGGTAATCTAGTAGCTAAGGACTCTCAGTCTTAATGTGTTTGTAGTTTTCACTGTAAATGCATATTAGGTATGGTTGTGCTACTACTAGTGTGGCTACTCATTTTGAGAAAATAGCAAATTGATTATAGCGTCTTTTATATGAAGATACACGCGTATTTAAATTTGCTTACTAAAAATTAAGAATAATACTTACGTGTACTAAACACGTATGGTTTTTAAGAAACAAAATCGGCTTCCATTAATATGGCTGGTTAAATTATGAAGCAGTTTTTTAACTTTAATTATATCAAGCATTTCAGTATGTATTTAGGACCTATCGATATGACTGATTGTATCAGATTGTGTATGTTTGAACTTAGTTATCAGTATAAGTTTAACCTGAATTGGTTTAGTAGCTTTTGAGATATAGTTAGATACAGGTGCGAAACTGTTATGATGTTTTAATTTTTCGAAATTAGCACTTGTTTAACCATAACTTTACCAAATTTCATTACCATTCATTATGCGATTTGCGAACCAGTTTCATCAATCAGTCACATAAGATTTTGTTTCTTTCTTTCCAGCCAAAACTAATATCCGCAGCCGGGTACCCATCAGAGAAGCACCGAGTGACCACCGCCGATGGCTACTCCCTCCAGATGCACAGGATCCCAGCCGGCAGACGGACGGCCAGGAGGACTGACTCGGGAGGGAAGGGGAAGAGGGCGGTGTTTGTGCTGCATGGGCTGCTGGGGAGCAGCGGGGACTTCGTCATTATGGGGCCGGAGAGGAGTCTAGGTAAAAATAATAAATATTCCGGGACATTGCACACAGCGCCATCTAGCCCCACACTAAGCAAACGCTTATATACTTTTTTTTTGTAAATACATACGAACGTACAGACCCAACACAAGTAAATATATTTTTTTTAAATTCATAAATACTTGTGTCACGCGGGAATCGAACCCGCAACCCCTAGATTAGAAGGCAGAGCCACTACCAACTAAGCTGACAGGCCAGTCAAAGGAACATATCAACTATAGTGGGATATTAATAGTTCATTAGAGTTACAGCTGAACAATTGAGATATTGAACAGGAAACAATGCTAAAATAGGATCCGAGAGGTGTTTAAGTAAGAGAGAGCAAAAAGTATCAGTGAAAAAGGTAAAGTGTTTAAAAGTTTGCCACAATAGATAGATAGATACTTACTCCCTGCAGGGCACGCACGGCACGAGGACTAATAGTCTTTCCACCATTTTTATCCTCTTGGTGTATGGTGTCTTACAGGTGACAGGTGGATAAAATGGTGTAAAGACTTTTAGTCCTCATGCCGTGCTTGCCCTGCTGGTCCCTGCAAATGCACAGGGTCTGGAAGACGGACGGCCAGGAGGACTGATTCTGGAGGTAAGGGGAAGAGGACGGCGTTTGTGCTGGGGTGCAATGTGGACTTTGTCATCATGGGGCGTGGGGTGTGATAATCATTTCATTTTCTACTTCTTATCGTCCGAGAGAGGTCCACTTTAGTGTCGTGAGTATGTGAAGTTAGTTAGAAATATCTACGTTTGACTAGTCATGTGAAACTAAAGAAAGAAAGAAAAAAGTTATTGACAGGCATTAGTGATAAAACGTATAACATAATCAGGGTCTACCATCTCTGGCTATATAGTCTGGGTAACCGTAAGGTGTCATACATAAGCATAAGTTGGCTGATCTTAAGCCCCATGGAATTTTAAGTTTCTGAATGTGACTTTTATATCCTATTTCAGCGTATCTCCTGGCCGACGCCGGCTATGACGTGTGGCTCGGCAACCTCCGAGGTACCGTCTACTCCACACATAAAAACTTGACCAGAAACGATCCAGCCTTCTGGGACTACAGGTGAGAATATAACCAACTCTGAAGCATGAATAATGTAGTGGAAAAAGTGCGTAGAATTTTAAAAACATTGGTTTGGTACAGTTCTAAATCCAATTTTAAGAAAATAGATTTATGTATCGAACAGTGGGGTGAAATCGATTGTTTCGAATAAGCATTGTTATAATAATATACATATGTACTCGTATGTAAAATTGTAGGAAGTGGATAAAATTCGAGCATGATAATCTAAAGCATTGGTTACCTATTATTTGTTCACAAATTTCTCGCAAGTCACATCTAGATAACAGATTGAGTTTCATATAAATCGGTTCTGCAGTTTATTTGCATACTACGCAATTCTGAAGGTGATATGAATGGACAAGATAGCCATGTGATTAGTTTTACTTTATTTACCACTAGTCGGTGCTCGCGGCTTCACTAACATTAAGAAGTACAACTTGCATCCCCTATTTCACCCCTTTAAAAGCGGCACTCCCAAAAATCCTTCCTATGCTAACCGGATGCCTACGTCATAAGATCTACCCACATGCGAAATTTCAGCCTAATCCGTCGAGTGGTTTGGGCTGCCCGCTGCGCGTTGATAGATCATAGTCATACCTAGTTAATTATTTGCGTATTGTAAAGGATACAGTTACACAAACAAGATGTGGAAAGTGAACACTGAACAATAACCCTGATAGGGTATACAAATATGTCAGTCACCTTTGAGTTTTATATATTTACTAGTGAGTGCTCGCGGCTTCACTAGCATTAAGAAGTAAAACATCCCCTATATCACCGCTTCAAAAGTCGCATTTCCAACAATCCTTTCTTAGCTGAAGCCTACGTCATAACATCTACCTGCATGCCAAATTTAAGGCCGATCCGTCCAGTGGTTTGGGCTGTGCGTTGATAGATCACTATGTCAGTCAGTCAGTCACCTTTGAGTTTTATATATTTAGGTTTAGGCCGATCCGTCCAGTGGTTTGGGCTGTGCGTTGATAGATCACTATGTCAGTCAGTCAGTCATCTATGAGATTTATATATTTAGATTGTATTTGTTCCAGTTTCCACGAGCACGGCAGGTACGACGTGCCCGCTATGATCGACAAGGTGCTGGAGGTGACCGGCCTGCCCCGTCTCATGTACATAGGGTACTCCATGGGAACCACCTGCTTCTTCACCATGATGTCGCAGCGACCCGAATACAATGATAAGGTAGGCTTTTTTTGGGTTTTCTATGAGAATAGTGAATAGGGCCAACGGCTGACGAAACATCTGTGATCAGAGTTTGTTGGACAACTCTCAACAATCTCCGACTTCTACATGTTGGTGGATTGATCGACGAACATACAAAAAAAAAGAATATTGTTTCGTGAAGTTGGTGGCTATCAAAGCATGAAAAGCATTTGCCCTACAATTTTACATATTAGGCGACCTATGAAAGCACCGGAATGTAATGCCACTCTTGAAAGCTTGTAAGTAAGACAGTGAACTTCACTCCACAATAAAAGATCCTAGCAGCAGTATTCAAATAAATTGGTACAACGTGCTTACTTCCTAAAACTATGTATTTTAGGTTAGGTAGTAATTAAGAAATATTGTAACACTTTTGCTGAATAAATGCATTTTAAACTTGAAATTTTGAATTTTTGAAAACTGCTCAGTATATACTTAATTTATGTAAAAATATTTGTGTGTTTGTATGTTCCCAGATAATTTCGTTCGTAGCGTTGGCACCAGCAGTATATCTGGACAACGTACGATCAATCGCGACGCTGTTGTTAAAGACTATTAATGTACCGGTGAGTGCAATTTGATTTTATATGTTTTGTGTTAGATGTATGAAAATTTAACGACAATTTTACATTCAATCATACTTAATATTAATATAACACAATGAATTATGGCTTTATGCTATCTGTTTAGTTCGTTAGTTTCCTTATGTGCTATTAACTAATATGGATCTATTTGTGGTCTAATAAATGTTTATTTTTTATTTATTTATAAATACTATTATATACTAACTACTATACTATTTAAACTATTTTCCTATTCCCAGGAGACGATGCGATCCCAAGGCATGGTATCCATGACGCTCCAGCCGCGGCTGGTCGAGTTCATCTTCGGCACAGTGTGTAACAACCCCAACCCGCGGGACGACATGTGTATGTCCATCGTATACTCGTTCGTCGGAGAGGACTATGAGCAGAATGATAGCGTAAGGGAATATATACTTTATTCGTAGATATCAAAATTGAATGCACTAGATCATTGAAATAGTGATATTAGTGAAAGTTACACTAATATTGTTGGAGGTTGGGGCTAACTTGTAAAGATGTTCATTATTGGGACAGTGTGTAACAACCCTAACCCACGGGACAACATGTGTACATGTCTATCGTATACTCGTTCGTTGGAGAGGACTACGAGCAGAATGATGGTGTGAGGGAATATATAAATAAATATTCCGGGACATGGTCGTTTATATGTATTATAAGTAGTACATACCTACTTATAATACATATTTACAAAAGAAAAGTATATATGTAAGGTAAGTATTATATACGTTACCTAGTACCCACGATACAAGCGTTTGCTTAGTGTGCGGCTAGATGGCGCTGTGTGCAATGTACCGGATATTTATTTACTTATTTTTATTTAAATACCTATAAGTTGAATGTTGATAGAGCCCTTACATGTGCGATATTTGTGTTTGCAGGAGATGTCTCCAGTGGCCATGGCGCGGTTACAACCTGCCTCGTGGAAACAACTCGAGCATTTTGGCAAAATTGCTATCACAGGTGGGGGATAAATCTACTAGATGTATATTACTACTAGTGGACGCCTGCGGCTTCGCTCGCATTACTTCAGGATAAAAAGTAGCCTTGGCATTCCTACGAGCTCATAACAAACACTACCTAAATAACTAAAATAATGATGATCCGTTTAGCCATTTTGCGTGATGAGCATGCAAAAACGGCTGAACAGATCAACATGATTATTGGTATGTAGGTAGTATGAGGTCCCGGAAGTGTCATAGGTTACTTTCTATCCCGAGCGAAATCACGGTCGTCCACTAGTGAGAGATAAGACTCGATTATAGACTAAATTAATCTTCTTATTATTAATTTTGTTCCAGGTACATTCACATCATGGGAGGATGGTCTGTGGGGCGCGGTGAAGCCCTACAATCTGGCTAACGTGAGGGTGCCCGTCAGTCTGCTCTACGGAGAGAATGATCTACTCACTGAGAAATCTGTAAGTATTTTTTTTACAAGGAATGGTTTTGCACTTGACCGTAATTCATAATGTAGCAAGCTATGAAGCTCTCATCAAGCTTGATTTGTATCAAAAATACAGTTTTCTATCACTATCTGCATATTTTGTAATTCTAAGAATAGACAAACATAATATTATAAATTAATTATTGTAAAATGGCGAGATATAAGTAATTAGCAATTTCTGTAATATTTACTTTTTGAGTTGGAGTTTCAATTTATCAATAAATGATTCAAATTCAAATTATTTTTATTATGCCAAAATAAACACAGTACTTAGATTAGGTAATGCACAAGAGTTTAAATCTTACATATAGCAGTACAAGTTGGTATTCCATTGTTCCGCACTAAGTCCCATAGATGGGCTTGTGTTGCGGGACAATGTTTCCTTCTGTGACCTTTTATTAGATAGTAAAACTCATAGTACAAACAAAATTTTTCACTTTACAAGTTTGTAAATAGACTAACATAACCTTCAAATTTGTAAATACATTTGTGTTGCCTGGCTTAATATGCAAAGCTTGTAAAAGATATTTACAGGGTATAATATCTGTTCATGGAGTAAAAGTAAGGTACCTATACTTATAATATTTCTAAAATTATGTTTGTTAACATTTAAATGTGTTTGTATGTGTAAAATTATCTGTCTTATCTTTGTTTACTCATTGTAAATAAAGCATAGGTAATATGCAGTGAATGATCAGGCCACACTTAAAAATTTTTGGACAGTATAGAAAGGACCAAATGAATTCAAACTAATACTTGACTTGACTTCGAACATTGCCTAGGAAACTGTCAACAAAATAGACAACTGGTTATTTGAGACATTAATTTATTTCTTTGTATTTATTTGAGCAAACTATTGAACTATCTAATTTAATTATCTAGCTAGGTCCAGCTGACCTATAGCATATTTTGGCATCAATTATTTATCACTGTTAATACTAATTAATTACTATTTCCTTATTTGCAGCAAATCATGAAGCTAGCCGAGGTCCTCAAGCAGACCGGCGTCCTAGAAGAAGTCAGGCCAGGTTGTAATTGGCCCAAATTCAACCATTTAGACTTTGTATTCGCTAAGGATGTAGGAAAGTTACTCAACAAGCCACTAGTTAAATATGTTACCCACCTATATAATAAATATGGATTAGAATAATATGTTGTTTCTTTTATATCTCCGACATGCTGATATAAGGATGCAGATGATTTATTTAAGTAAAACTTGTGTCAAAGTTGGTGTATCTTTCACACAGAAATTGTGAGGTGAGAATACTTGGTATGAAGATAAAATAGTTGCTGGACATATGCTTCATTTTGTCTTTTAATCAGTCAAAGTTATAAAGGAGTTTATTTACCCATAATAACACCAATTGGATCAATTAAACATGTAGTACTATACTACTATTATAGTTATGTTAAAAATTAGAGTTGTCTCTTGATCCAATCTAATTTGTCTATCAGAATAATTAGGTACAAGTGTTTACCTCTGCCACTGCCTCTGCAACTATATGTTTACCCAGCTTTGTTAAAGTGGGATACTTACTAGGTAATTTATTTTGTATTGTTCAAATGAAAATAATTCACTCACCTTACTCATGATGAGTTTAATGCCAGGTCCTGATGGCTTCACACAGGCCGAGACAACTGTGGGAGAAGCAGCCGCTGCCTTAGCCTCTGTAGTCTGTTTGCTTGTATCTAGACAATGGGAAATTAGTTTAATTATTGGTCTAAACATGTATCTGGAGATCACAGTTTAATATAGATCAGAAAAGTTTTATGGCTTCCCTAATACCTCACATTTTCTTACACAAACTGAGAAGCTATATTGGAAGAAGCAGATGGAATTTTTAGACTTCATTTATAAATATATTATATCTTTAATGAACTGAGCTCTACTTATTTTTAAGTGTTATTTACAGTATCAGTATGTCAGAAGTGTCCTAATCCTGAGCTCAGTGCTAGGTGTCATAGGGTACCTGTGTTTCAATAAACTAAAAAATGTTGCAGCAGGTTGTGAAAAACCAGTATTTCAGATGAGGACTAGTGCCTGTGTCTCTTTGTAAGCCCTCAAACATGCTTGGCTTCTTGTTGTTGGTAAAATGGACTGTTGTATGTTATGTCTGATAAGTGTGCGTAGAAGGGGTATTGTGAGCCTATCTTGCTAAAAAATTAGATTAATAATACCTATGTTTTCCTAGGTGTAAAGTAGGAAGTAATTCCTAGCAAGTCAAGCTATAAGTCGATGTTTCAAAAAGCTAGTTAAAAATGTTACCTAGTAGATAACTAATGTTACCTACTAGGTAACATTCTGTTGTTTTCTGTAGGTGTAGGTAGGTTGTTTTGTGTAGGTGGTGTGGGTTGGTGTTGTATTCATACCTACCTACTAAGTTATAATGACAATAAGGCATCGAAATAGAATACCCATGCAATAAGGTTACCTATATTACAACCGTAAACTGTTATATATAAAAGGCTATAAATGGTACTTTCATACAGATTAAATCATAAAAAAGTACCTTTGCTTGAAGCAGATACTGCTGGAATGCGGTTAGACATCCTATCGCAATAGTCCGAAAAGCTATAGGTCGTAGCTTCTGCCTAAGTTAAATTTGGTGTACTGGACACATTTTATGGATAATATGAAAATGTAACATATTTTTCAATAATTAGGTAAAATCACATTACAAATTATGTAAAAAATAAATAACATTAGCTTTGTTTCGAATTTTGATTTTATTTACTTTTACAGTGTTCTGTGTTCTGTTCACTGTTCACCTGTGTTTTTGCTATTCTGACACTGAGTGACACTGACATGCCACAAAATTAGACAGTCATGTTTTGACGTTGACTTCCAATAGTGAAAAACAAAGTAGTGTCAACAGCACGATAAAACATAACAGCATTAGAAAGAAACCAATGCATTAAATAATATACGAAGAGAAAGCGAGACCAAATTATTATACTTATTTCATGTATTTTAATTGTTATCGTAAGGGTTTAAAAAATAAAGTAACACTTTTCCGGCCCGATGTGGAATTTTAAGAAAATTGCTCTATGTTTGGGGATGTTTTCTTAAAAAATATATTATGTAAAATAAATGAATTAATCTAATTAGACTAAATAGAAAGGGTAATTGAATAGATCTTGTGTAAGTGCGAGCGTTAATATATAATCATGGATCTCCATAGGCCGGTGCCGAACAAGGTAATGCCGACAATATTTCATGTTTCCTCATTTCGAAATAAATTACTTACTTCTAAGATTCTACATCATTAATATGTGATGATTCTCCTATTTACAGACCTATGAAGAATTGACTGATGAGGAGAAATTAAGGTGAGTCAGAATACATTTGATTCAAATTACTTTATAACCACTGCATATGGTGAGAGACTTGGCCACAATTCATATATTTTACTGCAAGATTAGCTTATTTAAATATGATAGAATTGCACACCTTTCTCATCATAAAGCTGGAAGCCCCTCACTACTACATACTAATTAATTAGAAACTGGTAATAATCTTTATTGAGACATATATGTATGAGAACATAAAACCACTTAGTTGTTGAACTCCATGCATGACTTCCTGTTCCCCATGATCTATAATATACCAATCTTTAGTCAAGTGGTAAGCACACTCCTTCTTAGGCCATAGCTATTTCTTACCATAAGACAAGTCAAGTGCAAAACAGTTTTAATAAAAAAAGACCTCTCCTCTCAACATACATAATATTTGTGTTTCAGATTTGACCATCAGAAGCTACATGAGCTACACCGAGGCCATGAGTCCATGCACACTACTATGGTTCTAATTCTGATAGTCACTCTCATAGTCGCTCAGATTGTTGTAGTGGAATGGAAGAAGAGGCACTATAGATCATATGCAGTAAGTAATATTAATACATAATGAATATTTTATAGAAAAATACTTACATGTTACATACATAAGTAGGTACAGGCTAACTTAAACATATCCAAAATACAATTCTTTGCTCTAAGTTGGTTGCATAGACAAATCTGTACTAACAAGCAATATAAGGATGGTAGGAAACTAAAACAACTTTGTTTTACTTTTTATGCACAATAATTTCTTCAAAAATGATAAATCAAAATGGTACAAAATAATCTCGGCTGCAATTGCTATTTTGTTTATTTTACTGAGTGCAAAGGATTCCCCAACTCTTAAGATTTTATCCGAACACTTATTTCGAACTGAGGTCAAGTCTTACCATCATGATTAATTTGCTAATTTCCAAATAAGTTTATGAAACTCCTATTTATTATCACTTCCAGTTCTTCACAATGTGTGCAATGTGGTCGATACCGGTGATCATGAGCGGCCGGAACGGCTGGTGGAGGTTCATCACCATCTGGGGTGTATTCACGCTGCTCACTCTGCTTGTCATACGCAAGACCAGCGTCAAACCTATATCTGTCACTACACCTAGGTGAGTATCAGCACAGCACTGATAGTAAAAAGTAGTAAAGGGAAAAAAGAAACAGTAAGCAACTATTGCAGAGCTGGTTTTTTTCGCTATTGGTATAGGCCTGTCTGTTAATGCTAGCCATCTTGGCCCTGTGCCACTCTTAATGCCAATTAATCTAAATACATAGTTATCATAAAAGAAAGGAATCTTTATTGATACCACTGGTTGAAATATACAAAACCAGAACTAGTTTAGTTGAAACTGAACTGAAGTATCTACAAATATGTTACTCATATTGCATTATTTTGTCTTACTATTTTCTTATTGTTTTTTTTTTTTACAATGACGAAGGATCAAATATATACTCAGTTACTCACATATTATCCCCTCTTTAAAATATGAGTGTGATATAACTTTAATTCTAAATCATGCAAATGGCAGGAATCTGAAACAAAGTCAGTATGTATGGAGTGCTGTATCTTAAAATATAAATGAATATATGACAAGACTAAACCTCTAATTTTAATTCACATCTGCTGACTTGTTATCACCAAACAAATATGCTTGAGTTTTAAATGGACTATTTTATTATTTGTTAGAATATGTAGTTCAGTAAACATCCTATTTAGTTCAAATGTAACAGTACATACACCTCCTTGTTATACCAACACTAATGTAACAGTACACCTCCTTGTTATACCAACACTAATGGTAATTGGAAACTGATAAGCTTAATAAAATGCTGTACAAACATACTATGTAGGTATGTAACTATAACTGTATTCATGACTCTTTCAAGGTCTCTTTATAGATCAAGATAACAAGCTACCTAGGCTTATTGCAGGTGTTTGTTGATACTAGGTACATTTGATTACATATATGTATGTATGTACATTCTCAAACAGCCTGTATCTAGAATTTGATTGTGTTGAGTCAAGAAAGTGTCTCATAGATATGATAGATGTAAATAACATTATTGTTCAACCATTCAATTATTACATTTAGAGTATCTTTAAATTTTAAAATGAAAGTAAAATTGCCTCAAAATGTTACAAAAATACAACATTGACATTGACCAACAAACAAAAATACAAATACCTACATCTGCATACATATTTGCCAACTAACATGTTCACTAAATTATATGTGTCCAAAGTTGAGACTTGCATATTTTTGTTAGGTAAATTTTTTGTTCCTGTAAAGTTATGTATATTTCGAATTTGAATGCCTATAAGACATATATACATACATAATAAATTTAGACAAACAACCTCCATCCTCTTCCAGATTAGTATACAAACAACATCCATCCTCTTCCAGATTAGTATACAAATGGTTCTACTTCATATACAAGATGTCCCTGTTCATCGGAGTGATTGGCTACATCATCATGATGCTGACCTTCCTGGGGGTGAACCTGGTGTTTGGGCAGAAGCCGCAGCAGTGGATGGACGTGGGGCTCGTCATGCTGTTCTATGGACTGTACTTCGGAGTGCTCGGCCGGGACGTGGCTGAGTACTGTTCTGATAAGATGGCAGCTTCTATAGGGGTGAGTTTATATATTATATTTACACTAAGCAGTAATTATTGGATCAGCAGGTTTCTTGAAGCGATGCTGTGATCGATGGATAATGACTATGGAATGAAACTGGTTCATAAAGCAGCCAAAACAAGCGATTAGGCATTTTGTAGACAGATTGGCTTTCAAATGAGGCTGCCAGAACAAGTTACTAGGATTTATAGACAGATTTACATAAAAACTTTCGTAGTTTTAAAATTACTACTGCTGTATTAAACAATTAGTATCATTCAAGTATTTTTATAATTATGATACATTATAAACTTTCAAGGGATTCAATTTTTGTTTTGTATTGTAGTTGTAGTGTTAAATAATTTAACGAGTAAATGAATAATACAGTTTTTACGCATGTATACAAATACTTAACCTAGTCACATAATTGATGTCCACCATATTGCATGTGTAACATAATAATGATTACATTTAGTTGTGATAACCGGCTAGCACTTACGTCAATAATTATGTCGAAAATTAGCTCGACAAGTTTCGGAAAACTGAGGTTTCCATCATCAGGAGGACTAGTCAGCACGCGCGTTCCGGTTGGCCATGCCTTACGGTAACTATAATACAGTGATAATAATAATTGTACGTATGTTCCAGTACTACACGAAGGAGGGCATCCCGACGCGGCAGCTGGAGACCAACGTGTGCGCGGTGTGCGGCTGCCAGCTGCTGGTGGATGTGGACGTGGAGGGGGTGCTGGGTGTGTTTTTTTTTTAAATGAGCCAGTGTTAAGATGAAAAATAATATGTATATGATTATAAATGAAAATCTGGAGAAATATATAGTGTTTTTCCGCAGCGACTCACAGCGCACATACATGCAGTCGCAGCGGAAAAACACTATATATTTCTCCAGAGTTTCATTTACAATGGATTTCCGCTAAGTACCGCCTGATTCAATATCTTATGTATATGATTTTTTAACCCATCATTTTTTTTTTACATGATATAGTCTCTCGCTTGACTACAACTTGCCTGATGTTAAGCAACGTTATAATCTACGATCTAGCGCGCTTGCCTAGAAGAAACCGGTTTACTCTCGACTTGAAGACCGACAAATTATAGTTCAAGGGGAATAGAGATTCTGGCAAGGAGTTCCACAGTTTGGCTGTTCGCACGATGAAAGTCGAAGCAAAACGCTGGGTGCGAGCCTTTGGAACCTCAACTGTATAACTTCATCCAAATAGCACTGCACTGAGATTCGTTTTACATAAGTTACCACATGCTATTATTTTTATAAGGTCTAACAAACAAACACACCCTTACTCATAAACATTCACCTTTATGATGTCGATGTTATGTTTCCATTTTTGTATTAATGAATGGCAAAGTGTTTTGAATAAATTGTGTAAAATTAATGAATTGAATTGCTTTGATCGTTAGATTATAGCCCGCGGGAAATGAGTTTCACAAGTTATGTGTTTATTCCAGAGAACACATACAAGCTGCCGTGCGGGCACGTGTTCCACGAGTGGTGCATCCGCGGCTGGTGCATCGTGGGCAAGAAGCAGACCTGCCCCTACTGCCGCGAGCGGGTCGACCTCAGGCGCATGTTCACCAACCCGTACCCTTTTACACAACATACATTTTTACACAACATACATTTAAGTTACTCGCTTTTTTTGAAAGTAAGTAACTGGCTCGGTGGGAAAAGTGAGTGTGGTTCGGTGGCTTAAGGTGGCTTAAGGTTTGCTTTTCATGCTGACGTACCATGGTTCAAATCCGGCCTACACCAAAAACTCGTTTTAAGTTATGTGTGGATTTGCACTTGGTAAAAATGAAGGATATCTTTGTGAGCAAACCGACATGTTTGAGGATCACAAAAACCGAAAACACGTGTCTGAGTTTTTTTGCGTGTGTATGTATGTACGAGAATGTACCTGTGTGTGTATTATGAGTTAGTGTGTGTACCTGTGTGTGTATTATGAGTTAGTGTGTGTACCTGCAGTGTTTATGCCACACCCTCACGAGTCGAATCACGATAATCAGTAATTAGTAAAAGTCGTTACGAATAATAGCTATTATTCGTAGATTGCATGTAAGTGTATTTCTTCAAGACCTATTATTTTTTAGTGTACACCACATCAGTAATAATCATTTATTGTCAGTAAAACTAGGTAAGACCACTGTAAAGAAACAGTGGTCTTAAAAATAGTTACAAGTATCTCTAGTTTATACCCTGTCGGGTGTACCTACTAACATAATCAATTTAATATATTGTCATAACAGTTATATTTGAGGTCCTGAATAGTCTTGTACTTTGTAATAGCATTTCTCTAATAAGAGTTCTGTCAGATTATTTTTTCAAAGTAGCTGTATCATATGTTTCCTTGACTCGTGTGGTAGCTGGGACCGCCCCAACATAATGTACGGGCAGCTACTGGACTGGCTGCGCTGGCTGGTTGCCTGGCAACCGCTTATCCTGTTCCTGGCGCAGGGCATCAACTGGCTCTTCGGCCTCGAATGATACTTATAAGTTAAACTTTAAACGAAGAAGTGGGAGTAAAACCTTAAACGAAGGAATAAGGAACCAGCTGAATGGAAAATCGTGGACAGCTCTAACAATGTGGACGTGGACATTTATGAGTGTGTATAATAGTGTGCAAACTACCTTCAATGTTGCTTTTCCAACTGTGCATACAGGATCTTAAATCTGCTAAACCTATCAACAATTTTTTTATAAATAAAAAAGTGTCAAACACGCAGACGGTCTGCCTGATAGTAAGCAGTCACCGTCGCCTATGGACACTTGCAACTCCAGAGGTGCTGCAGCACTTTGCCAGCTTAGAGAGGTGTTTGAGAATACCCTTTTTAAATATTTTATACATAAAATACTTGCACCGGTTTTTCTCTTTGACTAATTTAACTATGTGTAATCTTATATTCAAGGACGCAGCTAAACCTATCCTATTATAGACATGGAGTTTTCTGAATGTGTTTATTATTGTATGAACTATGTACCTTAAATGTGGCTTTTCCACACACCGTGTACATTATTAGCTAAATGTAAAATCTGTGGAACTAATGAACTATGTGTAATGTAAAATCTGTCTAGTTTATCAGACTATGTAATTCTCCACTAAATCTGTGAAAAAGTATAGAACCATAAACTTGATATTATATAATGTACTATGTACTTACATACATAGATTTCAGCGATCTTTTTCAAGCCGTGACCGCATTAATACATAGTCATAATGTACCTAATAGTTTAATCTGAGAACAGTTATTAGACTACAAAAGTACACATGTAAATAAACCAAACACATAGAGAACATGCATATATTTTACTTTAAACTAGTGGGTTCTCGCGGCATCCCTCGCTTCCCTCAGGATTTTTGTAATTCTACTTTGAAAGTAGAATTACTAAAAATCCTGTCTGAGCGGATGCCTACGTCATAACATATACCTGCATCAATATATTAACTAAACGGTTTTCACTCACGTGTAAATCGCATAAGTTGTTACGCGATTTACACGTGAGTGAAAACCGTTTAGTTAATATATTGATAAAATGTCTCACGAAAGTTTTAATATTAAAATCTACCTGCATGCCAAATGTCAGCCCGATCCGTCCAGTGGCTTGGGCTGCGTTGATAGATCACTGTGTCGGTCAGTCAGACAAAAATTAAATAGTGCTGAAACGTGTTTCATTATCGATTTAAAGTATACCCAAACATTATTTTTTAAAAACCTATGTACAGAATTTTTACCCTCTTCCGCTTTATTATACTATGTATAAATGTTTGTATTTGTTTAACTATAACGTCTCGTACGTTTTCTTAGTTACAGATAATATCAGTACATAAAATCTTTCGCGACGAGTAATACTTTTTAACGACTTCAAAAAAAGGAGGTTATCAAGTCTTCAGAAAGTTTTTTTGTTAGACCTATATCAATCTTCCGGAATAAAGTAGCAAATTTATTTAGATAATTATAATATTATTTCTTTATTACCACATAAGTTTAGTATTATTTAAGAACAAATTATTGTACAGTAAGTTGCTAGTCGTCTTATATTCGAAATGGATGTGATGTCAAAGTTTTAGACACAAGCTACATAATGTAGTTGTATTTATTTGCAGTGGCCTGACTTATTTACTTACAAATTATTGGTATAATCGGACTGAAAAACTAATGTTTGCAGAATGTTTTAAACGATAAGTACCTATTTGAACAGAAATTTCTACACACTAATTGTGTAGTTGTAGTATGATATGTTGTCAAAACTACAAAACCACAACTAAATGTGGTTCAATTCCAAAGGTTCTCGTTTAGAATAACTTACACTTTGCAATATAATGAGTCTAACTTTTGAGTCTTGCTATACAACAGTTCAAGGAAAGTAGACTTGGCTGCTGCATTTTAAAATCATGTAACATATTTAGACATACAAGATATAACATTATACCTAACTTTAAATTTATAAGACGGCAAAGTGTTTCTATTTTATAAAGAGTGAATTATAATTACCTATGTAATTGTTTATTTAGATAATTTATAATGTTCGAAATTCCTAGCTAGATAATGAATTATTTAAATGTAGGTAAGTAAAAAGTGTTCCGCATTTATAATGTTATTGTACAATTTATGGTTTAGACGTTTAAAACAGCCTTGTTTCGTAATAATACAGGTTTTATAAGAAAAATAATGCTAAGCAGAAAAAATACTGGTTACCTAATTAACGAATTGAGCTCTTTCTCGGCTTAGCATATTTTACTATTACCCAAGCTTTCCGCTCGGCAAACAGAAACTGAACAGCGTACTCTGCTACATGCAAAGAGTGGCCTATAACCAGCAGTGGGATTAAAAAGGCTGAGGATGATGATGATGACTCTACCAACAAAAGAATACACGGACTTCTTTTTTATTGGTAGTCTAAATCTACATATTATAATGTATGATATTCTCATATTTATATTTGAATTGATTCTCTTGTTCGTAGAGTGATTCGACTTCTGTTTGCGAAACATGTGGACTCATTGATCTCCATCAGTACAGCGTACTTGTACTGATGGAGATCAATGTGTGGACTGGATAAATATAAAATAAGTCTGTATTAAATGAATGTACACAAAAATCAAATAATGCTACATGGAGTGTATTACGTGAGATTAGAGCGTTTAATATGAATGTACGAAAGTAACGGACGGAGTTCCGTAAGGGAAGAAAAAAACGCGAATGCGATGGGTGACCATGAAGTTGTAAGATACAGTGGAATGGTTTTATACGAATAATTGTATTGAGGCTAAAAACTGGCAACTTATTTTCTTTACTTACTTCAAAATGCCCACGAGCCCGCCTCTAGAAAATTAATCACACTAGTATAATGGTTGTGTGGTTTCCGTTAATACACTTTTTGTATAAAAACATACATAGATATGTATTCTGACAAAACTATAAAGCCACAAACCCCGCGCCGCTGGTTTTTTAAAGGCGAGCTGTTTGCTGCTATTAAGTATATCACCTCAAATTATAGGCACGTAAAGTCGACGCGGTCAGTCCTTGGCTGGGTGACCGAAAAGTGTCATTCCATTTTGGGCGCTTCTGAGGGTCGGACGACATGTTAAATTGTAGGTCCCGACTCTTTGTCATAGTACGGCAGTCGTTAAGCCATGTCAGAGGCTCTCAGGGCGGCTTGATTGACTCTCGACACCAGAGTTGGCCACTCTCATTCGATAAGAAGATCCAATAGTTTGTATGATATAACACAGGACACAACACGTTAAAATGATTGTCAGTTCGTTACTTTAGTAGTTAGTAAGTAGGTACATCAAATCGGTTGTAATTCCACGAGTGATTTAGGACCTTGTGTAAATACTACCACGTGACGATTGTAATTATGTGTACATACAATAAATGCAATTAAGTATTTGGTTATTATATGTGTTTCCTTTATACTTGTTTTTATTGGATAGATAGTTTTTCAGTTCAGTGCTATGAAAATTTATGAATGAAAATGTAACGCA
The DNA here is from genome assembly GCA_964023185.1 of Macaria liturata. Lineage (NCBI taxonomy): Eukaryota > Metazoa > Arthropoda > Insecta > Lepidoptera > Geometridae > Macaria > Macaria liturata. The sequence goes on along the minus strand of OZ026826.1, from coordinate 5,503,347 downwards.
CATATCCGAATTATATATATCTTTTTTATACCTATTACGCTAAGAACTCATGGAGCTTTTTTCTCGCGCCCGCCGCGGTCGCGGCACCGCAGCCTTTGTAGAATAAAAAATAAATAGAATTAGATTTGTAGAATGTATGTAAAAAACTCAAGCACATTTCACGACGCGGTTTACTTCCGCGGCGGTTTTCACCCGCGCGCTCTGCGATCAAAGTCCGGCGAAGGTCCTTCTTGCGATAATCGCTGCCGCGGCGGCAGCGGCGCCGCACAAAACTCCGGCTTCGTGAGTTTTGAAAACTAAACGCGGCGCGGGAAAAAAACTGCTCCGTGAGTTCTTAGCGTAAGAATTTTATAGATATAGAAGTACTAGGTGTATAATTAAAATATCCGGGATAATTCATACAGCGCCATTTAGCCCCATATTAGACAAGCACTTCTGCTATGTTTAAAGTTCAGTCGCAATGAAAGAATAATCCCGAGCTTGACTGAGTAATATTTTGAAAAAAAAAACAAGAGACTGGCTTCAAAATGTGTATAAAAATTGTGTTCCGTAATTTTTGCCCTGAGAGCAATTTGAGGTTTCTCTGTCAAGTAACTCAACCTCTTTATTTAGCCAGAAAAAGTAATCTTTCCATATTTCAATCGCTGTCACTCAAAATTTTTATCAAAAATGACAAACCAAAAATCGCCGAATGTCCCAAAAATAATGTAGCTAAAATTTACATTTTATTTATTTATGTAACGTTTTATGTTTATTGTTTTTTTACTAAATTACTGTAGTAAAATATTCACCATGCTTACAACTCCTTTGCGGGCCTGCGGGCCTATAAAAAATATAAATGTTTTGGCCATGGGGTGCAATAATATAGGACAGATAATTACAAGTCTTGGTAAGTGTTTCGTGACATTAGAATAATCACACAGACCTTCGGATATTGCTTCTATAAATTCTTTGTAAATTTAGTATAGTCATGACCAACTAGGTTTAACGAAGTCTTCATGTGTTCGATGTACCTATATCATAGGAAATTACTTATGTGTCAGTACAGGATGGTTGTAACTTGACATTAGAGTTCTCCACTATCATTCTAAAAGTAATTGACTCTACTTACATTACAGTCTACCTACATACTTTCTCACGGTCACATATACGAACATAGTATTTTAACTTCCTGTCTCCTGATAACTAACTACTCCTGGTAGCTCTAGTAGGTAGGCACCTCAAAAGCAATAAATTTTGTTTCAAGAATTCTCATTCTTAAATATCAGCTGTTCTGTACAATATTGTTTCCTGACAAAATGTATGAAGATTTTTTTAGGGAATTTCCAAAAGTTGTGTTGCTCTTGAGGTACTATAAAGCTAACCCACCCTTTAAGAAGGTATGTGTGAGCCACCACTAGCCCTTAATAGATAAATAAACATTTCAGGACATTTCACACATTCCGTTCATATTATAATGTTATAATAATATGAACTAAATGTCTTTTTGTCATTCCATAGTTGTTTCTCTCGCCTTAAGTCACGATATTTTCTGGCTGAACAAGACAAGTGAACGTTTACTTAAAATTATATGATTGTTTTTTTGTGACATCGCAGGTGTCCGCAACAAGTCCAGCAAAGACAGCGGTGACAAGTGTTGCTCGGACGTGGCCCAGACGGACGGGCGCAAGGTGGAGCCCTGGCCGAAGCCCGAGGAGCCCGCGCCCACGTGCTGGCGCACCGAGTGCTTCGGCCGCGAGCCGCAGCCCCCCAACTACGACCCCTACAGGATCAAAGTGCCCGAGGTCGCGGTGCCTCCGCTGCCGCCAGGCAATGCTAAGGTGAATATTTATTATTTTTCCTTTTTTTAAGCTTACGCTAACGTACAACTCGCCTGATGTTAAACAACTCTGGTGGTATATTGATTTCTATCTTTGTATCTACACAGTGTTTAGAATATTCATGTTTATTCACATCCGACAATGGGGCCGATGGTCTGCCTTTGTGTATAAAATTATGGCTGATGATGATGGCTATGAAGTAAAATGTATTTTTCTAAATTTGTTGAATTATTTTGAAGTATCGGTATAGAAAATATTTTTTTGCTTTAATTTTGTCCAAACATGAGCAATTTTATTTTCACTCTCGTTCTTAGGTAAGATATTATTTTATTTAAGTACCTACATTGTATTTGTTTCCTAGATATTTTCTTCAATTTTATTTTGCCCCGATCATTATTACGTGCGTGTGTAGAAAGTGCGTTAGACGAACTAACCGAGCGTCGACAAGAGATAATCGAACGAACACAAAGTCACGGCCACATGTGGCACAGTAGTGTGCCAGATCAGAGCCGAGTCGAGTAGTAGTAGCCCCGGGCTGTATGCCGTAGAGAAGGCGGTCCAATCCAGCTTGTGCTTTGTTCATCAGTGGACGCTGCTGACGAGCCAGCAGCAGCCGCCCGGGGGTTACTACGGGAACCAAACGCCGCCGGACTACGGGCAGCAGCAGCAGCAGGACGAGGAGTCGCAGGACGATGGCATCATGGCCAAGCTCAAGGGCTTCCTCGATAAAATACGCGGCAAGTCCAAGGGGGGCGACGACAACATGATGGTCGGGGCGCAGTAGGCGGTAAGCTCGCGGCGCCCGCTGCCCGCCTCCAGAGGCCGGCAGCCGGCAGCCGGTCCTCGCTCGCTCCCGTCCCGTGCCCGTACCGACCCGCTCTGACGCGTGCTTTGTCCGCAGGAGCTACCGAGCGAGGACGGCCACGACCTGTTCCGCCCGCCGCCCCGCAAGCACCCGCAGGAGCTCTACTACAACTCCCCCACGCTGCACCCGGACTACTGGCGAGGCAAGGCGGAGAGGTACGCGCCCGCCGACAAGGCTCTGCCGGCCAAACTGGGCTACCACGGACGTAGCAAGCTCATGTACGCCTTCCACGAGCCCTGGAAGCCGCTGGACAGGCTCTCTCTACTGGAACAAGCCGATAAAGACGAGATCGATGCCCCGGGCGTTGTGGCCAAATCCTCGTCATAGCTCTGTGTGTATATTTATGTTTATGATATGGGAATAAAATGTTTGGATTGCAGTTGCTGCTTTTATTTCATGAATTGTTCTGGTAAAAAAATAACTATAGGTGATTTGCAGAGACAGGTCTAGAAATGAGACACAATGAAAACAGTTAGATAGCAAACCAGCAATTTCGTAAAAGGAAAACAGGTGAAGAGACACTAATCTGTTAGATTATCACAGACTACCCTCATTTCTCGTTTAGTATAATAAATAGGTGATGAAGCAGTAACCCTGGTTTGTTCTCATTAAAAACCCTTTTTTGTCAATTTGCCAGGCAGCCTTAAAAAGTGCGAAGATCAAAAGTCCTTGCTCAGCGCTCAATCCAACCAAACCACGCCGTACATTTTAATAGGATACACTACACATCTAACTAGATAGGAATATCAAATAATACCTTCCTGTATGTGAGTAGGTTTCCTCTTGACGCCAGTCATTGGTTCCATGTAACAGGCTGCCATAGAGTGTGCGAAGATCAAGAGTCAGTGCTCGCCTGCGAAGGCCCCGGACCCGCTCCCCTGCCCCCCGCCCCCGCGGCCGCCCTTCGATTGGACCTACATCATGGCTACCACGGCTTTCCTTGCTGTCATGGGGATGGTAAGTGTTATTTTGGGTTTCAACTTTGTTTCACAGGACTGGAATTATAATTGCATCAGTTCACTATTATGTCATTATTCATACTGAAGTTTCTGGTCTTTGAATTCTTAATTTTTTATTTGTTACTTTACTTGTTTTTTTTGTCGCGCAGCTGTATAAATTGTACCTGATGAAACTAGAAAGGGACAAGAACAATGATGCCAAACCTATTTGTAAGATTTTTTTCATTATTTATTTTTAGTTTTCTATCTTTTTTTCTTGGGTTAAATGTGAAGTATCGGAAGCTCTACCTACATCGTTTTTAATACGCCTAGATGATTTTTATTGAGAATTGAGGCTATAAATTTCTGTAAAAACATAATAAAGTTAAAGAGAGTAGAAAATCTGTCCATTGAAGATATTCGAAAACAATGGGGATACATAGAATTGTTCCAGCAGAAGGCGTTCCAACAATTTTGTAGAAGTAATTGCCTGTTTATCTATTTATTTCAAAGCGCATCACGCATAAACGGCTGAACAGATCATCGTGATTTTAGTATGAGTATTAAGGTTTTGTTTATTTCTAATTTCCACTAATCATTCGGTGATTGTTGTATCTAGGGCGACCCCGTCGTAAAGTGAAGAAGCCATACCACGACAAGGACCTCCCGCCGTGCGTGCAGTACTTGATAGTCGGCACTGGAGCCGCCGGCTGGGCGGCCTACCAGGCTATCAAGAACCTCGACCCTGTGGCCAAGGTAAGGGGGGACAGGTCTAGATATAGTGAAAGAAATAAGAACTCATATACAAATGGCGGTGGAAATCAGTCTAGCACTATATTGTGCGAGAAGGATCGCACAATAGTACTTCTCCATTAGTGCGAAAAGGATGGATAAAGATTTTTTTTTGCGGAAATCCATTGTAATTGATACTGGAGAAATATATAGGGCCTTATTACAAAACGTGGTTTAAATATAAGTCTAGACCAAGTCCGTTTTAGTGGTTCGAATATTTTCTGTCTACTGAGTCATAATTATCAAACTGTCAAAATGTACCAATGCTAAATCAAAGTTCCAATTTTTTGTTGACATTTTGATTGCTTTTGATGTCAGAACCGACTTTTTAATTTCAAAGTTCTAGACTAATATTTAAACCGTGTTTTGTAATAAGACGGACAGTGTTTTAGCTTTTTTCCTATTTTTACCCCAAGTACCCGCTGTTTGCAGGTATTCTTCATAACCAAGGAGGACATCCTGCCGTACATCCGGCCGCCGATGTCCAAGTACATGTGGTGGAACAAGGACCCGCCCGACATCATGAAGCTCAACTTCCTCGTCGACGGACGGAGATTCTCGTGAGTCAACCTAGAGTACAAACATCATCATCATCAGCCCATAAGAGCCTTCTACTGGGAATTGGCCTCCTCCTTTTTTCGCTAAAACATACAAAATAAAATACAAAATCTGTTTACTCTTGACGTCAATATATTATAATAAAACTCACAGCCTCTTATGAATCTGCGGTACGAAAAATCACTACAAAGTCATTTATTTGCGCAAATCCAATCAAAAGTGGCCTATTTTATATGCATAATGCTAGTGCTAAATGGATCTCTACCAAATATCTACTATATTAGTACACACACACGATAAAACATTTACGCTCATAAAACCTGATGTGCTCATATTAACTTGACGAAATTCCACACAAGTAGGTATCTATTTCCAGACTGTTCCTATCCCAATGCAAGAACTTCATGGATCCGGTGAAGTTCTACCGGCGACCGACCGGGCCCGCCGTGTCCATCGCGAGCGGCTGGTGCGTGATCCGGGTCGACCCGGACGAGCACCGCGTCTGGGTGCGGACCATGTGCGGGGAACAGCCTATCTACTACGAGAGGGCTGTGCTGGCTGTTGGTAAGGAAAAAGACTAATAATAAATAGATATATCGACATCACAAAACCAGTATTCTGCCTAATCAGGTAGATCGACAGCCGATCCCATTTTGATGCCGTAGATCGAGAGGCTACAAATTTGCTATCAATAGATATAAAACTCAAAGGTGACTGACTGACTGACATAGTGATCTATCTACGCACAGCCTAAACCACTGGACGGAACGGGCTGAAATTTGGCATGCATGTAGATGTTATGACGTAGGCATCCGCTAAGAAAGGTTTTTGGAATTGCCACTTTCAAAGGGGTGAAATTGAGTTTTACTTCTAAATGCGACCGACGCCACGAGCACCCACTTGTTTACAATAAAAAAAAAAACAAATTTTGTAATGATTAAAGAACATTACTAAAACATACATTTGATATTTTTGAAAAATTTCCGTGTTAGAAATCTTCATGCAAAGCATCATCTGTCCACAGAAAATATAGCTATGCAGGATCATTCTAGAATGATCAACTACATATAGGTATATAGGGTAGGATCTTTTCGGTTATCGTCGAGTATCTTCGATAAGTTGTATAGGTAGGTGTAGGTGTAGGTGTAGGCCAATGATGATTGCTTGACTGATGGTTGGATTACCCTTATTTCTCCTTATTCCAGGTTCGAAAGCGAAAAACCTGAACGTATTCAACACGGCGCCGAAAGCGGTCCGCGACAAGATGACCACATTCCGCACCATACGGGACCTTGAGATCGCGTTCAGGAGGGTGCGGGAGGCCAAGCACGTGGTCATCCTGGGGGGCGGCATACTGGGCACGGAGCTGGCCTGGCATCTGGGGAAGATGAGTGAGTTATACATATAGAACTGACAAGAACCAATCTACTATGCACAGCTCTCTTGAGTTGTTCCTCATGACTGAGGGTCGTGACTCCCTCGCAGAATTAATTCGTTAGGGGAGTTTTCTTGTGCAGATACATTGTGGTGGGCGCCCAGGTCCTTCCACGGAAGACACATGTCCTCGGATATAGTGGTCCTCAAACATGTCGGTTTCCTCACGATGTTTTCCTTCACCGTTAAGCGAGTGCAAATCCACACATAACTTGAAAATACAAGTCATTGGTGTAGGGCCGGATTTGAACCAGGGTGCGTCTGGATGAAAAGCAGACCTGGAACAGCTAAGCCACACTCGCTTTTTTTATTATGCACATAAAAGTGTCATTAGTTAAACAGTGATTTGTTTTAAGTCTGTGCCATGGGACGCCTTGGCCGTCACTGTAATTCAATTATGCTTTGGTTCTACAACGAAACTGCCACAGATAATGCCTGCGCCCAGAAGTGGACAGATATAATGAGTCAAGCTGATGTTTTTTTTTTTTATACACGGTATACACCATCAGTATCACCTTTTTTAATTCTGTATAGGTTTTAAACTAAACACTTATACCAGCGCCACTGTAGCCCGATAACGATTACAATAACTTTACAAAATTATATACATAATAATCTAATCTGGAGCCGGATTTAAGTCCGAAGCAATATTCGCAGACAATCTGCAGTCCGCTAATGGCTACTACTCGAGCGAACATTATTTCAACCTCCAAAAAGTTTTAAGAGATTATTCTCTATTTGTGTTGGGGCAGACTTATTTATTGTAGGTATGTATGTGTGTGTGTATGTGTATATAATTGGTAAATCTGTCTCAATAAATGTTTTTCTATTTCTGTTTCCAGACGAGGTAGTAGAACGCGAAGAGGACCAGCCTCCGATCCAGTTCGTTCACATGTACAAGGACCGCGGCATACTGGCCGGCATTATACCTTCCTACCTGGGCGAGTGGGCGGCCGAGCGGGTCAAGTGCGAGAGCGTACAGATGATGCCAAATAGTATGTCTCACTCTCTTTCTCATATCTCTCTTTGAGTCGTATTTCCTCATGGCTGAGGGACGTGACTCCCCCGCGGAATAAATCATCAGGGCAGTTCTTTTGGGTAGATACATCGTAGAAGGCGGCACATGTCCGCGGTTTTAATTTCTCTCTCTTTCATACCAGACCTTAAATTTTCTAATAGTAGGCATATTGAATTAAAACTATTACTCGATTCACAATTGCACATCTCTCTCCAATAGGGCTTTAATTCTAACCCTACTTTGAAGTTGAAGCAATGATGCTATTCGATTCAAGTTCAGTTTTCCCTTAGTTATAATCTAGATGTAATTACTACTTATCTATATTTCGCACGTTTCAGCTCAAATATACGACGCGTACTTGACCAAGGACAAGCGGTTGCTTCTCACTCTATCTAACGGGACAGAGCTCGTCACAGATTATGTGAGTACTTTGACTCCTATTTCCTCATGACTGAGGGCCGTGACGCCCCCGCAAAAATGATTCGTTAGGAGGGATATCTTGGACAGATTCATCGTGAGTGCTTTAAAAAGTATTAAAATTAAGATTTTAACGTCTAAGTAATCCGACTTTATTTTGAGTTCTTACGTCAGTACCTTACATAATTTTCAAATTATTCTTATAGTCTATAATGGACGTGACGATGGAAAAAGACCTGACGGTATGACTCTTGTGCCCTGGAAGTTGGGTCGGCCCCTTGTGTGGGTCGCAACTTGCGTCGACACATTGACGCCGTATCATCTGTCTTTGACACGGTGTCGGGCTGGAGCGGCGGCTATTATTGCCGAGCATCACAAGAGACGCAAATATGCTAACCTCGGCCGATGTTACATATTTGAGCCTTTTGGAGTCGAGACTTTGGGGCCGTGGGGTCCGGGAGCCCATACTATTTTCCAAAACCTCTCGGAGCGCTTGGTTGACGCGACGCATGACCAAAATGCTGGCCTTTTTCTGGCTCAACGTATCAGCATTGCCATCCAGCGTGGTAATGCGGCCAGTATGTTGGGCACGCTGCCCTCTGGTAGTGGGCTGGAGCACTTAGATTATCTTGAGGCTTTTCTAAAGATTTTCTAAGTACCCCTTATTGTAGTAGTTAGAAGTAGTATTTTTAGTTTTTCTTCCCTTGTTTTTATATTTTATTATTGTAAATACATGCTTTATAATTTTTTTCCATTTCTCTGCGTCAATATTTTGAATTGATTCGTTTAATACAATTTTTAATTCTGCACTGAGCACGTCTGCACAGTACCTACGGGAAGTATGAGTAGACTAACAAGTACTCGTACTTTGTACACCGCCTTAGCGTTTATAACTGACCAATCGCAGTTAAAAAAATGTGTGAGTGAGATAGCGCTCTACTAACTCGTCTCCGTGAATACACTATAGTCTAGTTTTCACAACACTCTTGACGATTGGAACCGGAGATATAAGTCTGCTAAGCAAAGATCTGTCTCGCAGATGTTCCTTCCGAACGCCACAAACGCTTAAAAACTTGATCCTACTGTCCTGGTATTTGACTATTAGAGTTTGAGTAAACCTGACTGTATAAAAAAACTAGATAGATAGATAGATAGATAGATTTTATTGACATACAGAATTACAACTAACTTATTACAATGATGCCAACACCTATTGTGTTGGCATCAGTCATGCCTCGTCTTATACTTGTGTATCAGGTGATAGTAGCGGTGGGTACGACGGCACGCACGGAGCTGGCGGAGCCATCTCACCTGGAAGTGGACACCATCAACGGAGGGTTCGCTGTCAACACAGAGCTGGAGGCTCGCACGCACCTCTACGTGGTGAGTAGCCATCCAGTGCTGGACATAGGCCTCTATACAGCCATCTCACCTGGAAGTGGACACCATCAACGGAGGGTTCGCTGTCAACACAGAGCTGGAGGCTCGCACGCACCTTTACGTGGTGAGTAGCCATTCAGTGCTGGACATAGGCCTCTATACATTGATATCATGGCATGTCTGTCATCATCATTATCATCTTTTATCATCTGAATGTGGGAAACTAAATTTGGTTTACTGTTTTGTTATTTTCTTCTTCATCTAATTTTTGCTTCATAATTTATGTGTTTGTACACACTTATTCCATTTTGTATAGAAGATGCAATCTTTAATTTCTTTAATGTTTACTTACAAATGGCTTTGAAAATGCTGGTAACAACTGTAAGGAACTGGAAACCTCTTTATTTATTTATAGTACCTAGTTTAAGAAAATGTGATAATCTACAAACGTTTGCCTAGTCACAGACCTGTTGTTTTAATGTTGAAGTAGATGTTGCTGATGACATCTAATGCAACATTACAACAACAGGTCTGTGACCCTAGGTGCTAACAAATCGTTAATTCATTAATTCAACCGATATGAATAGAAATATACAAAATATCATTGCTTTCAGGCTGGTGACGCTGCGAGCGTATACTCCCAGTGGAAGAACACGCGGATACGCATGGAGCACTACGACAACGCGGAGGAGCAGGGGTACATCGCGGGGGCCAACATGACGGGGTACTGGACCCCCAGCAACATGGAGCCGCACTACTGGCTGCGGCTCGGAAAGGACCTGCAGATGGAGGTACGTACTAACTAATAACTTTGTGGACTGAAAAAATACAATCATCATCACCATCAGCCTGTTATCGCCTGCTGCTGAGCATAGGCTTCTCTTCTTGTACGCCACTCATCCCGGTCCTGCGCAGATTGAATCCAAGTGCTCGCTGCGGTAGACCAAAACATGACTGGTCATAGAAATAGAGGTCGCCCACCACCAACGCGGTGGGTTGACGGCATTAGAAAAAATACAAATATGATTCATTAAAAATAGAATGATTGAATTCGGTTTATAAATAACGGAATAATCGCGTAACGTACCCACAAAAATACTTTCAGGAGACTTGATGACCTCCTCGATTTAAAGTTGATTAAAAATTTGATATCAAATCGATAAGTCCGTAGCTCAGCTAGTGGAGGCAAGCGTCAGCGATTACCAATAGTTAACCCAGCGAAGATGAAGCTGCATCATATGACCCGGGTTACTATAGATTTATTTATGAAATTAAATTATTAATATTTTCACATCAATGGTGGGAAAGACTCGTCGCGATCAGTCATTGAATGGAATATCAAGAAGTGGCATTCCATTTAAGCGCTTCCCTATATCTGATGCCGCGTTAAATCTCAGCTATTAATCATAGTAAGGCAGTCTTTAAGTTACGTCACAGTCTCCTAAGGAGGTTAAAAATTTACCAAGTGGCGCCATCTCTAAACAATATTTGTTACCTAATAAAATGATCTCGGTACTGAAAAATCATTGTGTCTATATATTGGTTTGTTTATTTTATTATTAAAACTATCGTGAGACATTTTTATCAATATGTAACTGTAACGACTGCGCGTTGCCGCGGTTCCAGAAAGTACGTTCTGAAGATGGGTGTCATTACACCCGTAACGTGTAAACAATACATGCGAAATTAAACGTAAGTTATAGTTACATATTGATTTGTCTATATCAAAGTCAAATTGTGTCAATATATTGATTTGTTTGTGTCAAAGTCAATGTTTGAAATTGAATGATTTTCTTTCTTTCAAAATATCATTGTATTGCAGGTGGTGGGCGAGGTGGGCGCCTGCATGCCCACGATCGGTCTGTTCAAGCCGTGCGAGTCGGAGGAGGCCAACACGCCGGTGCCGCCGCCCTACGACCTGCACGAGGTGGTGGCCGTCGCGGGGGTCGACCCGGCCAAGCCCTGCTATAAGAAGTAAGGGAGGAAGGGAATCGTTTATTGTAGCTAATAATAAACAAGTCTCTCTGCGAGTCGTATTTCCTCGTGACTGATGGTCGTGACTCCCCCGCAGAATTAATTCGTTAAGAGAGTTCTCTTGGGCAGATACATCGTGGTGGGCGCCCAGGTCTTTCCACGGAAGACACCATGTCTTCGGATATTGTGGTCCTCAAACATGTTGATTTGCTCACGATGTTTTCCTTCACCGCTAAGCGAGTGCAAACCTGCACTGATTTGAAAAACAAGTCATTGAGGTACGAGTACCTGTCTGCCTAGTAGAACTAACGAATTAATTCTACCCCCAGTATTTTTAATTGATAACCAGGTTGAAATGGGCTAAATAAGTTATATTTTTTTCTTTTCTGTAACTTTTATTTAATTTTAGTGTAGTGTAATTTCATTGTCTATTTTGTTTGAATCGTGTAGTATTGTGTACTGACTATGAATGTAGATGTTTATCTCATGATGTATTGTCCCCAGGACTCCCGAGTACAAGAACATGTACAAGCGCGGCATCCTGTTCTACCTGCGCGACGACGTGGTGGTGGGCGTGGCCTTCTGGAACCTGCCGCCCATCGACGACCGCAAGATGGTCGCTACTGAGGTGACACTTTTTTTAAACTAGAACGGGTTTTTTATCTAGTCGCGGCAGGCCTAGACGGAGATGGCGGGATGACCTAAACTCCTTTTGTCAAAACTGGCCACACAGAGCAATAAACAAAGATGAGTGGAAAGAGGATAGAGAGGCCTTTGCTCAGCAGTGGGACGGAACCGGCTTTTAATAATAATAATAAGAACTGGTTTGCACTTGGCCATAGTTTACCTGATAGTAAGCAAAGACTATGGTCTAAGATGGAGCGTCCTTACCCGATAAGAACCGATTCACTCTCGCTTTGAAGTTCGCTGGATTATAGTGCGTGGGGAACAGGGAGTCAGGCGGGGAGTTCCACAACTTTGCGGTACGAATAATAAAGGTAGAAGCGTACCATTTCGTGCGGGTCTAAGGAACTTTCACCATAAACCGGTGTAATTGTATTTTTTTGTTGATGTTCCGTCTATACTCGTACGTCCTCCGAAAATGGCTGTCAGAGACATTGTTTAAGTTTGTCCCCCCTCCTTTGTCAACAGCGGAGCGGCGGATCGTCGTGAGCTTTGGTATTGTGATAGTGTAGGCCGCCCAATAAGCAGCACTTTTATCTGTTTAAGTTTTCTGTTCTTCTCTGATCTGCCCCCTTAGATAAGAGGCGTATTTTAGTGAGCTTACTGACACTCGTTTACGGAATAGAAAGACCAATGTATGCGAGTGACGTAATATTAGGTATATTTCCCCCGCGCGCATCGCGGTGTCAATCCCATACATTGCTTTTTCTATTCCATAAGTGAGCGACAGTACGCTCACTAAAATACGCCTCTTATCTAAGGGGGCTGTTTTATTGTTATCAATAGAGATATTAAAGAATATGTATTGGACGTTTTTCTGAAAATAAAATGGTTTGATTTAATTAATTTATTTAAATTTAATCAATGACATGTAAGGATTTACTTATTAATAAATACTCGTAACTTTGACTTTGCTTTATTGTGTCCTGCGGCAGATCCTGCGCGCGCGCGCGTCGTACAAGGACATCAACCTGCTGGCGGAGCTGCTCGGCTTCCACCACACGGAGTGCGTGTACATGCCGCCGGAGGCGCTTCTGCCGCCCGGCCCTTGCATCAAGAAGTCAGTACTTCTTCTTATCGAATGAGAGTGGCCAACTATGGTGTCGAGAGTTTATCAAGCCGCCCTAAGGGCCTCTGACATGGCGTAACGATTGCCGTATTAGACAAACAGCCCTAACGTGTCATCCGACCCACGGAAGCGACCAAAATGGAAGTACTGGATTATCTATCTATACATACATCTATATAATAAAGCTGAAGAGGGTCGAAAGTCTGAACATTGAAGATATTTAAAAATGATTGGAGATAATTAGAATTGAAAGCAGAACACGTTGCAACAATTTCTAAAAATGTTGTCTGTTTATCTGTTCTGTTTATTTAAACGGTCATCACGAACAAAAACGGCTAAACGGATTTTCATGATTTTTGGTATGTAGGTAGTATGAGGTCCCGGAAGTAACATAGGCTACTTTTTATCCCGAAATAACCCGAGCGAAGGCGCCCACTAAAAAAGAACGGTTCAAATTTGTATTTTTACAACAAAAAGATGGTAGCTTAATAGAAACTTGAGTAGTTTTAAGGAAGTAGGGAGTTTTAGACTATTACTAATTGTTTTTAACTATATGGATTGTAGGTAGGTACTATTCAGTACCTAAATTGTATTGTTTTGTTTCAGTTACAAAACTTGGTGATCGTGGTTCGCAGTGGAGGCGACGGGAAGCGGCCGAGCATTTTGTAAATTTGACCCGGTTGTGATACATAATGTGGTGGCGATAATAAATTCAACTTGTGTTACTGTAATGTTATCTTTATATTACAAAAGCTGGGTACGGACATAGCACCAGATAAAATATAGCATTTATATGTAGGAACCAAAGAGTTTGTAATTCATCATAGTGAAACTAAGTAACGATTTTTATTGAGCATGCAAAGAGTAAGTGAGACATAAAAATCCATGGTCTTGCTTGGACAGAAAACTAACAGATTTTATATGAAAGCCACCAGTTTTGGCTGCACTTTCAATAGACACCCTGTTAAATCGGAGATGTCGAAAAAGAAGTGATGACTCGTAATCGGTCATTGGTTGAACGCATCATATGGGCAGCCATACCACGAGATTACAATACTCTTTTGCTCCGATATAGAAAAAGCAAGCGTCGAGTTAAAATATTGACAATAATAGGTACATAAATAAAATAAAAAAAAACTATAAACTTATTTTAGGAATTTGTTCTGGATCAAAACCAGTTTTGAATGTATACTTAGCTTATTTGGGAACTCATTCTGTTTTGTGTACCATTATAAATAAATAAATAAATAAATACATAAATATTCCGGGACATTGTACACATCGCCATCTAGCCCCGCACTAAGCAAACGCTTGTGTCGTAGGTACTAGAATATAACGGATATAATACTTATATTCTTATGTTTACTGTAGCGTAACAACTAGGTACTTACTTATATATTATAGGTTCTATGTATTTGCAATTTAAAAAACAATCTTTTGATTTGTATTTGTTTTAGAACGTATGTAGGTATATAGGTATAGATTTTATTGCAATAACGGGTTCATGCTCGAAGTTGCGATAAAAGGTGGCAAAGTGTATTTCAACATTCAAATCTTTATTCGATAGATTGTGGAAAATATACCTAGGTACATTGAACGTAAAAAATAGATGTTTAGTTGAATATGCAGCGACTGCGGGGTATAAAAACATATTACATTGTACATTTGAATAACTTTATTCATAAATCTGTTAGAGATAGAAATATATTATGTCGGGCTAATGAAACTCCAGTACCGAAAAAAAACCTGCCACGGTGCCCCTTAGTCCCGGCAAGGATGGGTTGCGCGGGCAGGCGACGATGTTTTATTACGTTGGTAACAATTCAAGATGGCGTCTTCAACTTGGTGGCGGAATCGACCATCAGACATTGGAGTACCTCAGGGGATCTCCAAAAATATTAGAAATAGCGGGATGGTGTTCAATTAATGAACACTGTTTACATGTTTCCAATCTAGTCTTATAATAAACTTGTATCTTATCCGTTCACAGATTTGAACATTTATTTACCAGAAGTAATATCTAAGTCGTTGCAGGTACTTGGATTTGGCTCCTTAGCGAGTAGTCCGGCACAGCCCTGCACCAGCCGGCGCGCGCCGCCCAGCCAGTGGTCGCGATGAAGCATACGTATGTGCGTACACGCACACTGTACCCAGTACAATTGGTACTGTGTATACTGTGCGCGTACGCATGTCTATGGATCATGGACTCGCAAGCCGCTCGTGCTATCGACGTCCTAACAAAACAAAAAGACTGGTTCCTCGGCGCGGTGGCAACCAATTTTCAAGGGCAAGAGCAACCGATGTACAACGCGTGCGTCAAAATTAACGCTCAATTCACCAAATTCGAATCGGAATGCGTTTACTTGTGGTACGAGAAGAAGTTCCATAAGTCCAAGATCATCAAGATCCATGGCATCGACGACGACAACATCACGCAGATCTACTCGCTGGCGCCGATCTACGACTGGAACCCCAACGACACCACGGACAGGTTCACCACGCTGGGCGTCAACACCACCTACAACATCAACACGGTGATGAAGCAGCCCTTCTGCCGTAACAACCGCACCAAGCGGCACCGCGCCAACCGCTTCCTGGTGACGCAGGTGGAGCAGCTGCGGGAGGACTGGCTGCTGCTGCTGGGCATACACCCCATCCTGCACAATGTGGGCAGCGAGTACCACTGCGGCATCCTCACCAAGACTAAGATGTTAATAGACGACGTCAAAAAGTTAGTGGCCAGAGTTCATTTATTTAGTGCACAATTTCATCAGGCTAATAGATGTCCGAGGTTCAAATTGAACTGTTTTGACTGTAGTGGTTATGAAGTAAAATGGAACATCCCCCCAGGAAAATAATGATTGTGTGTTTTATGGCGAAGCCATTTAGCTTCTGCATTTATTGTATGTACCTACTATAATAATAAATAATAAAACAAAAAAGCTGTTATTTTTCTTAAATTTATAAAATTGAAACTGAGTTTCATGTCGTACCTATAATATGAAGGTATCTATAATAAAATAACTTATCCACGCAGCAGGCAGCAGTACTAAGCAATAGGGCCGCAGTCGGGTCGTAGTACTCTGCAGTCGGGCACAGCAGACCGCAGTGGGGCCGCAGTACTCCGCAGTGGGGCCGCAGCAGACCGCAGTGGGGCCGCAGTACTCCGATCGGCCTGCAGACGCATCACACTGTGCAAATACACTGTATTTTCTCGTATAAATTTCAACTATTGCCGTATATTTCTGGAACGGAATTGGCTCTCCAACGAGACTGTTGGTACACGCGTCACTGATCGCGCCAGGTTAAAGTATATAGTTAGTATGGAACGAAAGCGCGAGTAACATTCATAAAATGGATCTCGCTTACGAGAGTAGGCAGACCACCACACCGATAGCCAGACGATAGCGCTACACGAGTTAGCAACAACTAGCTCTACCATTTTACTTTTACTCAGATCCCTGCCAGATTGGTTACCTGGAAGAGATCGCTTTGAGCGTCGCCAATTAAGACACTAATTTTAAGTTTGTATGTTTCATTGCTTTTTTTTCATGTTTTTGGTGTTTATAATAAAGTGTTTTCTATCTATCTATCCATCTATCTAGCTCAGTCAAGCTGAGGACCGTACTATCTGTCGTCCTGGAGGAAAGGCCTTATCAAACGGTAGACACAGGCTGAAATTATGATGTTAATGTATTACCAGTGTTAAGCAACGCGGCGCGTCTTAAGATGGGAGACCAAAACGTAAAATATACATACATACCTAGCTATCGATTGTGAGGCTAAGTCAAATGTTAAAAAAAACACATACTTACCTAGGTATATCTTAGTAGGTATGCAAAGCAACATAAAATGTGCAGCCAATCGTTTCTAGGATTGCTTCATAGAAATAATGTAATTTTATATCGTTCTTGAACTGCGTGGGTGAGGAAACGCACTTAGGTACTACGATCTAAATATTTTTGCGATTTTTTTATTTGTAAGTTCATGATTTGTTTCTGGGGATCCAATATAAACACTCTGGCTGTTTGGAAATTAAGAAATGAAAAGTGTTTGCGCCGTATTCAATGTCTTTATATTTCTTTACTAATTATTATCTTTTTGCGTTTGTAGTAAAATTTTCATCGCTGCTCAGTGAAATAAATGAATAAATACTAAAGTAGTTCTTTTACGTTCCTACAGGATAAGCCGTTATCTCTAGAACCACACTATGGAAATATGGGTCGCGTGTTTGTTAATATTCGGTACGGACGTGATAAGGGGGTCTTTCTTCACCACGCCCGTGACCAGAAAGCCGGTTCTGTTCTGGCGCGACCGGCCGCTGCCCAACCTGACCCAGTACTACGGAGAATGTGACAACTTCTACTACGACCAGCCCATAGTGGACAAGTTCCTGCGGCACACGAAGCAGTGGGTGATCGCGGCGGCGGGCAGCTCGGGCACCCCGCCGCCGGCGCGCTGCGTGCGCCTGCTGGTCACCGACACAGGCCGCACCTGCGACTGCATGTACAACACGCTCAACCACACCAAGCGCGAGGTACACACCTCTCTGGTAGCGATGTAGCCTTCTCTCTCTCTTGAGCCATATTTCCTCATGACTGAGGGTCGTGACTCGACTCCCTCACAGAACTAATTCGTTCTCTTGGGCGGATACATCGTGATGGGCGCCCAGGTCCTTCCACGGATGTAGCCTTAGCCACTACGATATGTGGCTAAGGCTACATTCGTGGAAGTGGTGTGTTCCACTACGATTTGTCATTTTAAAAACAATATAACAATAATAAAATTTATTTAAAAAAAATCAAAAACCGGCTTCAAGTCACTAAAAAGTTAATAAATAATTTATTTTCATTTATGCGATTTCAAATTCAAAATTGGGAGTAAAGAATCTATCAAATTATTGAAACTTACAATCTTATAAGTATTCTCATTGAAATCCGTAATATTTGTTGTCAAACGAGATCGACGCTTGTCGAAGTCGCAGTCCGCTTTGGATTTGTTCCTAACACTTATCCTGATAGGTTTTGTTACGACTGGCACCGACTCCAAATAATAAAATAAAATAAATAATAAAATATTTTTTTATGACTTTTAATATTCTAGTGAACCATACTAACCCGATCAACAATAAAGTCAATGCTGTAAGTAGCATCTATATTAGTTTAGTAATCCTAGCAAGAGTGGGCGAGCGAAGCGAGCGCGAATTTTTTTATGTTTTTTTCTATATTCTAAGGTTTCATACTACCCCGATCACAAACAAACTCAATGTTGAAATCAGCATCAGAATCGGTCAGCACGTTTAGTTTTAGGCGCTAACAAATGTATGTATGAAGCGCCTTCTAGTGAGTAATCAGCGAATCACATAAATAAATTCATTTACTAAGCAAATCTAAGCCTATTAGAGAAAACCGCATCAAAATCAGGCTGATAATTCAGAAGATATAGTGTATACAGCAGCGCCCCCTGGTGAGTTGTCACCATAGTACATAGCTTAAAGATGCATCAGTTAAACCTCAACTCATGACGGAAAACTGTATCAAAATCCGACTAGTAGTTTTGGAAATAAGTATAGGTAAAATTAGTTTGCGTAAACCTTATCAATTTGTTGGTTTATTGGTTTTTCTAAGAAAGTACTAAACCGAATGAAAAAAATATATTTATGGGACCATTTCAAAAACTATCCCCGTCGAATAAAAAAAGAATTTTTGGAATCGGTTCATAAATAACGGAGTAATCGCGTAACATATCCACAAAAAAAAACTTTCAGAAGACTTTGATAACCTCTTTTTTTTGAAGTCGGTTGACAAAACTTCAATGCGTTCTCCATTCCTTAGATCAAAATATATGGTGTTATGTGTTATGTTTTGATATTATATGAGTATTTATTGCCTTTTCCTCAGATGCGCATCTTCCGCATCGTGGGTCTCAACGAGTGGAACATCACCAAGATACGCACGGTGGGGCCCATGATATCGTTCGAGCAGAACGAAATGAGGAAGCACAAGCTGTATCGACTGGAAGCCATCATGTCGGTCGTGTGCTGGGACAGGAAGACTCACAAGCTGAGCGACTGGAACTACGTGCTAATGAACATGGTCGCGGACACCATCAACATCACCGAGCAGACGCTGTACTTGATCGGCATCGAGCCCAGATACCCCCACCCTCACATAGAGGTCGCAATCGTCACGTGTTACATTAAACCAATAAGCTACGTGAAACATAGATGCGGCATTTATAACAGAGCTGGCTGGCGAAATAGCATGGAGTACGACGTGATACTGCCCAGCATGCTGACCATGTGCGGGGTGGAGGGAGACGAGGTAGAGATCAAGAAAGAGGACCAAGTGTGCAATGTCGAGCCGTTTGTACCAAACAAGAAACCTGACTATTACGAACCGTATAAACAGCAACCGTACTGTGGTTGATATCATGTTATTCTACTACAAATGTAAACCAGCAACCGTACTGTGGTTGATATCATGTTATTCTACTACAAATGTAAACCAATTGGTTAGCATTGTCATTGACGGATTTCAAATTGTATTTAATTATTTATAACAATATAAATATGTAGCTGCTAACAATATAAATAAATTTAGCTTGTATGGAATTTAAAGTTAACTTTAATTTTCCTTTTTCTGTCTAGCGGCTCTTAGGGCGGCTTGATAATCGCTCGACACCATAGTTTAGCCACTCTCATTCGATAAGAAGAAGAGTTTGAGACATTATTACGTACAGTTTATTCCTACTTTATTTAAAAAAAAACATTTCTATTGAATGACTCAAACTATACCTACTACCTAATATAACTTCAATAAAATCCATTGGGTAGTTTTGAAGATCTGAGCAAACATACATACATATACCTAGTCAGGTCATAAGTATTGTCACACAGTAAAAACTTTTCTTTTAGAATGCTGGCCACAAAAAAGTTTATTGAATTCGAATTTCGAATTGTTCATGAAAATAAAAATGTATACTTTTTAGAATTTTACTCATTTTTAAATATGGAGTGGACGCTTAAAGAAGACCGTGTTGCAGTTATTGCATTGCATCGTTGCGGTTACGCGCCAATTCAAATTTTTGACATACTGAAAAATTTGAATATAACCAAAAGATTCGTTTATCGTACCATCAAACGATACAATGAAGACTCTAGTGTAGATGACAGGTCAAGAAGTGGTCGCCCTCGGTCTGTTAGGACTCCAGCAGTGATAAAAGCTGTGAAGGCGCGAATTCAAAGAAATCCCAAACGTAAGCAGAAACTGTTGGCCCTTCAGATGGGGTTAAGCAGAACCACGGTGAAAAGGGTGTTAAATGAAGACTTAGGACTTCGGGCATATCGAAGAAAAACAGGACATCGTTTGAATGCTTGTCTAATGGACCTGAGACTGAAGAGATGCCGCGCTTTGTTGAAGCGGTACGCGGGAAAAAAATATCGGGAAATTATTTTTTCGGATGAAAAAATTTTTACCGTAGAAGAGAGCTACAACAAACAAAATGATAAGGTGTACGCACACAGTAGTGAAGAAGCGAGCAAACGTATTCCGCGTGTCCAACGAGGTCATTTTCCATCCTCGCTCATGGTATGGTTGGGAGTTTCTTATTGGGGCTTAACAGAGGTACATTTTTGTGAAAAAGGTGTAAAAACGAATGCAGTTGTGTATCAAAATACAGTCCTGACGAACCTTGTGGAACCTGTTTCTCATATCATGTTCAATAACAAGCACTGGGTATTCCAACAAGATTCGGCGCCAGCTCATAGAGCGAAGAGCACACAAGACTGGCTGGCGGCGCGTGAAATCGACTTCATCCGGCATGAAGACTGGCCCTCCTCCAGTCCAGATTTGAATCCGTTAGATTACAAGATATGGCAACACTTAGAGGAAAAGGCGTGCTCAAAGCCTCATCCCAATTTGGAGTCACTCAAGACATCCTTGATTAAGACAGCCGCCGATATTGACATGGACCTCGTTTGTGCAGCGATAGACGACTGGCCGCGCAGATTGAAGGCCTGTATTCAAAATCACGGAGGTCATTTTGAATAAACTTTATTGTCATAAGAATCTATGTTTTGTTAAGTTCATTTTGGTATATAAATGGTTACATAAATAATAAAGTTGTTTCAATTATTTTCTAATAAACATGTGACAGAATTTATGACCTGACTAGGTATAACACACAGACAGACGAGGGAAGCGACTTTATGCAGTGCTCTGTAGCAATCTACATCACTTAAGTCTTCGTGAAATTCGTGCACAAACATACCTACAGCCATATGCACAAACACACAATTTGGCACACTTATGTGGAAGCCTAAATCATTACACATTATACTAAACATTACATTACAAAAATTGTTTGTCTTTCTGTACTTGTGCCTTAGTTTAGTTATAGTATTTGGTTTATATGTGCACTTGGAGTGAGTGACGTCACCGCAAGCCGCAACAGAATATGAGCGCTGGTGGCCCTGTGCCATCAGCATTAGGCTGAGTTGCGGCTGTATTGGGGCATCACATTCTTAGCATGTAAGTTTAGTACCTAAGTAAATAATTTTAAGGGTCTCAATAAAATTTATTGAGACCCATTAATAAAATTTATTTAAAGAAATATATTTAATATATTTCTTTTTTTTTTCTTTCTCTTTTTAAAAATCTAATCGAATCGATATTTTCCTTGGTGGAATTGAAAAAAAGTTGTAAAGTTTCGTCAACAAATGTATTAGAAGTCATCGTTCAATAGTCGAGCGCGCAGAAGAGCGCCACCCCCCGCTTGATCCAGTGCGACTGCGGCTTGTGCGTGGCCAGCTCGATAGTCATCACGTAGTTGGTGGAGTGGCCGGTGGTGGACAGCGTGCCGGCGCGCACCAGCGTCTTGTACGCTGGGCACTCGTACAGGCCCTGCTGCAGCTTGTGGTTCTGCTCCGGCTTCATGTAGATGATCGCCATGTCTGGAACACAAGCGAATCATAACAATAGTGTGACGTAGAACCTCTTATATATAATAATAAGAGTGATAAATTACTTAGTATTTAAGGAAAATTATGTAAACTGACTTGCCCTATATGATGTGACGTCATAAGGTGAATAAAGCTTTTATCTTTATCTTTATCTTTATCTTTATCTTTGCATGTATTCCGGGCATTACGGTCAAGTGAAATACTGACCGGTGTAGAGCTCCTTGGGCTTGCTCTCCTCGAGCGCCATGTCGGCCATGTTCCACCGCGCGCCCTCCAGGTAGAGGCCGCGCACGCAGCACCCGTCGTCCGGCTTCTTGGGCGGGGTGCCGCCTAGAGGCTACACGAATACACAATTAATAAGGTATATTTTTTTTAGAACAAAATCGGGTACGCACTTTACCATAGTTTAAAAATAAGCAAAAGCGTTAGATGGAGTGCTTACCCAAATAATAATAGGTTTGTCTACTTATAAGCATGAGTAAAGTGTACACACTAATAAAACTAGGTTGAAGTCGATTATATTGTTGCAAATTATTTTTTGCCTTACCTCAAATGCATATGCAACAGTGTCGATGGCGATGATATGTTTCCTGGCATAGTTTTGCAGCGCTCCCGTCAGAAACGCCTGCGGGAAATAGAACCCCGAGATCCAGAACACCTGCAACGAATATTCACAATTTTATAAACCCGGTTCATTAAAGATAAGTTTAATAAATGACAACCAAAATCTTTGTACCTTTTCGTTTTATATAAGTATAATGGAGGCACTATATTGTGGGAAAAGGCTGGAATTATTTTGGCCGCCATTTCTAAAAACAATTTTTAATGATCCGGATTCTACAACCGACTGATTTTTAAAGAAGTGTGTGAATTAGCACTTGCTTAACAATGAAGGAAAACAAAGCGAGGAAATTAACATATTGTATGAAGGCCACAATATCCAAGGACATGCGTCATAAGTGGAAGGACCTGGGGACCCACCATGTGTGAATACGGTGGTTGGTTGTTAAAGACCAAGAGAACTCAGTACCGAATCATTCCTCTCCCGCAGAAATTATTCAGTCCTCTCTATTAGAACCTGGTTTTTTATTTATTTAATAAAAAATAACACGATCCTACGATACTATACGATAATACGACTCAAGGAGAAAGATAGTTACTTGACGATGATATTATATTAAAAGGTAAACTATACCTTGGGAATGCCGGTGTCTGCCCAGGACTGCATGAACGCTACCCGGAGGATCAGGTCCTTCACCCACGCAGCTGCAACCAGTACCTACCATCATTATACTACATCTCTGCACAAAGCACCACGCGGAATTTGTCGTTTTATCTATCAATCCTATATATTAGACTATCTAGATAGGTACTTTTACTATGTTCAAAATGTATAGAAATTAAATAAATTTCCTAAAAAAATGAAATTTGTTTCTTTACCAAAAATAATTTCGTTGTCACATTCAAGTTTATTCTGGGTCACTTTATAAATGTTCGTGATCATAACAATATAAGTACAATTATAAACTGAATAAGGTAGCCATTATTTACTAAACATTTTGGACAGGGACATACATTTCTAAGTGTAGATAGATAGATAGTGTACGAGCGGGGAGCCAATCTAATCTTGAGGTAAAAACTGGGGGTTGAGGGTTAGATAGCTCCCTGAGTGAAGACACTCCAACCTGAGTTACAACGTACAGCGCCATTTAGTGAAATTTTTACAAACTAAAATTATCGCTCCAACAGTAATTAATGCGAGTACCGAGTGGTTTGAGCGAGGGGTAGGCCTTAGAGCTCCACATGAGAGGCACGGCGTTGCGCGCCAGGCTGGCGGCCATGTTCTCCAGCGCCTCCGACATCACCACCAGCCCCTTCAGCGCCTTCAGCAGGTCCCTGCCACACAAAATATATACACTTCACACACTATAATTCTGCGGGGGAGTCACGACCCTCAGTCATGAGGAAACACGGCTCACAGAGAGAGAGAGAGAGAGAGAGAGAGAGAGAGAGAGAGAGAGAGAGTGTGAGAGAGAGAGAGAGAGAGAGAGATTGTCTGCTTTAACCTAACACACTAACTTAGGATTCCTGAAACAAACATACTTTCACAATTTTATTATAATAATATGTATTATAGTAGGTAACGCGAGTCATGAGGAATACGACTCAAGAGAGAGATAACGAAATTCACTTCATTCTCCCATAAAATAAATTGATACGTTTTGTGATTATATATCTATGATCTATTCTAGTGAATATATAGGTATTTAATTCTATAATTTATTCTAAATGATCTATTAATATAGGTAGTTGTCTATCTACTTAGTTAATATTTTTCTGTGAAACTGGAGTTCACAAACAAAACATTTGTGGCGTTTGTCGCGCCACCTCAAACTCATAGACCCACGCGCATGCAGAGGAGAGCGGGCAGAGGGCGCGGGGTAACGCCGCGCTTCGATACCACGCGACATGCGGTCGCCGCCGGTCGCGGCCAGATGTACGATTTAAATCGTATTCATACGATTTTTTGCCCGTTTTACTAATGTACGATCGAATCATCGAAATCGTACACGATTTGTACGACTTTTTAAAGATTTTGTATGACCGATTCTATGCCCATATTTTTGAACGGTGGTTCTAGAAAAGTCAGCTATCAATGTCTTGTAATTGTTATTACCTACCAATATCATAAACACCACGTCAGTCATGAATGATCAATCAATCAAAAAACCAAAAGCCACCAAACAAATGTTATTGGCCCATCACTATTCACCGAGTACCTACTCCCATTAGTAGTCGAGGATTACCCTTTTATTATCGCGGCGGTTCATTCAACAGTTCAGTTAATATCCAACCGATATCTGAATCCTGTGCTAGTTTGAAGACAGGAATATTTTACGGTATATGCAATTTAGAACGTTTGCTTGTTTATAATTGTCGAATGCGGATTGTGAGCGCTATTTTTGCTCAGTCAATTTAATAAAAACAAAGAGCCGCAACAAACTCAATAGCGAAACTTTAAATGGTCTATTACTATCAAAACAGCATGTTAAGCGTTTCGGGTGCTGTGAAAATTATGAACCAGCACCTGAAACGCTCAATTTGATGACCATTGTATAAGACGTAGCTAATTTTATTAATAAACTTTCTTACCTAAACATATGTACGATTTTTTTATTCACCTCTCCCTAAGAAATAAGATTTTTTCCCATACCAGCGTACGATCGCTCGTCAAAAATATCTGGCAACACTGGGTCGCGCACGCACACCAGTTGGTTGGTTCGAGTCGGTCCGAGACCATCATAGATTCTCCCGCTCCCGTGTTGCGCCAACGCACTCGCGGAAATTACTAACATATGTAGCTTTCTAAGCTAATGTAAGTCTCTAAGACTTATACAATATGGAGACGTTTTGTGTAGTGAATAAAATAATGTTGTGAACTAGATACCAGTGACTTTTATTTTCACACCGCAAGGCGTCCCAAACGTTCAGAGGTACAAGTTTGATAATGCTTTGGGAATACAAACCATCTTATACTCCCAAGCTTTTGCCAACGCTAGTCAAAATGTTAGCGATTTATTTATGTTTGGGTACAAATAAAGTAACACTAAGTATGATTTATTGACAGGTACATTGAAAGTTATAGTTTGTAAGACAATGGGTTACTGGGTCATGTTTTTCTAAGTTTCTGCAGTTTTTAAGATTCAATGAGTGTGGGTTATCCTTAAATCATCAGCATTTTTAATTAGAAATTAAAAATAATAAGAAGAATCTGAACATTGGTTACCTAATGAATCGTTCTCACTTTGAAACTTACTCGACTCTTGTTTTAGCAGGTAAGTTTCGAAAATATAATATAGGTAAAAAAAACTAAGCGACAGCAGAGTAACCTGGCTCAATAATAATAATCTACAGATAAATATTGACAAAACCAAATTTATGTATTTTAGACTTAAACACAATGATACGGCTAATCTGGACATAGACTATAACGGACAAAAAGTAGAAGAAACCAATATGACACGATTCTTAGGCATCAATATTGACAACAAATTGGGTTGGAAGTATCATATTGAAGTTGTATGCAAGCGGCTGCACCAAGCAGCGTATGCTTTGTATCAGATACGTAAGGTAGTGAGCGAAAACACGATGTTAACTGCATACCATGGTCATGCTGCCTCAATCCTACGGTATGGTATTATTTTTTGGGGCTAATCGACAAAAGAATTAAACTCAAAAGGGCTACTGGCGCAGAAACGCTGTATTCGCGCTATACGCGGCCTGAAAAAAACACAGTCATGTAAAAAGCATTTTAGTAGATTAATAGTACATTGTTACCCTAGGGGTGAAAGTAACTTATTTAGTCCCGAGACGGGGTTTAGCGCCCGGAACGAAGTGAGGGCGCCAATAGTTCGAGGGACTAAATAAGTCTTTAACCCGAGGTAAACACTGTGCTTTTCATTACAAATACAAGAAAAGTAAAAATAAAAACATGAATTAGCTAAAGAAAATATGAGTAAATTTTATTTTACATTTAACAACAACTTTGATGAGATAATTTTATTTAAAGTTTATGGTAAAATTAGAACAATTGGTTATTCCACTACCGCTTTAGCCTCTTCTCTTATAAAATCAGGCGTTAAATTCATATCAGAATCAGATGAACTCATTTTATAGGTACAAATCTCTGCTATACGTATAAACAAAAGTCTTCAAATCGAAAAAATAAATGAAGATCGAATTGCCGCTTTCCCGCCTATTTTGTTTGTTTTTTTTCTGTGGCCGGCCAGTTATTCAGCCATTATTTTTTATTTTCATCATTGAAAAAATGTTAATATTTTGCCCAAATCTAAGTTATTTTAAGAAATTGTTGGAACTAAATTATAAAAAAGTTATTTAATAAATATATATTCTTTAATCAATACTTAACTTTAAGTTATTTCAATTTTACATCGTGGCTGTATAGAAAGTTGGAACATAGTTCAATAGATATGTGAAAAAGAACTGTTTTTTTAATTTGACAGCTGTCAGTTGAAAGCGATTCTCCCTAGGGATGAAAAGTATTACTTTCATCCCGCTCCTCAGGCAACTTCAGACCTACCTACTTTCAGAGTATGAGTAATGAAAAATTACTCACCGTCCCCGGAATATACATAAGTGAAGTTGCCATATTCATAAAAACAAACCCCGACCTTTTCAAAATGTCTGAAACGGGTAGTAGACGTGAGGGAATGATATATTATATGCCCACAATAGAAGAACAGCCTCCTATAATAGAAGCGTGTTTGGTATTGCTCCTCTAATATACAACAAATTACCCATTGACATTAGATCACAAACAAATGTAAATATATTAAAAAAAACAACTTAACGACTTTCTTGTAGGCAAAGCAAATTATACGGTAAATGAATTTATTTCGGACAAACATTTTGGTATTGATATAAGATTTTAATGATTGTAATATAAATCTCTAAATAAATTACCAGCTAAAGTTTGCGTTTTTGAAAATGTTATAAATTTTAAAAACAAACTTAATAATTATTTTGCGGCATACCTACTATTCTTTGAAAATGTTTTTAAATGATAATAATTAACTGATTTCTTTTATATTCTACGTTATCATTCTTTTGTCTGTATATTGCGTGCCCTAGTAGAGTATAGCGGTCCATTATGTAATATTTTAACAACTGTATTTACCTATATTCCGCAATATATAATTTGAATTTGTAAAAAAATATCAAAGCACTGCTTAGTAGCCCTAATTAAGTTATCATCAGTATCTGCAGAAGTTATATTTACGTCAGTTATTTAAAAATGTACGGATACTAATACCTACTAAAGTGTGTGTGGACCAATTCCGGTGTGAGAGTATTGAAACGCCCCTACGGCCTCGGTACATACTTGAGTGAGTTGGAGATGACCCCGAGCAGGCGGTTGTAGCGGATGGCTTCCTGCATCAGCACCGTGTTCAGGGACTCCTTGTACGACACCGGGTAGCTGATGACAAACAAAAAAATCAAGAATTTTTACTGCTTTTAGAAATGCGTGATATATAATTAAACTCATATTTCAAAAGTAGGTAATGCACCAATAACCTATCTAACTTATTCTATTCATTTAGCGGAAAAAGATAACTCCGTGAGGAAATCCATATGTTTGAGGACCACAGATCAGATCCCAGCATGTGACTTACGTGAAAGAATCTGTGTGCCTTTTACTACTTTCTCAACTCTCCTTTATAATACCTACTTAATTTGTTGATGTAGGTATTTATTTGGAGTTATTACACCAAGTGCTAAACCGGCACTACGGTTGTTTTATTCTAAGTAAACCTAATTAACAAACGGATGAATAAACCCTGTCGGCTGTGATTATTTTCGCTCTTTTTTCAATTGAGTTTAGAATAATTTGAGTTTATATTCCGTTACCTAGTACCCATGATACAAGCGTAAGCTTAGTATGGGGCTAGTTGCCGATGTGGGATACCTATGTCATGAAATATTTATTATTATTTTATTATATTCGTACACGTATATATAGAGTACTAGCTGTGCCTGCGAGTTCGTCCGCGTGGAATATTTATTTTGGGCATCATATTTATTTTTGCAAACAAACTCTTCAGCTTTATAAATTGTAGCTGTTGCCCACGACTTGAACAGTTTTCCCAGCGCACGCAACGGAAGCCCTCAAAGATAAATAATTTTCCCCGTTTTTTCAGTTTTTCCATTGTTTCTTCGCTCCTATTAGTTGCAGCGTGATGTTATACAGCTTAAAGCCTTCCTCGATAAATGGTCTATTCAACAAGAAAAGAGAACACAAGAAAAATAAGTTTTTCAATTCGCACCAGTAGTTCCTGAGATTAGCGCGTTCAAACAGACAAACAAACAAACTCTTCAGCTTTATAATATTAGTATAGATTTCTATTAATATTTGTTCAGTTACTCACGCCTCGGCGATGTGCCTGGTGTCGAGTCGCGCCGGCATCACCTTGAGTATGTCCTTGGCGGCGTTCTCCGTCATCTCCTCCGCGCTCATGCCGGAGCCACCGCTCACCTCCTTCGGCTGCAAGTTGCGCAGCGTGCCTGCGCCACACGCACACAGATACTAACAACTCAAACTCAAACTGAATCAAATCTTTTGAGTAGTTTTAAAGATCTAAGCATACCTACATAGGGACAGACTCGGGAAGCGACATTGCTTAACTAATATGTAGATAAATATGTGTCTATTCTAGCTAGATTGTAGTATATAACGTTGCTTAACATCAGGCAAGTTGTAGTCAAGCGTGGGCCTATCCCTTGTAAAAAAATAGTGATTCCACAATTACGTGTCATTGGTTACTATTATTTCTAATTATGTAGGTACCTATCCAACATAGAGTTATTACTACTACGTAAAGAGAAGGCAACGCGTTGCATGATCTTACGCCACGCTTTTGCTGCACGCTGTGCAGCAGCTATCCAGTGAGTATCTAACGCCCGTGGGGAGTAGTTGTGTTTGGCTCGCATAAATAACAACATCAAATGCCTGGTTGTGTTCTTAAAGACTGCCGTATACACTCCAGAACATCAAAAAAAAAAGTGATAGTTTAACATTTCATCGGTAAGTAGACATTTAAACGTTGAAAACTCTTTGATTTAAATTTTTTCGCGATGTAACAATGCTTACGAGAAACGGGCTGCCGGGCGCCGCCATTTTGCAAATACACGGCGCTTAAGTCGTTTTGGTGGCGAGAAAACTGTACTCTCTACGCTTTTAAGCGCTGCATATTTTAATAGTTTGGTTAGACGACATAACAATGGTTTCGCGCTGCAGCGAATTTTAGTTCAATCTCTTTCCAAAATGGAGCAAAGCTTTGGTTCGGGTTGTCTGTTCTATACTAGTAACATATGTCGATGGTATCCAAGGATTATAATATAGTGACTGACAGCAACACGTATATGCATAAACGTAACTCGAGATTCACTCGATTTGACTCAAAATCATGTGTCCAAGATTGTAAAAGAGAGATAATTATATATACTGAGGCAAGTGTTGGTCTCGGCCATGGCGTAGCTGATGTTCGCGTTGGCGTGCAGACCGAACAGGGCAGGGTCGTCGTTCAGCGGCAGCGTGCGGATGTACTTCGTGTAGTCCTCGATACCGGAGGCGGACGGTTGCTGGACACGTAAGCAAAGGGTTATTAGTACCTAACTGACAAGGACTTGCGGAGCGTCTAGTCGTCATGGCGATTTGGACGAGGGTCGCACAAGCAAACCGCTTTGGGATGATGAACAATAGAACTTGAGGACATTACAATTTAAAAAAAAAGATGTGTATGCCCACCACGATGAATCTACCCCAGAGGTTTGCCTCAACAAATTAATTCTGCGGAGGAGTCACGACCCTCACTAATGAGGAATGATTCACCTGCTTGTAGGAGCCGTTCTCGTCGAAGTAGAACCTGTCGGAGAGCACTTGCTGCGAGTAGTAGTCCGCCAGCAAGCACAGCAAGCAGCGCCGGTCCCAGTCGTCCGTCACGCGCCCGCCGTAGTTGATGTGCCCGGCTGTGTAAGTCAGCATCTGGACACGAGGACGTGACATCATACAACACCGTCAATAAGCCAATAACAAATGACTCAAAGGCTGTATGGAAAATTGAATCAATTGAAATTGTTTGAAAAGTCACACCATAAATAGTGAAGATTTGCCGTGCTAATAAAAACAATAACGGAAAACAAATAGACCAAAAAAGTATGTAAGACTGACGATCGACTTGCTTATATAACTTTATAACTGTTCTCTGTATATTGTATGCCGCAATCAATGTTGATTGGTAATGTCTAATTAACAAGATCAGTAGTTGCATTCTAATGGTACCTTAAAGAAACACCTTCATTTTTTTTTTTAAATTAAATTAGATTTGCAAAATCTTTGTTCGGGATGTAACCTCAACAATGAACTATTTTCTGACAAAAGGTGTCTAACCAGTCTAACACAAAAGTATAATCTACGTACAAATATAAGCAAAGCCAAATATGTCTGACTGCTCTGTTAGCTTAGTTGGTAGTGGCTCTGCTTCCAATCTAGGGGTGCGGGTTCGATTCCAGAATAACACAAGTATAATTATAAATATTATTTATTAAAATTTGTAATTACTTGTGATGAGTCTGATCGTTTCTAATTTCTATGTATACTAAGTATGTATTTACGAAAGAAAAGTATAGATGTATTAAGTACATCCGTTATCTAGTACCCATGATACAAGCGTAAGCTTAGTATGGGGCTAGATGGCGCTGTGTGATACATATGTCTTAAATATTTATTTATTATATTTTTAGTGGTACCTTGAGCGGCACCTCTGCGTACTCATTGAGGAACATGTGCAGCTGCGAGATGCAGATGCGGAGGTCTCCGTCCGTGAACTCGTAGGGGATGTTGAACCCGAGCGGGCCGAACTTGCGCCGCTCCAGCACCACGCCGTGGAACAGGCAGATGGAGAATAGGAGCCACTGGAAATCATATGCAAACATATACACATATACTTTTACAATTGTAACTATCTTGAGTCGTATTTCCTCATGACTGAGGGTCGTGACTCCCCCGCAGAATTAATTCGTTAGTTTTTTCTTGTCATTATTACAATTGTATATTGTTGGTGTTTTTATTCAATACCTATAGGTACCTACTATATATTGTGTGAAACAAATGTTATATGGGTTTGTAGCCTGAATCATAACGTTTATGCTAGTAGGTAGGTACTTAGTTTATGTGTGTTTTAGAAATATCAGACTTTCAATGCCAATCTAAATTAAGCAAAATGAGCACCTGAAAATAAATACATACTCGTAATACTTATATGAATAATAAAAAAAAAGTAAATGGTTAAAACTACATGAAATAAATGTGTCTGCTGTACAGACACTACGGACTAATAAAATAATAATATATCTACTGATGAGGTACAACGATACATTAAGTAACCAGTTAACCTTGAAGTTGGGCAGTTTCGGTTCATTGGAGAGGAAATAGTCCGCGTAATCAGGAACTTGGTTCATGTAGGCCTTCAACAAGTTCGCCTTTATACCACGGGGGGGCTCCACTGTCATCTTGTATCCTGGACAATGACACTTGCATTGGCTTGAGGTCAACTGAGACAAAATAATCTGGGACAGTTTGGTTTAGTTGATAAAATCGATTTTTAAAATTCCTGTTATAGAGGCTATACTTTGTGCCCTGGATAGACTCGTATCTGCTTTCCTACACCAATTCCAAAGAATATAATATATGCGTCTTAGATTTATTGATTTATATTAGGCATGCTTATTTTCCCGTACTTATATAAAAATTTCTTTTTTTGCTAATAATAGGTCTTTACCTATGAAATTGCCTTTATTTTCTTACATTTTGATCTGTTTGTAACTTTTACGTACAGCTATATTTTTTCCAAATACAATTTTTATTGTATCAATTGTTGATTTTGTACCTTTTAGACAAAATGTATTACTAGTGCATATTACTTATAGGGAAGTCATTGAAAATACCTCTTTCAATGTGTCGTCGGTTTCACTACTTTAACTAGGTATATTTTTATCATATAAGTACTCTGTTTTTGAGAAATTGATATACGCAGTGCGTAGCTTTTTTTCCATCTAACTATAGTTATCAATTGCATCTAAATCTGTTCAGACATTTCCATACAAACATTAAAAATTTTTGTATGGAAATATCATTTTTAAATTTCATTATACAAATCGGCAATTTCATAGGTAAAGACCTAATATTTAATAGGTAACTACTGTCAAATAACGCGTGATCAAAATTCATCATCTACAGAAAACTACCAGGAGTTTTCAAGCTAGTTAGTTATACTCTATTCACCGAGTCGAACTAATGAAGCACCCTCTCACTTGCACAATCGTATGAAACCAGTGAGCTTACTAATATCATTGTATGAAACTGATAAGGATGCAAAATCGACTCAAATTGACAGGATTGGTCAGTGGGTGTGGCTAATTCATGGAAATGTAAGGCTGCATTTATATTGGTGATCTATCGTTTAAAAATAATAATAATTTTAATATAAGTATATCAGAGATTGAACGCAAGATTAGAATATTATATTGAATATTTTATGATTTTGTGTACAGAATGATATTAACAATAGGTACAACAATACAAATGAACAATAGAATTTACCTGCGTCGACTTAGCTACAACACAAAAAATATTTTTAAAATACTTAAATATTATTTCTAACTAAAGGATTAAACACCTGCGCGCAGATGTAGCGAGTATGTAGAAACAATAAAAATATAACAATGGATACAAAGTATATTGACTGATTACTTCGTAAAAGGTCAGTTTGCAAAATCTCGGAAAATAGATGACAATATACGCCATATCACCAGTGTGCAGAGATAAGTGAGACAAACAGGCCAAAAATACACCCAATTCAATAGGTAAATAAACACAAATCAGTCCAGTATGTTAGCCAAATCCAAAAGCACAAATCAGTCCAATAAATATCCCAACACTGAACACATTGAAATAACGCCAAACAAACAACACGTCCGCACCGGTCAAGGAACAGTATCGGACTAACATTAGGTCGCACGGTGTACGCGCCCTTAGCTTCTTATCTTCAACCAATCACGTTCAGCGCTTGATTTCCCTATTAGTTCGACTTGGTGAACAGAGTATAGTAAAAAGTAAAAGCGCTTTACGTACCGTTCTGCAGCAGTGCGACGGGGAAGTGTGGGGAGGGCGTGGAGGTGAGCCACAGACGGAAGTCCTTGTGCACCAGCTCGGGGGAGATCTGCTCCACGTTCAGCTCGAGCACCGGCATCCATGATGGAGACAGGTGGCAGTTCTGATCACACATGATGGGCACTCGATCAACTAGGCTATCATTAGTTAGTAATACCAGTTAATGAAATCCTCTGTTTAACTTTAGTGTACTACCTTTTAGAAAGCTCAAATAAACGTTTTTTTATACACTAAGTTTCTAGATGGAAAGATATAAAATTACATCATAAACTGTTCCACAATTAGCTGATGTACGTTCAAAAAGTAACATTAAGGAATATGCATAATACTACCTACTTGTACTTTGTCCGGTGATACAATACTGTTTTTGAACAGAAATGGTAAGCAGTGACCGTATTTTCAGTCAGTTGTATAATCCTCTGTGAGGGAACTCGCCTCAGGCCTTTGGCCTCTTGCGAGGTTTGGACGCCAGGGTACACGGATCCTGCGGAATTTATAAATCGCCACCCGGAAGCCCCGGTGTATCGCAATCCGTCCATTTTTTAAACCATCTTTTACCGACATTTGCATCGCCAGAAGTGGTGTACTTTACCTGGAAGAACACCCAGTTCCCGAAGTCACATCCTATCCGCATCATGTTCTCAGCGAGCGGCCCCTGCCCTTGGCCGAGGGAGATGCTCTCGAAACGCTTGCCCATCTTCATCTTGTCCGCGAACTTCATCAGATCTATAGAAAATAAAACAAAGCTTTTTTTGATATAATTTACTAACGTTTTTTAAAGAAATTGATATAATCATAATTTCAATAACTGGCATTGAATATACAATACAATCATTACTTCAATAACTGGCATTGAATATACAATACAATCATTACTTCAATAACTGGCATTGAATATACAATACAATCATTACTTCAATAACTGGCATTGAATATACAATACAATCATTACTTCAATAACTGGCATTGAATATACATTGTAAAATAGATGATCTTAGATATCACCACCAGAACCGGCCACGGATGTGACCTGTGTAAGTCATAGTGACCATAAAGCAACATAATTATAATTTTTGGATAAGAGACACATTAAACTTTGTATTATAGTTAACAAAATCACCTTTGTTTGAATATAACTTTTGCGAAAGTATGTTTCGATCACTGTAATAAACAATCGTTATTTTTGAACAAAATAAGTTTGAACATTAAAAATTAAAAATTCAGACGTGTGCACCTGCAGCAGGATCTGTCCCGGTAGACAACACGAAGATGAGAGGAGCGAAGGGGTCAGACTCTGCGTAGAGCGCGGCCAGGTCTGCTGGCTGCGGCTCCACGAACCTACCGCCCAGACCGGTCACCACGTAGTCCTGGGGATATACAGAGGTTTTCTACTTTTACGGTTTATTTAAATCATGGCGTTCTTTTTTTCCACGTCTGGGTATACGTTATATTTTGCTTGGATCATCTGATCTTGTGCAGATTTCAAATTGAAACACCAACAAAATGTCTTCACTCTGCAACATCCGCGATAAAACTACCAAATAAGGCAAAAATATCTTTAAAAAATACCTCATATCACTCACTTACAATGAAACTGAACAATTACTTAACATCATTAAATAACTATACTTATACATAGAAACGCAACATTAACACTTACTCATCCCAAACACTCACCTACACTCACACACCTTCACACTCATGCATACACTTCCGAAACCATGTGTCAACAAGTACCACATTTAAAGTAATCTCACACCGCATCAGTAATGCTCTCAAGTAATGCTAGATGTGGGCGCCTGCGATACAAGTTTCATACTTAGTGCAGGGCTCACAAGAGCACAAATTAACCTTTAATAACCTATTATTAAGCACAGCTATGTATTATTATAAGGTTTCATGTAATCGTTTGTGTAAATAAATAATTTGAATTTGAACAATAAAAATTTTGTAGGTACGCACATTCATACACATACACAGATTATGAACCATTTAGGTATAAAGGTGAGAGTAAACCGGTTTCTTCTAGGCAAGCGCGCTAGATCGTAGATTATAACGTTGCTTAACATCAGGCAAGTTGTAGTCAAGCGTAAGCCTATATCATGTAAAAAAAAGTATACTAACGGGACTCAGTAGCCTACCTGTAATCCAGGAACCAATTTATCCGGCCTCATGCATTTGAGTACGAGCAGTTTTTGGAATGCGTCGAGTTGAGTGTCCAATGGTTTTGGATACGGCATTCTGCAAAGAAGAAAAATGTGTTTAGTGAATTTAAAGCGCAAGTCCAGTCACATTCTAAAATATATCTACTACTCACTCGCATACATCTGAGCCATAATGCACTTTGGCAAAAA
Source organism: Macaria liturata (assembly GCA_964023185.1). Taxonomy (NCBI): domain Eukaryota; kingdom Metazoa; phylum Arthropoda; class Insecta; order Lepidoptera; family Geometridae; genus Macaria; species Macaria liturata. The sequence continues at coordinate 5,467,333 of OZ026826.1, read as the reverse complement.
CTGATCCTACTATCATTATACATATATGGGGAAGTTAATGTATGTTACGTATTTATTTGTTACTTTTTCGAAATAAAATAGGACCTGGATTAATACAAAATAGTTTTCGTCTTGAATTACCACTAGTAAACTAAAAAAAACCAGTTGGGACTTATCTGCAGTTTTTGTTTGATGGTAAGTGTAAATGTGACCTAAGTTGGCGTGTTTACCTAATAAAACTGGTATGCATCGGTTATTACTCATCGATTAATGTTCTCTTGGTATGTGTAATTCAGTAATTATACATCTTACTTGTGTGGGTTGTAGGCGTCATAGAACGTCTTGAAGAACTTGGTCTGGTTGGCGAAGTCCTCGACGAAGGGCCGCATGGTGTCCAGTGTCGCCATCTGTTGCATGTCCAGCCACATGCGCTCCGATACCCACTTCGGCTCCGGGTTCGGGTACTCCTACAAAACAAATAATCAATACCTTACTTACTAGTTCCTTCATCATTAAAATTCACAAAAATCGGCGGTCAGCGACGATGGTCAGGATGTATCGTCGTTAGAATACTGTTTTCAGCCTAAGACATCACTGATCTGGTCAAAAGTGGTATTTTATATCACTACATTATAGTACATTATTATTGTGATTATTTATGGAACTCTCTACCTGGAGCCCTTTTTCCAGAAAATTATAACCCCCCCTGGGTTTCTTCAAATCCAGAGTAAATAGGCATGCTCGTAGGCAAACATGCAACATCTTAGACTACAGTGGTGCTTAACATCAAACAGGCTGTAGTCAAATGTGGGCCTATTCCGTGTAAAAAAAATGGTTATTATTACCTTGTCTATGGCAGCTCCGTTGAGCATGAAGTTGAACTCGGCGACGCGGATGATGCCCTTGTCCATGTTGATGCGTATGCAAAGGATGAGCGCGAACAGCAGCTTGTGGCGCTCGAACAGAGACCGACACACGTTCTGGTACAACAGGAACGTGAAGTGCTCGATGATGATCTCCACGCGCTCGATTATGTCCTCTGAAATTAATAATTAAAACCATAATGAGGATGAAAGGTTAAGCATGACATCAGATTATGTAAGTATAACCGCTACACTAGATATCAATGGTAAGGAATTCACAGTACGAGAACTTAATAATCAGTATGCTCAGCAGGAACCTATTTAGTAATGGAAATGACTGTAAAGATTGACAAGTAATTGTCGTATTCCTTATGACTAATAATACCTATGATAAGACAAATTGGAGCCCAATACTGGCAGATATTACCGACTATCTATCCCTTGTTCGTATACACATTTGGTATATTTTGAATGAGCAAAACGTCAATCAGGCCGTAGAAAAATTCCATCTTGTAATTACATCTGCAATAAATAACCACACACAAGAAAAACGACTTAGGAGGTACCACAGTACCACAGGGAAGTGTCCTTGGTCCAACATTCTTTATACTCTACATGAACGACATCCACACGTGCTGCTCACCCTCTCCCAATACAGAGCTTATCTGTTACGTGGATGACACAGTAGCTCTCTTTCACAGCAAGACATGGAAAATGGCATATGAGAAAGCAGAAGCAGGCATGGCACTGATAAAAAATTGGTTGGATAACAATATTCTCACGTTAAATTTAAGCAAAACAAAATATCTCTGCTTTCTTAAAACTAAAGCTTCAGAACCTCGTCCCGGGTTGAATTTGCGAATTCATTCTTGTAATGTCCTATCCTCTTGTTCCTGCCCACCTATTTCACGAATAAGCTCTATAAAATTACCTTGGTGTTGTGATTGACGAAAAATTATCTTTTAAAGAGCATATTTCAAATTTGGCTAAACGAGTTCGCAAACTCATTTACGTCATGGGAGTTTTACGAAAGACTGCAAGCGAACAAACTTTACGTCTTGTATACGGAGCCCTATATGAATACATTTTGATTTACTGTATTGTAGTTTGGGGAGGAGCTTGTGTTACTGCTATGATTGAAGTAGAAAGGGCACAGAGAGCAGTACTTAAAGTAATGTTCAAATTACCTTATCGTTACCCAAAATTAGACTTCTACTCGAAATTAAAAATGTTGAACGTCCGACAACTCTACATACTAAGAGTAACCATGACGGAACACATGTCAACTTCCTTGCCCATTACGCCCGATGAAGCCCGAAGGAGAAGACTTCCACGTCCTCTTCAACCTATAGTCAAAACAGTGTTCGCAAATCGTCTGCCAGAATTTAGATTTCCGTATATATATAACAAAATGTTGGCAAAATGCAACCTTACGTGCCTGGAAGAGATCGCTCTTAGTGATAAGGCCGCCAATTAAAACGCAAATTTTATGTTCTATGTTTTTTGTATTGTTTTTATGTATGTGGTGTTTTAATAAAGAGTTTATCAATCAATCAATCAATCAACCTTTAGGGAATGCAAACTTCTCGTGACACAGTACTTAAATACTCTCTCATATAAAGATACAGAAAATCTGCTCGTAATCCCTAAGTAGAAAAACATTTTTATTTTTAGTCTCATACATTCAACATACACTCGCATTAAACAACTCATACTAACCTACACACACACACACACACACAACACACTCACTTACACACACACCCATACATACACAGCACTCAAAATGTGTCTTCGGTACCCTCATGGCACGCTATTTACTGACTTTAAGTACTTATTCTATTTACTTTGTATAACTATAAACCACTACCCAGATATATTTATAGCCGTATCTGCATCATGTTAATGCTTGTTATTTAATCAACCGTGGTTTCTGCGACACAGGATGTTCCTAGTGCAGAACCCACAGGGATATAAAAAATGCAGTATTCCTAGTTAGATAAGTCAAATATGTTATTTAAGTTAATTGTTAAGGTAAATAAATTATTTTTATTCTTATATATTTTTTTGTATTAAAACAGCTTACCATTAGGTTCAGTTTCGGCCATACTCCTGATGAACAGTTTGACGAACCACTCGAGCGAGTACTGGTACATGGGGTCCACGTTGGCCATCCCCGACAGACAGAAGAACAGGATCTGTCCTCTATTGGCGACCGGCACGTAGCCGCCGCGGGCGTCGTCGATCTCGATGGTCGTGCGTTCTATGTCTTCTACTTTTATCTAACAACAGAAAAACGGTTTGATTTGTTTGTTTGTATTTGCTCCATGCTTGCTTGCCCATGATGCTTTCTTATTTCAAATCCAGCATGTTTCTATACCGATTTCATCATAGCGTACCTAAGTTTGTTACGATTAAAAGCAACCGCATTGTTGTTTGTGTACCCATATATATACCTTCAATTGCCAATCATGGCGCATTGCAATTCAGTGCTCTTCGTCTGGTCAAGATCTTAGTGCTTTGAAAGCTTCTATAGTAAGAAAAAAAAACACTTGTTAGGTACTGTCCGATAGTGATTAAGAAATATCTGCTTTCATGTTTACAGAAACAACCGTTTAAATCAATGGGTATTGTAAAAAATCCAAAAGATTTTCATAGCGAGACAAAAACTTACCATAATCTCAACACTTTTAATCTTGATAGCTTCCAAGGTGAGAATGAGCGGTAGATCGTCGACGGGACTCCCTTCACTGTTGGACAATCCGTACAGAATGTCAGCCTGCATCTCAGCTAGTTGTGACGCCATCTGTGCTCGGGACACGATGAGCTGACCGCGCAGCTCTTCCAAGTCTGGTCTTTCTTGAGCCACTACTATAGACAGGAGCTGTTCTGATAGACCACTGTGGAATTACACAGAATCTTGTTAATAGTTTGTGTTTTAACGAAAAATACTAGCATGTACCTGATCGGTTTGAATATAAGATGATGAATGTTAAGCATGATTGAAGTCTCAAACCACAAAACCAAACCAAGATAAAAACTTCTTATTTTAAATTTGAAGTAGGTACAGTAAACTTTTTTACTGGCCATCTGTTTAACGTTGCCGATTTGTTTCCTTCAATCTCTTACTATTTATTCCTTGCTAGTCTCTTGATGACTATATTTGTTTAAAGAAAGCGATAGTGACCTGGGCACGAGCGCGAAGTTGACGACCTGCACTTTGACAGAGGTCTCGGGCGTGTAGCGCGGGTTGGGCAGCTTCGTGGTCATGTACATGCGGAAGCCTGGCATGAAGGGGATGAGGGAGTCACCCAGCTTCAGCACCAGCTGGCCGGCTTGACGGAAATATTGACGCTGGAAAAAATGTAGGTTATAAGAGGTATGGCACAGTAATGAGTCCTTAGGGTAATTTAAAAACGATCGGTGTCACAATCAAGAAATCACAATCGTTACGCTTATCAGGTTAGTTGGTTTTTCTAAGTATATCAAGCGTGACTGTGTCTTCCTCTTGCATACAGCCAATAGAATGAGAGCGCCCAACGCGGTGAGATGGGAGATTAAGTTGAAGATAAGGTAGCGAAGACAAATATATTTAAAGGTGCCCGTAAATAGCAGATATTCATCGTGATAGCAATAAGCGTTCTTATTAATATTAAAATAATACCATACCTTGAGAACTGGGTCCAGCGCTGGGTCCAACTCTTGTCCAACATTCTCCAACAGTATCGGTTTGCCGAATCTCAGCGCTGACTCGAAATTTCTCAGAAGGTCTCTGTCGTTGGGCTTCACAACTACCAACCCTTCCAGTTTACCCTGGAAATAGGTTTTTATTTAAATAATAAATTCAATTTAAAAAAAAAGGAGTAAAGAGCAAAGTCAATAACTAATATATACATATTAGAGAGTAAGAGACTAGAGCGATAATTTTACAATTTGCACCATAAAATGTCATACATTTTTGAATACGTAACATCGTGATGATCTTAAAACCCGAGGACAAGTGTCATCCGTGGAAGAACTTGGGGACCCAAGAGAACTTCAAGTCACAGCCCTCAGTACTGACAAGGAGGTGAAAAAGCTATGTACCATGGCTCGAATCCACTTGTTCGCCTGCGTCTGCGGGTCGATGATGAGCGGCCAGCGGCGGGAGTTCCACATCAACACTGCAGACTCCACCGACAGAGGGTCGCGCGGCAGACCGTACATCTGCCATGTTCTGTGAAACATTACATTAAGATCGGGAGCCGTTGTTCAACGCCAGAACAATATCATAGAACAGAAGTCAATTGAGATATGAAGAATTTCCGGGCAAGAGCTGTACAGTGTATACTTTTCAATCTTATTGTATCTGTGATTTGAATCAATGTTTGGAATTAACTTTATCTCATTCAATTTTTGTTTTAGTATACGGGCATTCAATTGTATATCTTAAGAAGACCAGCTCACCTGATGACCACCGGATCTCCCAAGACAGTGAGTGGCTCAGCACCCTCCGTGTTGGGTACACCACACTCCTGCAAACAATAGTTATTGTTTGACACTACATAATGTAGGTGGTTATATAAACTTGCCTGTAAGTAAATTAGACCTTTGAGGACTAACCTTCATGTGATGGATCCACTGTTCCAACAAATCTCTTCTGAATTCTTCTGTAAAAGGCGTGATGTAGCCGACGGCACCTGGAATCATAGATACGTACTTAGATACATACATGGTATGGTATTGAAACCGTACCTAGTGCGTATTATCCCTCAGAGATGTCTCGTATATCACGCAATAGCTTATCATCGTAATTTAATCTGACAACTATAATAAATATTAACATTTCCAAGGAATAATTGGCATTTTTGTGTAATTCGTTTACTAACATGCACTGATGAGTATATCTCCAATGAGGTTGACGTTAGCGACGGCCAGTTCAGCGATGGTACGGATCCAACGCACTCTCTCACTCGACAAACCATTTAGCAATCTGGAAAGTAAATACTATTTATTTAACGTTAAATTCTAATAAGAGTAAGAAACGATTTGTTCTTTATCGAGAACGTTGTTTTCAAGCTTAACTTTAATACCGCTAAAGATGAAACCCCACCTTTAAAAATGTAAAACTATCAATGTAACAATCATGTTTCACATTCGATCACCGACTTTGGGCCTGTGTAAATTTCATGATCTGTAGCCCAACTGGCAAATCGAATTGTATAAAAAACATTACCAACGCTACCTATTAGCTCGATCCATTCTGTCGAGACAAGCGTTAATGTCCTCTTCCATTCTCCGTTTTTCTTCCTCTTTCTCTTGTAGATACATGTTGAGTTTCTTCAGACCCTCGAGTAGAGCTTTCATCTTCGCCTTCGCTGCTGCCAGCATCGCTGTGAAAAAGAGTGAAGATTTGAATAAAAACGGCTAGTCACTAATCTTTCCAAGAAAATATTCAGTTCAGAGATTTCAAATTACCCAATAAGAGCCTGTCTACCCCTTTATGAGCGTAATGTGAGTAGATTCAACAAATTTAAGTCACTGATTTCACTAGTCAACAAGCAGATACCTATATTTGAAAAGTACATTCTATTCCTAGTAATTTTTGACGCGTATATCATATAAACAGAAGATTTACAGTCGTTTCCATAAAGACTATATGGGAGAGGATCAAAGCCTGCTATAGATGATGATGATGTTACCTTCAACCGCGGCCAGGTCGTGCATGGCGCGCTCGAGCGCCGCCTTCTTGGGCGCGACGCCCTTGTTGACGTGGTAGAACTTGTACATGGCGTGCACCCACATGCACAGCGACTGACACGCCTTCGACACCTGGACCACACACACACTGTCTTATAATCTTTGTCCTAACATAATGATATATGAAAGTAACCTACTGTGTAAGTATCGAAAGTTTTCAAGCCGCCAGATATACTGGTAACTTAGTGAATTTCATTTAAAGACAAAAAGCCTAGACTTTAACGTGTCCTCTTACTCACATAATATCCCAAATGGAACAACACTATTTGTTTATCCGCCTAAGACTGTTATATATCCGTCAAGTTATATAAAAACCTGCGATTATATCAGTAAGCTGAGTTATAAACGCTTCAAGATTTAAAAAAGTTGTTAATTAAAGTTGTTGTTTATAAAAATAGTGTTTTTTTTCTTTTATATACGGGATCGACTAGTTATACATTGCAACTTTCAATCTAGCTTCAATTGTTTCTCATATTCTGACGACAATTTATTACGTACTTGATGATAAGCGTTAGGTGGATTATTTGTATTACCTACCTTTTTAATTTTCTCCGGTTCATAGTCGGGGTTGGCGATGAATCTCTTCAGTTTCTTGATCATGTCCTCTGTGATGGCTTCCTTGTCATACTTCATGAGTGAGTCGAGGAAGGCGGTGGGGTCTGTCAGCATCAGGGAGCCTGGCTTCCAGTAGTTCAGCACCTTCTCACCGAATGACGCACCTGGTTCCTGCACAATTGAGGAAATTGATTCAGATTGTCTATGGAAATACATGGGAATTACAAAAATACAGAAAGATTCATAATATTTATCTAATAATAGGTATCTTATAGGTAAGCGCGTTACACCCTAGGCTGCAGCAATGCTTAACATCAGGCAGGCAGTAGGTAGTCAAATGTAAACGAATCCCACGTAAAAAAAAATTACATGTTCTTTGGAACAACGCGCTAAATCTTAGATTACCGTAGTGTTCAAACCTAAGATAGCCTAAGATAGACTCAAAATTAACTAAACTTAGTAGGTATGTGTTAAAAAAAGAAGATCGCAGAGGAAAAATAGCCTGTAAGCGTCACTGTACACTTTTACAGCCTTTAAACCAGCTTTCTTTGGTGGTTAACTAAAGTTAAAGTAACTTACTTTTTACTTCTATAAAGAACGTCTAATTTACCTTGACAGGTTTGATATCAAATACAACACAAAGCGACTCAATGACGAGCACGACCCCAGCCGGTGGTTTCTTCAGCGCTTTCACTTCTACAATGTCATTACGATTCAACTCTTGCAGCGCTTTTTCTGCTGCTTTCAGCGCTGGCAACGCCTCGTCTGTGATAATAATTGTAATAGTTAGATTTATAGGTACTGATAAAACATTTCTAAGCTATTGATAAGCTCAAAAAAACAAAGCTTACCCAAATCTCTCTGGGCGTCTTCAGCCATGATGTTAGTCTCAGCTGCCATCTTCTCTGCCACCAACTGTTCCTTCTCTACCTTTATCCTCGCATCTTCAGCAATGGCCTGAGAGTTGACAAGGAAAAATGTAAGAGTGTGTAAGTTGTAAAGTAAAGTATTAATTTTTTGTTGAATGTTTTTGTAAGGTAGAGCACACTGCTTCAACAATTAGTTAAAAATTAATTGACATAATCATGGGTGACACTGACAAATTTTATCAACTTGTAGCCTGTCAATTTGTTTGTCTCTCTAATATAAAAACGGGTCAAAAATATGATGACTTACATTCTTGTATACAAACACAGAATAGTTTTTTTACAGAATAATTTTTATCTTACCGTATCAATAGCAATCTGTTCGATGACCTTCTTAGTTTCCTCTGCCGCTAGCTCCATGAGAGGTTTCAGCTCAGCCAGTTCTATTTGAAGTTCTTTTACTTCTACTTCTGTTTGATTTAGCTTATTTAAACCTGCGAAACAATCACAAATACTTTATCCTGGTTTACAAAAAAAAACAATCCGTTTTGTAACAGACTTTGACGCACTTCATATTTTTGTGTGATTAGTTTTGTCGCTTGTATTTATAAATGTCATCTCATGTCATGTGTTACCAATCTGATCTCACATGTAAATTTTTATATTGTATTGTGTTATTCGTTATGTCTCCATTGTTACCAGTTTTGAGTGCGTTGCTCTCAGTGAGTATAGCCTTCTGCTTCTTCTTGAACATGTCTGCGTAGGCGCCCAACATCTCCATGTAAGACATGGGTGTTACGTAGTTGAGGCGGTTGAGGCGCGCCAGGAACCGCGCGCTCGCGTCCACCACGCTCTGGTGCGCGAAACAGCATACCGACTGGAAATACAGGAGTAAAACAAATCACAAAGCATTAATACGTTGGTTAAGTATGTATATTTTAACATTCAGACCTAACCGTCCATTTTTGGCACTTCCGTAGGTCGGATGAAGCGTTAAATTGTAAATCCCGGCTGTTTGTCTAGTACGGCAGTCATTAAGCCATGCAGTCAGAGGCCTTTAGGGCGGCTTGATAAATTCTCGACAGCAGAGTTGGCCACTCTCATTCGATAAGAAGGAGATCAGAATTAAAAGAAATGCATAAAGTTTGAAGAAATTGAGCTAGGATCCGTTTCTTGAGTATATATCAAGTCTACACGTATAGAATTGATACCGAATACATTGATATAACATAGAAAGTGGAGTTTTATATCGCAGGCTAATTCTCTAGATTAGTCAAAAGGCGTAATCTTTCTTATGCTTTTGTCAGTAACATAATGAATAAGCACAATTTGATCGTTGGAACAAAATACACTATCCAAGTAATAGTGATGCTGAAGCACACTGACCACCATAGCGTCGATAATCTCCTGCGTGGTGTCGAGCTCGGGCAGGTTTGTGAGGAAGTGTTGTGCGACTGACTCCAGCGCAGTCTTGGGCCACTCCGAAAACCAGTCGATGGTGCAGCAGTTCACCAGAGACGGGAACTGACGCAGACGTGCGCGGAAGATCTGAGGATTGTTAAAAAAATATTTAACTGTATAATAGTTAAATAAATAAATAAATAAATATTCCGGGACATTGCACACAACGCCATCTAGCCCCACACTAAGCTAACGCTTGTGTCGTGGGTACTAGATAACGGATATAATACTTATATACTTTTTTTTACCATATAATACCAAATATTTTTAATTATATTGGACGATGTTCCGTCGCTATGCGTATGTTTGTAACTCACCTCTCCAATGGGCGACATGACGACCACAATGTGCAAGTTAGATCGGACCCTCTTCTGGTAGCACGAGAACAGGTTGGTCTTGGTAGCTGGCAGGTTCATCTCCATCACGGCGTGACGCACTGATTGGAAGATTTTGTCAAAGTCCTCCGCCTCGTAGATGTTGGGCACGTCGCCAGAGGAGAGGATGTTGTTCAAGTCTTCCAAGAATGACTCCATTTTGATCTGTGTCATAAAGTGAGTATGTAGTTAGAAAGTCATTCTTCTGTATATTTTGTCTACATAGATTGTTAGTATTACATGAAACTGATATATCGTATCTAATTTAAGCACCGTACTCATTTACTTTGACGTAGGTACTCAATTATACTATAAACTTTCAGCTTTAGAACTTCACCAGTACACTAAAATATACAGCGCGAGAAACATTATAATGTAACCAGATCTACAAATGGTCCTTATTTTTATGTATAAGTTTTCATATAGGGTCCTCTAAAATGGCATGCCGCAAAATCACAACCCGAACTTAAAATACACATGGAATGTCAGTTTACAGTAGTAATTCATCCGAAGATTGACCACATCGACAACCCCCTTAGCCTAGCCTTAGGAACATTTTAACACTACCTACAACCCTTAGCCCACTAGCTACCCTTCATACCTGTGCATCCGAGAACAGGAACACGACGCCCCTGTTCTCGGCCCCCGCCTTGATCATGGTCTGCTTGAGGTCGTCTCTCCACTCCGACTGGCCGTATGCCTTCGTGATCTCTATCTGGATGCAAGTCAGCTCCGCCATGCTCGCCGCCAGCCGGGACAGGGACTGACGACCTGGTGGTGATAGTGAGAGCTTCATATAAATTTGTTTTGAATATGTAATCCATCAGTTACTGAATGATTTTGACTAACTAAGCATGGTAATGTCACTGATGTATCATAATGATGATCGCATATATTAGTTAATGACTATTGGCATTAACTGGGTACTCCAATAAAGTCACAGCACACGAGGACACAACATTGATTGTGTACTGCGATAAAATCATCTATGAGTTAATACAGAACTTAATCCAAATTTAAATTTCGTCCATAATTGGTTCACATTTCTAAACATTCGCCTTTATACTCGTAGCTAAAATGTGTCATTATCTCTCTCACCCGATCCTCCCATGCCGAGCAGCAGTGCGTTGGCCATGGGTTGGCGCATGATGCGCGCGATGCGACACAGATGTGCGACTGCGTCTTCAAACAGCACCAGCTCGAGAGGAGCTGTGGTGGCCAGGTTGTACTCCATCAGGTAGTGCTGGAGGACCTCGTCCAACTGCCGACAAAACCGTTGACATATGGCATTGTACTATAGTTAAAGTTACAAGCATGTCTGTAATCAAAACGAGAGATCAGCGCTTGTTGCTCCCACGCAGCCAGCATTAGACTGAGTTATGACAGATTTTTTATTTATTTATTTCACATAATGCGTCCGTAATTGGTGTTGTCCCAATAAATGTTTCTTTTCTATTCAAAACTACTCTCGAAGGTAAGATAAAATATCAAGAAACAAGTGAAGAGTTGTTTTGTGTTATTAGCGCAGGTATATTTATGCTGACTTTTTGATAATGCTAAGAAAGCATTCGGTAGTCAACGTCCTTGTTCGATAGTCTAAAATTTTCAAAAGTTAACATCGGGAGGTACCTAGACACCCAGTATTTCCAATACGCACCTCTGCCTGGTCGGTGATCTCCAGGTACTTCTTGTCATCCGCGCCGAGGTCCATGAAGTCTCCGTACAACATGAGCCTCCCGCCGATGATGTCGGGCGCCTTCTTGCCAAACTCCGTGCGGATCTTCTTGTTTAAGAGTCTGGACATTTTAATTGGTTTCATTTAGTTACGATACAGCATTATTGTTATATTTATATATTAGCTGGAATTGTTGTTTTGTGTGTATTTTTTTAAAATCTGTCACAATAAAAAAAAATCTCTTTCTCAGATATGTAGGTATACTCACGCAACAAACCACTGTCGGTCTTCCTTGTTAACAAGCCTGTCCTGGTACACACGCTGGTGCTCGTGGTACCACAGCCTTATCACATCCTCTTCATCCTGAAATCGATACAATTTTGTAAAATCGGAAGCTACTAAACTAGCTCTATTCCATTCACATCCACAGATATGCACTTTTAATCATATCGATTGTGCGGGTGACAGACGACGGTTATGATATTCTTATGATAAAGTGCTCAAGGATCAAAATGTTTAAACAATCAATCTTGTATCTTTAGTTATAATGATTGAGCTTACTAAATGAAAATAAATAGGTATTAGAAACGCAGTGTCATTAACCTCTAGACTTGAAAGGTGCCTTTTAGGTAAGGGTGTTACACTGTAGGCTACAGCAATGCTTATCTTCAAGCGGCCTGTAGTCAAACCCGAATCAACGTTGTAAAGTTTCTTACCCTAATAAATCTGGGGTCCACCATCAGTATCCCCTGGAACACCTTGCTGAGGTCGCGCAGGTTGAAGGTGTAGTGCGACTTGGTGGGGGTCGGCAGCAGCTCCTCCACCAGGTTCATGAAGATGTCGATGGAGGCCTTGAGGAAGGGAGCCTCGCGTACCGTCACCTTGGGGTCGATGTTGCGCGTCCACGACTTCAGGATCGTGTTGAATATGCCGTACTGGGGTGAGATTGGGCGAGTTAGAATTTCAGCTTTTTAGCTTTGCTGTCCCAAGGAGAAAACACTTGGGTGGTTCAAGATTTCTCAACATCAAAGTCAGACAACGCAATGTAAAGATTTGTATGAATATCGCAAAGTAAAGTTATGCGAAGAAATATAGAGGACAGACCTTGCTGGAATACTCCATCTCAGTGAAGGAGATGTAGTGCAGATGCCTCATGAGGCGCATGGTGACAGGGTTGCGTCCACCGCCCGGGGGGCCCATGGCAGCCACTATGCCCACGTCTACAATGGTGCGGAAGTCACCGATGTTGGTGCGGTCGTACCAACCTGCACAGGAGTAGATAAGTATTATACGTGGTAGGTATCAATCAAATCTACTTTACAAATTTAAATTATTTTTAATATTCATTTCTTTAAGAACATGTTCCTTGAGACCTAGAGTACCTATGCCATCTCATTTAATTTCCCGCTTATTTGTATTTATATTTATTAGCTCCAGATAGGATGAGATTTAGTTCACGATTTAACTCAAAACGTCACTCGCGCTGGTGGTCGTAGTTGTTGCAATCAGAACTAGATCTCAAACTAGGCTGCCATTATTATTTATGGGTAATTAATTATAGTAACGGAAGAAGTACGTACCCGAGAAGTCCATAAACTGTCTGAGCAGTTCAATGGGTGGCTGCGCGCCGTACACCTCGAGCGCGGGCATGTTGAGGTCGTCTATGAAGAACACCTGCCGCTTGGTGGGCGGCGGACCGAACACGCCGCGCCGGCGCCGGTCTAGCTTGCTGTCTATCACGTCCTGGAAGAGTGGCATGGTGTTACTAGGGCCCTGTGCGGATTAAAAGCTAAAAACTATAGAGTTTGGCGCTCTCTTAGAAAGTTACAAATTGTAGTGAAAAAATACCACCAGGTGTGAACGTGGAATACGAACAACGTGTGTTGTACGAGTACTAAACGATGCAGTGATAAAGACGATGAGGTGACAATTATCCAGTTGTATGTAAGTGCTGCCAAGCTTTATAATACGAGCGTATGCTCGTATTATAAAGCTTGTACCAGATATTAAATTATATTACAGTGATGAAGATATTATGGATTTTCGACAATTACCTGAGTCTGGTTAGCAGAAGTCCTGGCAGAAAAGACAATAAACTCGCAGATGAACTTCTTATGTAGTCCCCTAGACAGTTTAGATGTGATGGTGACAGTCTTGCCAGTGCCGGTGGGACCGATACACACGGCGTGGTTGTAGTTGGCGATCTTGTAGCCGAGAATGGCGGCGCTGCGCACGTTGTCCAGGGTTGGGACCTCGATGTCTGGAAATGTTCAATTGACTATGAGTGCTACAATAATCACCTGGTAGCTATGCCCGTTTATTTTAAGAGTGACTATCGTGTTTAGATTGAGAGAGAGAGAGAGAGAGAGAGAGAGAGAGTGAGATATTTATAAAGTAGTATACCTCAATGGGCCTAGCTGTATTCATATGTAGGACGTGGCCTTGTCGGCGTCTGAAAATACAGCCTAGAATCTCGTACTTACCTATGTCTGTCTCATAGGGATACAAACAGGTCCAAATATTGTCCGTTGTGATTATTTTCACCTAGGTAATAAAATTAAAATTACTTCAAGTATGTCAATGTTTTAGGTATTATTTCCACACCTGCGTACTGCCACTCTGGGTCTACGACGTAGGGCTCCAGGTTGGTCATCCAGTTGTACCAGTAGGGGGGCGCAGGCTCGCCGTCCTCCGTCGGGTCTGTGAACCCGCCGTCATGTAACCTGCCACAGATATTTAAATGATTCTTGAATATTCTGAAGTCAACAAGTTTAAACCAGTCAATTAATTATGTGGCTTTAAACCTGCCGTATTTTTAAAAGGGTATAGTGCGGTATCATTGCAATTGAAAGATATAAACAATCTATATCATGACCATGCAGTCTTAATCTTATGCCTACAAGTGTACACGAAACGTCACTCGTACAGGTGATGTGTGGTGTATTACCTCCTGGTAATGTGTGGTACCTATATAGACTGCTCCGTTAGCTTAGTTGGTAGTGGCTCTGCCTTCTAATCTAGGGGTGCGGGTTCGATTCCCGCATAACACAAGTAATTATGAATATTAAAATTTGTAATTACTTGTGTTGAGTCTGGTCGTTTCTATGTATATTATGTATGTATTTACAAAAGAAAAGTATATATGTATTATATCCGTTATCTAGTACCCATGATACAAGCGTAAGCTTAGTATGGGGCTAGATGGCGCTGTGTGATATGTCCTGAAATATTTATTTATTTATTTATTTACCTATGTGGAATGATACGTACTCGTAGATAGCTACGACCCTGCTCGCTAGTCCAACAGGCTTAATAATTGCATCTCTCTCTTGAAAACTAACTGGACACTAACGTGTAATCATAAACGCGTCCCTCCTTAGGGAAGGGTGGCTTGAGTCCGTTCTCATCACACAGCTTGCGCATGAAGTCCGAGAAGATGGCGCGTCCGTTGTGGTCGCACGTGGCGCCGACAGACCAGATCACCGCCCACACCACCCAGCACGGGGCCAGCCGAGCTGGCGATGGAATAAAACATTAAGTAAGTTCGTATAAGAGTCAGGAGACATATCCTTATGTCGAGATGTATTTAAAGTTGTCGGTGCCCAAGATACCTCCTAACATGTTTAAAAGAACTACCTATATACCTATCTACTATGATACATCTTTAGATCGCAAAAATATTTTACTGCAAGTGAAAGTCCATATGCACTTTGCGTTTGAGCATCTAAAATTCATTAAATTCAATTCAATATATCTTTATTGCGCACCAAAATAAAATAACAATATCCAAAGGACTTAAACTGTAAATAAATGTACAAGTGGGCGGCCTTAACACCTTACACACCCACACATTAACCCTTTCTTCGTCTTCAAATTAAAAATCAAATAAAAAATTAAGAAAGTACGTATTATAACGATATTACTTAGCGTCGGTCGAGTTCAAACCAAACATGGCTCTATGTAGTAAAAGCAAGTACTCACGCATGCAAGCCAGCATGGCTGGCGGGGGCGGCGGGCGGTCGTCCTTGCCAGTCAGAGGACGGAGCCGGTAGTCCAGCAGCTCCAAGCACTTGAGGACCAGAGCTGCATCCTGGGACACTACCAGCTCTGTGAGGCTTTCTCGCAGCACGCCCAGGGCAGGGTATAGATACTGGTTCAGGAGGACACCGAATGGCTTGCGGACGCTCTCTGCAATCTGGAAACAAGACACTGGTGTGACCACTATAGTATACCACTATATTCTATCTAAACACTAAGATGTTGAATCAGTCAATACTTTAAAGATACTCGTAGCTTCGGAAAGATGCTCAAAGTCAAAAGTCAAAGTCATATCATTTATTGTATTATTGTGTTATAAATTACCTACATTATTATATGTTGCAGATCTTATGCATAAATTGGTACATGAAGAACACAATATATTTTGCTTCTTTTTCAGACGTTGGCAGCTCTTTAATGTTGCTGTAGGAATTTGCTTCTCCTTATGTCACTTTTTCCTAGGTCAGAGCAGCTGTTAATGGCACCACGTTTCTTAGCACTAGAAAACCCACTTACCGGTGGCACATTAGCTCGGAGCCAGGCGTTGACGAGCGGCGGCAGCCCCACCACCTTGGTGTCCAGGTACACCATGCCACAGCGCGACACTGTGGCCGGGGATGCCACCGCCAGGTCAGCCACCTCGAAGATCATGCGCTGGCGGTCTGTCAGCTTCATAATCTCACCGCTCGAGAGGCAGAGCTTCTTGTTGTCGTCTAGCACCTGGAAAAACAAGATGTCATGCTGTTGTACTAAAGTGGTGAGATTATATTTTTATTGATTTGTTTGTAAGTTGCCGAACGTAGACGTTACTGAAATTAAAGTCTGCAATTTTTATCACAAAACGATACGAATGCAGCTGTATAAACTACGTTTATATGTACTAAAAGAATCCTTTAGTCGAAATCCCACTGGGCAATATTCATGATTGTTTTATGAAAGTGCATAGTAGGCATGATGTATGTGTTTTGTTGAGTATTTTACTAGCGACTCTACTATCGTATTACTTACCTACTTACTTTGATATCTATCTAGGCAGTACTAACAGTGTTCATATTTTCGATCCACACGGCGTCGACTGGCCCGTCGAATATGTACCACCGCTTATCCATGTCCTCTGCCGCAATGCCCCACCGCACCAGACTAGAGAGGATACCGTCGGTCCTTGGAAATAGAAAAAAAGTAAGTAAGTTCGTATGAGAGAAGCTAACTCTAAGCTAAGATTCTACAATGTACCTAACATTTTGGTCACCGTCCGTAGACTGATTGCGTAGCAACGCAACTTACTGGACTATCAATGCAACCAATTAGCAACACTTGTTACTATTACTATGAGATATAAGCATAAACTTTTCTCACCACTCATGAGTCTGTAGGTCAAACTCCCCATACAGCTGTCCCATGGTGATGGACTTGGGGTTGACGACGAAGGTTTGTACAGGAGTGAACGGCCACCCATCCGGCGCCAGCTTGCCTTTGATCGCCGTCAGAGCGTCTCGAAGCACCTCGTAGCACTGACCGTAACAGAAATTTATATTGAGAAGAAGAAGAATTTAAACCACAGAATACAGAGTACAACTACACGAAAGTTTTTTTATTAGTATTTTTTTCCTCTTTCTCACTTACCTATTTGGAGTGGCGTGTAAATAGCCTGACTCCAGCGCGGGAATACCACAATGGGTGCAAGGAAAAATAAGAATAAAAAAACAGACCGCTCAAGTATGTCCCTATGGTACAAACCTCTGAGCCGGCGCACAGCACACGGCAATGAATTCCTGGAGTCCTCCTGGCGTCCAACGAATGACCTGGGGGTGGGTCCAGGTTCTGCAGAGGCCACACTGATGCACAGATAATAGTCAGCACCTATCTGAAGTTCTGCACTTTATCGCTTTTTATTGTTCACAATCACGGTTGGTTATTATCGTTATATTCACTTTGTAGGATGCGTGTCACCGGGGTCGCGAAACTATCTTGACCACACCGATGGAAACGCCGAAAGACGAATGCGGTGTGAATATTTATTTGCCAATGGCAAGAGCGAAACAATCATGCAGTCCGCAAGTTAGCGTCATTTGTGGACTACTAGCGCCATCTAGTTGCGCGCATACAAATGAACCGTACTCGTTGATCCATACCATTAGGAATACAGGAAGCGGTCCATTTGAAAGGTGATATTAAGAAATGAGGATAAAATGCGTAGGAAATATAAATAATAGAATATGAAGAATATAATATTACCTAATCTAAATCATTGATTGGCTTCACCATACACCCCGCCTTGAAAGCTACGGTTTCAAAACAAAAACAAGAATGAAGACTTCATGGCTGCACAGAGTGCAATATAGTTTGATGTCTTGGTCATATATCTATAATCATAATTGCAATTTTATTTCAAAACAATTCCTACCAAATGTTACCTACATACCTACACTAAAATTATTTAATAATTTACGAAATACGTAAGTACGTACCTATGTTTACTATAACGTATATTTATTATGAAGGAATGGGATACAATTTTGCTACCGCGCGTTTGTTAATCCCACTTCGTGTCCTAAATAATGCTGTTTCATATCGGCATTCATAGTAATATGGAACAATCTGACATTTAGCAACGATATAAAGAAATAAGGTTGCAAATTTGGCCCTACATGTAATATATCATTCAATGAAAGCCCTGAACAAGCGTCTAATACTGTGCGTGGCATCGGTTTGTACGGACGTGAAACTACATGGTGAGGTATATAATAACCGTGCGATGTAAGATCACAATCCTTGACAGGACTAAGATAACCGTTCTCAATATATTCTTTTATCACTTTATTATAGTTGTCGCGTAAAGTCGGAGATTGTTGTAACTTTCTCTCAAGTGTTATAAAGGGTCGGCAGGTGGCAGTGCACGAGTCGCCAAGTTCGGAAGGATCACGGCAGAACGGCGTCGCGACGGTAAACCGACCTATGTCATCACGGGTCACCGTTGATGTAAACATATTTTCACATTCAGTCTCATCCGGTGACAGCAGGCGCTTCACCGGAATTTCTTCAGGTTCGAAATCACTTAATGTTAGCGCTGTAAATTTTGACGCAACTTGGGCTGGCGCCTCGTTATTCTCTGGGTACTCCCCCATGAATACATATTCAAAATGAGTGGAGTATGCAAGAGGTAAATGAGGTCCACAGTTAACTTCGTTTCCGATATAAATCTTGGGAAATAGATGTGAGCCTATTAATAAATCGACATCACCGGGAACATTCCATGTCATATCAGCCAATTGTAATTCGCGCCACTTTGAATTTGATTTATATTCATAAAGTTGCGTCGGTATCATATCAGTGATAGACTCCACGACTAACGCGTAAAAACTATACATTTTAAACGGAGGAAATCGAGATTGAACTTCTACATAAACATAACCGAGCGCGTTACGTGAAGTGCCACCGACACCCTTGACAGGACAATTGTTTAATGGATTTATAGGCAGATTTAAATTACGACAACATCTTATGGTGATTAAGTTATCTTCCGAACAACAATCCAGTAACGACCTTATTAAAGCCTTTGTAGCCCCACTGCCTTTGGCATGGGCATATATCTGAGCGCTAGGTAGAAGTTTATTACCTATAATACAAGCGTACGAGTGGGATTGTCTTATAGATTCTTTCGATACCGAAGAACACTCCGAAGTAGCATCAGTATGTAAAATCAGTCTCCGCGAAGGCTGATTAGCGATACAAGGTACTTCATGTGGAACAATAGGTACACTATTGATTAGTAATGGGGATGCCTTTGTTATCGTACGCGCGAGCGGATTGGCAAGTTTAAGGGATGACGGGTCTGAAACGACCCCAGGCGAGATCTCAGTTAACAACGGCGGGTCTGACTCAGCCCCACAGGCAGTGGGTGATGTGACGGGGGGCAAAGGAAGCCCTGATGCAGAGGCAACTTCGACATGAAGCGGTTGTTCAATTGTGTCTGCGTAAGCAAGGGATAAACCACTGTTATCATTAGTAATATCTGAAGAATCATGATTCGTCTGTGACATAAACGTATTACTATAATTGTTTTTATCATCAAAATGCAGTAACTTGTGATGTTTTTTAGCGCAAATACCTTTTCCCGTAATGGCCTGACAGACTGATTTGCTTTGACAATTTGAAGATTTGTGTAATTGACTTAAACAATTTACGCAAGCTTTCTGTGATTTCGCAAAACTATACCTACTTCTAGCATCACGCATGTTTATAAACTGTGCACAATCGTACAAATGTACATGTTCGCCGTCACATAAACAACAATTTGCGCTAGGCAACACATTAAAAGCTGAATTAATAGATAACGCGTTCACGCTATTGTCACTTGCAGTGCTCGTTAGGAACGTTCGGGTGGTATATTGTTTTGGCTGTGCGGTATGATTCCTTGCCTGTGTAGGCGCATTCGTTGACGACTTATTCGTATTGTAAGACGAGCTATGCACAGTTGAATATTGTAAAATTTTAGCTTGACCTTGAACAAAATTTATCAACTGTGTAGTCGTGGGAATTTCATCATTGCGAACAGAAAGTTCAAAAGCTTGGATCGTTTCGTAATCCATTTTTCTTAACGCGCATTGCAAAAAAACAAAATCAGTCAAATCTGTTATCTCTAAGCCTTTTAAAGCCAGCAGCGAAGCCGAATATTTACCAACAAATGCATCGAGCGCGTTCGCATTGTGCGAGCAAGCTTTCATATCCAATATATTATTTAAATAAAATGTACCTAATGCACGTTTGTCTTGGTATTTTTTAACAAGACTGTTCCACAGAATAATGTACGTTTCACCCGACGGAATAATTCCGGCGGTTATTTTTAGCGCGTCATGTGTAAGTTTAGAAACTAAATATTGTACACGCTGGGAGTCTGTCAATTGTTTGTTTGAATGAACATTAGCTTTGAAGGATTGATAAAATACATTCCAATTATGCGGGTTCCCATCGAAACTGGGAATCACGAGCGGTTCCAACTTTATAACCGGTTCGGTCGAGCTACTCGACCCATGCGAACGCACCTCAGCGGAGGTCATCTTGTTACGTAAACGTTTTATGCGAGTATACATGTCATCAAAGGATTCGAGACAAGAATAATCGGGATGAAAACTAGGCTTTAATAATAAATTGATTTCATTAATTTTGTCGACATATGACTCGAATTTCATGCGAACGTCATCGATCATTTCCGTTTCAGCCAGGAAGTTTTCGTTCGTCCTTGAAGACGTATCAAAATAATCTATCTTTTTCGACGCGGAGTAAATACGATTCACGCGTTCAAATAAGCATTCTTTTTTTTGATTCAAAAGAATCAACATAACTTCAGATTCTGCATCACTTTCCGTCATGGTTACAATAATAAACTCAATTGAATGCAATGACGAATAAAAATATATGTTGAACTGCCTTCAAAATATAAAAAAAATATCATATGATGCAATAACCAAACTAACAAAGGCGATTGCATGGCAGAGCGAAACGTGTTAGTGTATTACATATAAAATGCGGGTAGTTAGATAGGAATGATTCAACTGCGTAATAGTTATGACAAAAATATATCTGTAAATGTGTTAAAACACTAATTAGATAATCACAATGTTTATTAGGGATTTTCTACCAAATAATACGTAGGTCCCGTAAGCGTTTCCGCACAGAATTTATCAATAATTAAGTTAATCTGTATAGCGGGTTGCGGGTATGATAAAATATATGAAAATAAGAATTCACCAAGATTACGTGATTCTTCAAAGCGTTATATGAGAATCCACCAAATAGTACGTGAATCTCTGGAGCTGAATTCAGCATCCGGTACTAGAAGGACCAAAAAATGGAGTGGCGTGTAAATAGCCTGACTCCAGCGCGGGAATACCACAATGGGTGCAAGGAAAAATAAGAATAAAAAAACAGACCGCTCAAGTATGTCCCTATGGTACAAACCTCTGAGCCGGCGCACAGCACACGGCAATGAATTCCTGGAGTCCTCCTGGCGTCCAACGAATGACCTGGGGGAGGGTCCAGGTTCTGCAGAGGCCACACTGATGCACAGATAATAGTCAGCACCTATCTGAAGTTCTGCACTTTATCGCTTTTTATTGTTCACAATCACGGTTTGTTATTATCGTTATATTCACTTTGTAGGATGCGTGTCACCGGGGTCGCGAAACTATCTTGACCACACCGATGGAAACGCCGAAAGACGAATGCGGTGTGAATATTTATTTGCCAATGGCAAGAGCGAAACAATCATGCAGTCCGCAAGTTAGCGTCATTTGTGGACTACTAGCGCCATCTAGTTGCGCGCATACAAATGAACCGTACTCGTTGATCCATACCATTAGGAATACAGGAAGCGGTCCATTTGAAAGGTGATATTAAGAAATGAGGATAAAATGCGTAGGAAATATAAATAATAGAATATGAAGAATATAATATTACCTAATCTAAATCATTGATTGGCTTCACCACTATTTAAACATTTTCTATGCTATATAATATAAACACAGGCACCTCATTGTAATAGTTTTCTTATAGGTTACTTATATTTAGTTTTTTTATGGATTACTAATGGCGGCTAGTTGCCTATTGTACCTTTGTTTTCCCAGCGCCCGCCGGTCCTACCAACATGAGTCCGTGCCGCACTACCGTAGTCTCGTACAACTGGATGATCTTGAATATGAACGCTGGAAATAGTAATAAGCTCTTGTTAAACATAATATTTTTCAACAATAATACAGTCCATTTTGCCTATTGCAGATCAAGTTACGTAGATTTTGTAAGTTGTCATAATTTTCCATTTGTTATTAATAAATCCTACCTACAATCATCTGTAATCTGTGCTACTATATGAATATTTGTAACACGCCTAAGAAACTCACTATAAAGATCATCGTATCCTCTCTTGATGAGCATGTTCCTTATAGACTGCTCCATGATGCCATAGTCCACCACCGGGATCTCCACGCGCGGGAACAAATCCGATATGATACCTGAAATAATAAGTCGATTTATGTTTTATATCTTTCAACAAGAATTATATGTAGCGACAGCGAAGCATCTTCAATCCAATCCAACATTGATAACAACTTAAACCCTCTTCGAATCAAACGCGCCGTCATATTAATGGATCAGTAAATAATTTCAGACAAATATTTTATTTGTTTCATCGATTTAGCTCTCACGAAGACTATCGCTCTCTATCTATTATACATTGACAAATGCTGATACTGACTCTATAGAAAATTGATCTCACCGTTGAAGAGTAACAGATCGTCAGCCAGAAACTTGGGTACGTTGACGTCTCTGAGCGCGCGCAGTACAATCTGTCTCTCGTCTCCATCTGGCATCTGTCGGATCAAGTTCCCAGCCACTAAGATGACGGTCTTTACGGCTCGCATGCCAAAGTCGTAGTGATCCTGAAAACAGTTATTGCCGTGAGTTACAAGGTCGATTATTTCGCACAAGAATTCAAAGATTTAGATACAATAAGGATTTTTTAAAATATAATAATAGCCGATGTAATTTAACTTGATTCGTCGGATGATATTGCACCACCCTCGTATGTGTATGTCTTATGTAGATCAGTAGATTATTTGGCAACTGTGCCATGTTATGGACCACAACATGGATTATTGGCTTGCCCGATGTACAACCTTAGATACGCGCTTTCTTCTGCAGCTAGCGCTCAAGTTATAGATTTGAATAGTGTCATACTTTGTAAGACTAAGATGTATTTATTGCTCATTATCTCACCTGTGAAGACAGTTGTTCCGAGCTAAGCCTGAACGTGGTGGTGATCTTTCCAGCTAGAATCTTAGCTTCATAGAACCCATAGGAGAAGAGAGAGATCTCGGCGATGAGGGCGTAGTCCGGCACCATCATGGATATGGGACGGAACAGTGCCTTTAGATTGTCTGGGAGCTCCGTACGACCTGGATTTATGAACAAGTATTAGTTGCAAGAAATATACGTGTCTTATGGAGAGCATTAAGCTTGTCGCTTGTCCACCAAGGCAATCACTGTTCACTATACTTATTTTCGTTGCTGTGTAAATATTTAAACCACAAGCACCACAAGGCAGTTAATTGATACTACTGTTTGGCAATTGAATTTCTAGCAATAACTTGATACTTCCTCGAACGACCTCCGCACAAAAAGGTGAAATAAATAAACTCACCCGCATAACCAGGATTCATGGTGATGAAGACGGAGCAGGACATCTTGAGCGGCAAGTCGGTACCTTCAAACAGGAATCTCTCCAGACGCATGACCTGTGCCTTCTGGATCGTCACCACCTGAGGAACGAAACATTACACTTGTTCTAGAATTTTTATAGTTTTAAACGTAACCAAACTATTTCTATAAGAGTTTATAAATTTATTACAGACATTTTTGAATCGAAATATTCGTTCAGATTTTGATCTCATACCTGTTGCGCTACTACAGAGAGCACTTCAATGTCAATTCTGTTGAATTCATCAAAGCACGCCCATGCTCCAGATCTAAAAACAAACATCTTTTGTGAAACAAACATTTTTTTTACAACAGAATTAGTTACATACTATATGCACTTAATCATAACCTTCAGTTAGTTATTTTTGTGTTTATTTAATATAAGTTAGTTGTTAGTTTCCCAAAAAAATGTAAAATAAAATAAAATAAATTTTAATTTACGTTCTCAGACAGAGATTTGAGTCTTGAATATTTTTGTCATTAGATTACGTCACTCTTATTTTAACATGCTCGTTGGTTAGGCATTTTGTTTGAACAATGTATAAGATAATATTTTATGTATCTGTTTATGCTTACGCGGCTAGTCCTTTGAAGAATTTCCCCATGGCCATGAAGTCGAGCTGATCCGAGCAGTTGAACACCACGCACTGCACTGCCAGGGCTTTAGCCAGATCCTGAAAAAACATCATCATGCACTTGTTGTATGGTAAATAGCTACAGAACACTGCGTAGTTTTGCATTATGTCGCCTTTGAGTGATATATTAATTCTGCTGTTATTACCTTTGTGGTCTCAGTCTTGCCAGTGCCCGCAGGCCCGGCGGGCGCGCCTCCGAACTTGAGATGCATCGCGCACATCAACGTGATGTAGCAGCGGTCTGTGAGCGGCGTGATCACCAGCCGACCGCTGGCAGTAGGGACAAGTGTTAAGTAAATAATTAACTCAATTTTTTTCAAAAAAAAAATAATTAATTTAATTGTGAACTACTGTCGCTGCGTCAATGTTCCGATAGGAATAATAACAATCACGTCGTATTATTTGTTTGGTATTCTGGATTTGAGTTTGATTTCTTATCGAATGGCCAACTCTGGTGTCTAGAGTTTATCAAGCCGCTCTAAGGGCCTCTGACATGGTTTTGATTTGAATAAAAAATCTAACAGGGTTTGGCATGGCATTACATCTTAATAAAACTAGAATGATTGTGTTTTCTGACACAGAAGACAAACAAGGGAATTTTTTAAGAAAACTAATTAATTTAAATCTACATCCGATTGGTAAGTCAATAAAATCTTCTGGAAGATCTAGAAAACGTTTCTCCTTTAGATCAGATTATTTCCTATTCTTGTATATATTCAGATGGTCAAATGCCTGACTATTCTGGTGTTCAATAAAATATGTGCGAGTATACCACAATACTCACCTGTTTCCTAGATACTCGTTTTGGTAGACGAAGACCGAATTAATTGCTTTGACCTCGCACTTGTTCTGACTGAACAGGCGGTAGTACTGCGATGTGTCCAACTTGTCCTCGTCTTGATAGATCTCTGCTGTCTCGCCTTCTTCTAGTGGGTTCATTGGACGAACCACTGAGTAGTATCTGGAATATTAAATAGTTGATTTGTGTAGGGCTCTTTGATGTGTGATTGGCAATAACGTTAGCTTTATGTGTCATTATAACAAGCAACAACAAGCTACGATTGGGTCTGTGGGAGGATTTGCTAGTCCATGAGGTTAAATATCGCATATAGCTTCCTAGGACTAGGAGAGATCTCTATATTCTCCATTTTATTGTACAAAATCCATAATATATATATAGTAATAGATAAGAATTTGTTGTTCTAGAAACGACTGCTTAACAACCTTTTAAATGTGGTTTTAGTATCTTGTACATAGTTTTGAACAGATTCTGAAACTCCTGCAAGTGTACCTGAGCTGACAGATCCACTGGAAGTCAGTGACGTTCTTGACTCCCTCGTCGAGCACGAGCTTGGTGACGTCACGCGCGTGCACCTCGATGACAATGAGCGCGCAGAGCACCTCGCGCTGGAAGAACGTCAGGTCGCCCTTCACTAGCGCGCGGAGGGTGTCCAACTGGAAGGGACGGAAAAATGTTTAGTCGAAAAAACACATAAAATACTTAGACCAAGCGACTACAAACAAAGTGTTTTAAGGCGGAAAACAGATCATCATATCTACTAAGATAATATAAGATTCTACTAACCAAATCACAAATAATGGTGGTTGTTAAGTCCAATTCATAATAGTGCTTGAGTACAAAAAAACCTTTTTGAAGAAGAAAGTATATTTTTCTAATCATTTCACTAAACACGTCAAACTTATAACACTACTTTTTGGCGAAAGTTAAAATGGCCTCGAAATATAATCAGTTAGATTAGTTAGACAAATAAACGTACCTGGTTGAGCATTTCATCCATAAAGTAGTCCATGCGGAACTCTGCGATGGCAGTCTCGACGCCAGCTGTCCAGGCGGTCTGTGAACCTGCTATCACCACCTGGCCAGGCCAGCGCAGCACCCACTGAGCTCGGGGCAGCTTCCACAGCTCTTCTAGACCGTCCACCAGGGTTAGACGGACTGGAAAAGCCAAAAAGTATTTAAATTTCGATATAACATATACCCTTCCTAAAGTAGCCACTAAAGTATTTTTTTAGGAATATTACTTTTCTATACAAAATATAGTAGTACCTATCTGCTGTTCTGCAGGTTGGCAGCAGACAAATGTTATCCTATTCTATCCAATTAATATTAAAAAGGCGCAAGTTTGTGCGTACGTGAGCGTGGATGTGTACATATATGAAAAAACGGAGGTATTAGACCCTGAATATATACTTTGGCTACTTCCGCAGGGAGTAGCTAGCTAGTAAGGAAATAAATACTGGAACATACTAGTATGCCTCATGGTATCTTCAAGCAATAGCAGCCACTGCTCCACGTTAGCGGAGGGGTAGAACTTGTACTTGAGGTCCACGATCTCACCCTCGCTCGAGTGCATCTGGGATATCTTGAGATCCGGCTCGAATGTCACCTGTAGAGTAAGAGTAGTCATTGTTTTCCATAAAAAGTAATACTTATGAAATTGAGTAATTGAGTAATAACTTTTTTTTATTAGGAGATTTTTTAATTTGGCTTTGAATGTTCTTTCTGAGGGTTCATTGACATTCATCATTCAATTGACATATAATCTAGCATTACTTGGCGGAAATAAGGATAAACCAATTATTGGTTACACGTAGGTACCAATTACATGTCAAATATTGCAGAAGATAGCTTGGGAAATATGTCTTTTTCAAAAAGGAAAACTATTCTTCCTACGAAATTTTATTACTCCTTTTAGCTCAGTTACAAACGTTGAAAAGAAGAGAAAAGCAAAAGAAAATGCGATTAGGTTCCGGATCTTTAACTGAACACTAATACAAGTTTACAATAAGTAATTTCAAACCCATGTCTCACCCTTGCAATATTCTCAAAGCACTTCCTGAGATGTGGTTGCACAGCTCTTGGGTTCCTGCTCTGGCTGAGGATCTCCAGAAGCTCATCATCGCTGAGGAAGAAGAACCTCGGGAACCGCAGCCGCTTCAGCTCCATGTAGTCGTTCAGTCCACGGGAAACCACGGAGAGGAGGTGGCGAGCCTCGATCAGGGAGTCTAGGAGACGGCTGTCAGGGCAGATTATCATTATCTGGGAAACAAGTAACAAAACCATTAAGGTTAGATAGTTTTCATGTTTCCACATAACAGGTTAGTCTCACTTATACTGATGTAATGCAGTTTGCTTGAGCAAAACCATGGAAAAAAGAGACGGCTCAGACCGGTACTCGTGTTCATCAAATATAAATTTTATGGATTTTAATTATAATTACCAGAAAATAAATATCCCAACAGACAAAACCTGAATGAAACTCCTGAGAAAGTAATTTATTTTCTTTCGATTTCCAATAATTGGGGTCAGGATTCGAAACAAAGGATATACCTACTTAGTAAATACAGGAAAGCTTGACTGGTAAGGAAAAAAATATATAGACTCAATGTTTTAATAATAATTGTTCACCTTAGGACAAGCCTGTGCCGCGCCCATGATCCTGCGCCAGATCCTCTCCATGGTGCCGTACTTCTTGGCCTCCATGGGCAGCTGCCGGGAGATGTCCTCGGAGGTGAAAATGGGCTCCAGGTACATCCACTCTCTGATAAGTCACAATTATAAGGAAGGTTCTTATAACTAGGCCAGCGGAAGATAAGACAATAAAACTTTTCTTAGAAGTGGTTAGAAGAAATTGCCTTCATAGCTGAAAATTAAGTCTGAGACAGTCGTTTAGCACATCATGATTTCAAGAAGTCT
Organism: Macaria liturata; assembly: GCA_964023185.1. Lineage (NCBI taxonomy): Eukaryota > Metazoa > Arthropoda > Insecta > Lepidoptera > Geometridae > Macaria > Macaria liturata. Next base: position 5,439,180 of record OZ026826.1, on the reverse strand, counting down.
AAATAAATAAATAAATAAATAAATAAATATTTCAGGACATATCACACAGCGCCATCTAGCCCCATACTAAGCTTACGCTTGTATCATGGGTACTAGATAACGGATATAATACATATATACTTTTCTTTTTTTTTTGTAAATACATACTTATTATACATAGAAACGACCAGACTCAACACAAATAATTACAAATTTTAATATTCATAATTACTTGTGTTATGCGGGAATCGAACCCGCACCCCTAGATTAGAAGGCAGAGCCACTACCAACTAAGCTAACGGAGCAGTCTAATGTGCTAATTTGATTTATTTTTTACTACCGGCCACTTTAACTTTATTTACTTCCAAAAAATGAACACGCCAATTCCCTCGACCTAATACATACTTTTGGCATTCAATCCACTCATCCAGTACTTTCTGCGTGAGTCGCAACTTCTCGTCCCACTCAGTGATGCGCAGCTCGAAGGCTGCCTTGAAGGGGCTGAAGCCGAGCTGCTGCGTCGCCAGCATGTGCTCGTCTAGCAGTTGCAGCGTCTCGTCGGGGACTTTCATTATGAACGTGCCTGCGAACAAAACATTCATGAAACTAAAGTGTCAAATTTGGGCCCGAAATTTCGTAGACCGTGACTGAAATATGAAACGTCTCCCAATCTTTCGTTTGAGCTAAAACTTAGCTATAATTTCAAAAACCAAAGCCGCCAACTTGTTGCTACATCTTCGAAGAAAGATAGAATTCACTGCACATTTGGCAGAAGTTTTATAACTTACTAGTGGATGCTCGCGGCTTCGCTCGCATTAAGAAGTAAAACTTGCATCCCCTATTTCACCCTTTAAAAGCGGCTTTTCCAAAAATCAATTAGCGGATGCTTAAGTCATAACATCTACCTGCATGCCAAATTTCAGCCCGATCCGTTCAGTGGTTTGGGCTGTGCGTTGATAGATCACTATATCAGTCAGTCAGTCAATCAGTCAGTCAGTCACCTTTGAGTTTTATATATTTAGATAGATTAACACATATTTCTAGCACGTTGCCCAGGGCTACAGGCTACAGTAAAAGCAATGTCAGGCATGTAATTCTTTGGATCACTTCCATCTAACAAAGCTAAGTTCGTCACATCATCATTAGGCAATAAATAAACTAAAGGAAAATAAGAAAACAAAGAACCCTCACCTGTAGTTTTATAAGGGGTAACTTCCATAGGCCTCGCAGCCCAGTCCGCCGCCATCCTGTCCAGTGCCTGCTCGATGACGTATTCCTTGGACGCCAGCTCGCCGATGTCTGCGATGAGCTGCGCGTGCGCCGCCACGCCTTGCTTCAGACACATCGAGAATGTTTGCTTATCGTTCATTGTTACAGTAATGCCTGGGGAAAAAATAAGCTTAATTTTACTGGGTGTAGATAGAAATTTACTAAAATGGTGCGTATATTTTACAAAGATGGATGATGCCATGGTCATACGCAATTTTCTCACATACACTTAACAGCAATATAATTATCGTCTAGATACATTGTGTTTGGCGTAGTAGTCAAGAAAATCTATTTTGACCGAGTTAACAAGTCAAGCTGAGTTTTGAAACAATTAGTTCCTTACCAGCTTTCTCCATGAATTCATTCCAGTGTCTGTCTTTCATGCCAGGATTTCTCACAGCTTGTATGATCGGAATGAGTGGTCTAAATTCATCAATGTAGTCCTGAAAAAAAATGTTGATCATAGAAAAAACAAGTAGCAAAGTCGTACGCGGACAGTGAATGTCTTTACTACAAAAAAATTAGTTCAAAACCAACTCGCCACATAATATTATAATAATCATAATAATAAATATTCCGGGACATTGCACACAGCGCCATCTAGCCCCACACTAAGCAAACGCTTGTGTCGTGGGTACCAGACAACGGATATAATACTTATATACTTTTCTTTTGTAAATACATACTTATTATATATACAAACGACCAGACTCAACACAAGTAATTATAAATTTTAAAATGCATAAATACTTGTGTCTCCCGGGAATCGAACCCGCAACCCCTAGATTAGAAGGCAGAGCCACTACCAATTAAGCTAACAGGCCAGTCAAATCAATATTACAATACTTAGTCGTTTAAAACGTACTCGTATGATGATAGCCACAGACTGTACTTTAGGCATGTCTGAGAAGGTCCGCACACACTTGACGATGGTCTTGTAGTACTCATTGACGAGCGGCTCGATGGACTCTGCGTCCACATACATCAGCGGGTTGTCGAACCACACCTCGCGGGCCTTGAGGAAATCTAGAATCATATGTTATAAATTAACTCTTTATTTATGAGGAAAGTACATGACAACGATTCACACAAAATATTTTGAATAATTGACGCAAATTAAAAAAATATTTCAGATACTGATGTGAACCGTGTTGTTCATATCGATGTAAAATTGTAATTTCAACAAAATGAAGCCTATAAGATGTAGTAAGTAATGCTGGCAACAAAAGAGAATGGATGAAAAATTACTAGCGTAAATAGATTAGAGCGAAACCTAAAATTTTCTAAACTACTGCTAGGATATTTAAACACCAGAAGCCTTAGTACCTGAAGCCGTGACCCAAAGATTCCTGTACGGTTCAAACTCTTTGACAAGTCGGTTAAGGTCTGCGAATGGTATGACAGGCACCCCGAACAACTTCTGCCGCTGGTTGAGGATACGACCCCAGTCCTGTGAGTCTTTCATGCCCTTCCATGCTTTCTTTATGTCATTGGCTATCTCGTGCACCTGACAGAATGAAAGGAAAATATTACGGGTTTGAGTAGGTACACTTGTATCAAGCTGTTTCACAAAGTGCAAGGAAATTACAATCCCACTTTGCAAATTACAATCATGCTTAGTAACATATCGTGTTCCTACACTTCACCTTAATAAATTAGTGTAATGTTACATGACTTCAGTTTATTTGTTAACCAGGAGGTCTGTTTTTCTGCCACCAGCCAAAAATAACAGAAATTTTTACGAATAACAAGTTAACAAACAAACAAATAGTAGAGAAACAAGTGATACATGTAAAGTGCATACAAATAAGATTCAAACAACTGTCTATGACTTTTTTTAATCTTTTAAAAGCGAATTTGTATAAAGACTAACTTTGTGGTAATCTTTTTCTCCTTTTGCGTATCATAAAGACAAAATAAAAACTAATGGGTACAAACCATATGAAAAAAAAATGTGTACCTGATGCCTAAAAGAAAATAGTTATTTGTTATACAAGAGTGCAAAGTTGCTTTTTAACTGCGTGCTCAATTTTGATGACCGAGCAAGCGAAGGATTCTAAAATTGAATCACGAGCGCAGCGAGTGATTCAAAATTAGAATCCTGAGCGTTAGCGAGGGAATCAAAAGAGCACGAGGTGAAAAATCTATGCACTCGAGTGCAACACGTAACTTTTCATTCCACCTCAGCGAGGAAATGACTAAATGCAAAACGCGTGATTGTTGAGGGAGAAAGCTCATTTGCGCATTATTAACAGTTTCAGTCAATTCTGTTGGCATCAAACAAACTTCCTCGTCGCTAGAATCACTCATTTTAGTTTTTTCACTGGTTTTCAAGTTTCTTGTTTTTAATATAAGGTTTAACAATGACGTGAAAATATGCCGCGTAAAGAACCGCATACAAAGCAAATTGAAAAAAAGAACACCAAGAAGGTTCCGAGTCTGAGTTTTTAACTAATTTAAAAAAAAGTTGTATGATATATTCGGCACCATAGAGGTAGCAGTAAATAGGTTTAATGATATTTTTAATTCAAAAACTTGTAACACACGATGTTCTAAATTCAATTTACTTTATCCTCTAGACAATAAAAGCGGCTTTTTCACTCAGATATTGAAGAGCAAAAATACTCTTTCCGAGATGGTGGGATGAAAAAGTAATTACTTAATTGTTAAGATACCTTAGAAATTTAACAAAGTTTATTATGTACTGCTATCACAATTAGTATTTATTATTTTCTTTATTGTTACTAGTAATGTCTGGAACGAGAAGGCAATCACACCGCGACACAGGTTCGCCTAGTGCGGTGTTTATAGTGCATTTATTTATAGTTTTATTATGTTTTTGGAGCAATAAACGAAATTTATTATTATTATTTAACAGGAATGAAAATAGGTATGTTTCTTAACGATTCAATTAATCAAGATTCAGTATTTGATAGTGTTATAGCCATACCCTGGAGAAGTCATTCTGCAGTGTGAGCGCCATACACTGCGCACTGAACATGTCGATCCTATCAAACAGAGCCTGCTCGTCCTGGATGTGAAGTTTCCAGAATTTCTCCTGCTCTTCGTCTAAGAAGTCCGCCGTCACTTCCATCTAGAAATGCAGATACAATTAAAATAATCATGCTAAACGTTAGTATAGTGCTAGACGGCACTGTGTGAAATGTCTCCCCAAAAACATGAATCTTATAAATCCTAACATATTTTTTTAATTATTTCTTTCTTATTAATAAGTTCTTTTGAACACTAACCTGTTTAGTGATCTGCAAAGGCCAACCGATAGCCTCCCATAGTGCTCTAAAGTCTTCATTCTCCAGCGCCATGTAAAACGCATCAAGCACTTCGTAATCCTAAAATGGTAAAAAAACAGTTTCAGTTTTATAACTATTATGTAGGAAAATAAAGCATGTGGATAACATAAGTACAACTTACAGTGTGTACTTTCCTCATGATTTCAAACTGCTGAGTCAATGCAAACGGTATGGATTCCATCCATTCTCTAAAAAAGAAAAGAATGCGATAAGTACCTATCTTGAAGTGAACATTTGCGAAGGAGTGCCTTTTTAGTGTACCTATAATATTAATTTGATAAATAGTTCTTTATGCTGGACTATTTTTTTTCAGTCTTTTTTTTTAATGATAAATCACTTTATTTGAAAAAACTTACAAAACAAATTTTACTAATTAAAAATAAAAACTTAACTAATTAATAACTAACTTATAAACTAAAACTTATAATAAACTAAAAACACCTAAGTATAAAAAAATATATCTGTAGGCAACGTTCTCAGCATGCTGGCGGCATTATGAAATAATGCATAATAATGCATTATTATTTACTCATTGGACTATTTGGATCAATTTAAATAGAGATAAGTATACGATTCTTTTTGATACTTTCACTTATATAGCGATAATTTTTTGTTGTTCTTCTTAGCCATGTTTCCAATATATCGGCTTGCAAGCTACCTGATTTAGATGAATATCTTGATTCACTTTCCAATTGTATCTTCTTCTTATCGAATGAGAGTGGCCAACTCTGGTGTCGAGAGTTTTCAAACCGCCCTAAGGGCCTCTGACATTTGTATAATTTTAAAGGTTACTCACCTGATCTCAAACACATGCTCGATGGTGTTGGGCTTCTCCCCCAGCTTCCGCATGATGTTCTTGTAGGTCTGTATGACGTCATCCACCACGAGCCGCACCTCCTCCGCCCACATCGTCAGCAGCGCCTTGATGATGTCCGACCGCTTCGTCACTAGGATTTGCTGGAGGAAATCAATACAACAGAAATAAAATATTTTTTTCTTTGCTTGAAGAACGGTATGGATAATTGAAATCGTACTCCTAATTTCTATAAGATAGTATGTCTCTTGTATGTGAAGTTGTGTGATATAGGATATATTATACACTTGTATCTCAAATTACCACGAAAGAGCTGTTCTGTGCAAATTGCAGATATCCAAACGACAGTCGCGGTTCTTGGGAACCAACCCCATCGAACTCTGTTGTGGTATTTTTACTTTTGCATAGACTAGACACCCCCTATGATAGAGTGCTTTTAAGTAACTGCTTTTGTTAGGCTTATTCTAATGAAAGTTTGCAAACAGTCTAGTAAGCTTATTGTTACTAATACTCACCTTCAGAGTATCCACATTGATGGCAAATGGTCCAATTCCAATGTACTGTGGTAGTCTCCAGATCAGGTCTTGTTTAGCGTCGTAATGCATTTGGACCTCTTCACGGGTTTCTGACGCAGAGTGCTTCTCGAGACGAAAAGCCCTGAGGTAGAAAAAAACATGGAAATTTGAGTGAGATAGGTTGAAGACACTACTAAAGTGGCAGACCTATGTACCTTAGGATAAAGTATGCAGAAGATTAATGCAATAGACACATATAAAGAGAGGTAGCAGTGAGATAGAGATATCTGTGTCTTGTCAAATTCATAGTTGTCAAGTTAAAGCAAAATTACTGCCAATCTTTTTTTGTGAATGGGACTTGTTTTGTCACGTATCTTTGTCATATACTTTATCTCTCTCTTTCTCTCTGTGAGTCGTATTTCTCATGACTGAGGGTCGTGACTCACCACAGAATTATTTCGTTAGGGGGAGTTTTCTTGGCCAGATACATTGTAGTGGTCGCCCAGGTCCTTCCACGGAAGACACATATCCTCGGATATTGTGGTCCTCAAACATGTCGGTTTCCTCACGATGTTTTCCTTCACCGTTAAGCGAGTGATAATCCACACATAACTTGAAAATACAAGCCATTGGTGTAGGGCCAGATTCAAACCAGGGTGCGTCTGGATGAAAAGCAGACACTGGAACCGCTAAGCCACACTTACTTTACTTTATCTATTAGGCAAGAAATTGTAGACGACGATAACTCACTCAACATATTCCTCGATGTCCAGCAGATACAACTCCTTGTAGCACTCATATTGCCTGCAGTACGCGTTGAGAGGGATGATGGAGCGACGGTATGCCTTCAGCAGACGTTCACGGTAGTCTACCACTTCTGGCTCCATTAGACCTAAGAAAAAGAAGAAAATTTATTAGCCCTTTTTGGCAAATCGAAAAGTAGAAAAGTACATCGTGAACTGACCAATAAGATTAAAAACATGATAAGAGAACATGCAAAACGCTTCGATCAGTTATTTGTCTAGATAGACTCTGACGCTTCCAGCGCAGAGAAAATTTTAGAGGTGTGCTGTTCATCTCTAAATCGCTTCCCCGCGCTCAGTGCGCATCAAGCTGTCACTACGTTCGGCCGTTTTTGCGTTGATTAAAAATGCCGGTTTGTGTGCTAAATGTGTGTAGAAACTACAAGGGTCGATTGAAAACAACGCATAATGTCACCTATCATCGGTAAGTAACAATTTATCAATCAGTTCTTACAAAATAAGCTAGTTGAAATCTACCGTAAATAAATTAACATGAGTTTGCCATCTTTTTGGGTTGCCACTTTATGAAGTTAATATTGCACGATGATAAACTGCACAACTATTATTTAGTAAAATGTCGCAATTATATTTAATTATAATTACTACTGACCCTAAGGTTAAAATAGTAATACTGTACTAGGTATCTGCATGATGTTGAACTGACGGTGATGAAAAAAATACTGCACGACTTTTATTAACACGTTAAGGGCGAAGCCATATTTGATCTGCAGTTTATGAGATTTTATATTTATCATTACGTGCTTATATTGATATCAATTTATGTAGATTTCATGAGTGGCCGCCATTTCGAAAAAAAATATCCAAAATGGAGCACAGCATCAAGCCAGATTCAACAGTAAAATGTATAAACCGCTTTTTAGCCAATACTCATATCACAATATATTACACATATTATTATTAATATATCTTCCAGAAAACCCAGTGAACCTATTTTCAGAAACAAATACATTTTTCTCCCCATTTCTATTGAAATCGTGCAATAACTGGTATCATTATGCACGCACACAAAGACAAGCAGAATGACGCAGCGCCCGTGTATGACACAGCTGTCACGCACACCAGTTTATCCGGCGATGGCCCGTTTGTTTTCGTTCAATGAAGCGCGTGGTTCAGTCTAGATATATAATTCGTCTAAGGCAAAACGCTAAACGTGGTGTAATAACCTAATAAACCTGCCAATCATACATAAATTATGAAAAACAAAGTCCGCAGACCAGACGTTTTAAAACAAATATAAAAAAAATATTTCTTTAAAAGGATCTGTTATTTACATAGATATTAAAAAAGGGGTGATACACACCGATAGAAGTGAGGAACAGTTCCTTGTCGAAGACCAGGCCGGTCATGATGCGCGGGTGCACCTGCGGGATGAAGTGGCAGCGATACAACATCTCACGGAACAGGCGCTGGATCACTACCTGCAAGAACGAGGACCAATCAGTAATCCATGGTTAAAAAAATAGTAGCAGTGCCACCAGGTGTTACTCTTTGTCCAACATGCTTCAATATAGGTATTATATTAATCCAGGCGTTAATTATTTATCTCCATGCTAAAATACGCCTGAATTAGCTGATCCATTCAAATGCAGCAACTGAAGTCTTTATTTTTCATACTTTAACAAAAAAAAAAACTAACATTTACAATTATACCTGTGCGCAATTTTTTTTCTGCATAATTTTAGAATGTTCACTGAACTGAGCATTCACAACTGTATTAGTAAGTTACCTCAAACTGCGGCGGGGGAGTAGTATAATAAGGCCCGTCCTCATTCATCATCAGGTGGAAGTAGAAGAGGGTGACGGTGGGGGAGCGGAAGGGGGAGTTGATGAGGTCCCTGGAGTCCCACTCGTAGTCGTCGGGGCACCAGTACGTGCACAGGCAGGGGGTCTCGCACATGTTCACGAACACCCACATTGATTGCTCGATGCAATAGCGGAGAGCGTACTGGAAGAGTTGAGAGGTAAAATTGTTGAGGGTTTTTGAAACACTTAAAATTTCAAACTTTTTAATAATTAAATAGGTGAAAGTGTGTACATGATATTAAGTAGGTATATACAAAAAAATATACGAATTTATGTTAATTTTAATTTGGGGATAATATCTGTGTACTAAAATCTAACTACCAAGGACCATTTCTACGATAACATTCGTAAGGACAGATACTCATGTAGGTAAGTACTACAATACACAGCCATATCGATGGCGTGACACACAACTTTTAATCTTGCAGGATTAAATCCACGAGATGCCACTTTTAGATGTTTTAATAACTTACCTGCATCCGGAACCTGACGAGCTGCATGAAGCGACACAACTTGCTGACTCCGTAGAACTTCCAATCCTTCTCGTAAATGTTGAACCACCTGCAGGGAAAGAGTGATCTTCATTGACCGTTGTTATTCAAATACATAATTGATAGTTAAATGAGCCTAAGCGTTAATCAAGCCGATATTACACCGATACTACACTTAAAAAAGTGTAAGTATAGAATTTAATAATTCACCTTCAAATTTACAAGCAGCTACAACACCTTGCATATATACAGCTACATACATGTTACAAGTAAACAGATTAACCATAAGACATTATTGATCACAATATAATAATATCACTAAGTTAATTTTAGTTTCCACTTAGAATATGTATGTATGTACCTATTGTACGTACCCTTTGCCAACATCTCTGAAACACATCCGGATCGCATGCGCTGTGTTGTTCAGCCAAGTTATATTCAGGTACTTCAACATCTGGGAAACCAAGGAAAAGCTTCTAAATCAAAATTTGGACTATGATGACGTTGGAAAACTAGATGTCACCTAAATAAATTTGGGAAATTGCATAACATGTGTACCTATTCTATGAGTAAGTGGCAGTTACAAAATGTGCTATAAATGGTTTCAATTTAAATTAATTTGTCTCACCATCGAAGTGCAGTGCTGCTGTACCGAGTCAAACTCTGCGAGGCTGACGTTTCTGCCGTAATTTGTTGTAAAGAAGAGCATAGCTTCCACCTAAAATCACAGAGAAAATTCTTAAGCATGTACATACTATGTACTTAGTAAATTTTATTTCTTTACATTTTGTAGGCCACAGGTAGATCGATTGTCGATTGTCTAAAAGCAGGCACGTGAATAAAATTTGGCAATAACTGTTGAAATTACATGACATTATTAAAGGTTTCTGTTTAGTTAGGTACGAGTACGAGTTAATAGGTACAGTTTAAGAATAAACCCTAATTTCGACTCCTCTCGTTGGAAAATTTCAAATGTTAAACCACTCACTACGTGGGTAGGTTGATTTAATAGAAGAATTTAACTGATTGTCGTTCTAGAAACCGGTTGTCATCGTTGTAATACCTTGAGACACTCTTCGACGACCAGATGTATGCAGGACACAGACTCAAACAGCACGTAGAGTGAGTACCACTGGTTGTACTTCACACGACCCGCGTAGTCTTCCATCACACATGGCAAATTACCTGCAACATGTATAAGAATAAGAATAAAATAAATTTATTGTCACATGAAACATTAAATAGACACACAATAAAAAACAAGAGTACAAATAAGAAGTTTCATGTCACAATCCGGCCCCAACTCAGCATGTGCTGGATGCAAGCATCCAGCGCTGATCTTCCGTTGGGACCGGCGGGTGACGTCACGCACGTAGATATATCATAATACACGTAATAACATAATAACATAAACTTAATACAGCGAAGTAGAAATACACATAAGTACAATATAATGAATACAGAAAAATATCACAAACAGGCAATGGATTGTAGTAGTAGGTACGTAACTAACTATATATTTAGTGCATTAACAAATAAACGTATCAAAACAATAGATCAAAACACGTTAACTAAAGAAAAAAAACTAATATATTATTATATCTAACTAAACAATCTACAAACTGATTATCCAAGTAATAATAATAATTTACAACTAGAAATTTAGTTCCACAGAATACATAATACAACTATTATGTGCAGGATAGGTAGCCAACATGACAACACTCTCGCCATAGTACAAGCATATTGTAATATTATTCAGTAAAAACTAACATATTTAACTCAACCAAATATTAATTAACAAAATGTAAAATGGCCTCCAAAGAAACTAAATATTAAGTGCAGATTAGGTAACAAAAATACACTCTAAATACGAGTAATATATTATTAAAGATCAGAAGCGGATTTAATTAAAAAAACACTCGTGTAGCAACAACTACCTTCATTTATTTTTACAATTTGAAATCTAACACTAACCACAAAATCGCTTAGAACTAACTTCACTTAGTAATCACAAATTCACTTAGCAATGGTCGTTTAGCACAACTACCGATAATTTCAAAACAGTGGGAGCTCTGTTCGGCGCAAAGTCTCGACTAAGAATGCCCGGCCGGCGCGGTTGCGTCGGCTTTTATACTTTTTCGTCGCCTTCTGACTAACAATATATTATAGTATAGTAGGTATAATTCACGCATATTATATTATTATGTTCACCAAATAGACTAAAACTAATTACATATGTGCGCTCACGGGACGACGTATATAACATTTTATGTAGTGATATTGCGACGAGCCTCCGCACCAAAAATCTTTATAAGATCTAGCTCAGATCGCACGCGCAGAGCAGGAGTCCCAGTGTCCCGGCGAACGAAAATAAGTCCTCGTCGGGTCCAGACGTATTTGTATCCTTGAGCTTGAAAAGGAGCCGCTTCGCGCGCTTTGAAAAAAATATTTTTGTTGTATTTCGACAAGCGCTCGTGTACGTGGAACTTAACAGGCGGCGAGGCGAGGCCCATGCCATCCGTAGTCAGGCCGCGGCGAACGCGCACAGCTTGAAGAAGCGAGTCGCGAACCTGCTGTCCGGATACTCTCAATATCAAAGGTCGCGGGCGCGGGCGCATTGCCGCCGCTGATGCTTCCTTCTCGTTCGCGGCGGCGTTGATAGATGGCGTGCGTTTAAAACCAGCTCGTTCCACAGAAATAATTTTATGTTCTGCTAACGACATACCCAACTTAGAAGCAATCAATTTGACGAGCCGACCCACGTTCTCACCCTGCTCCTCCGGTACACCCGATATCTCGAGGTCATTTGCATATGACACCTGATCGCGATCATTCAGCTCCAATTTTAGATTATCGACTATGGCGCGCAGCTCATCTATGATTGTATTATCGCACTGCTCTGAAGTCGGCTTAGCCTCCAAAATCGACAACCTGGATTCTACTGCCTCCAAGCGGCTACCAAACGCAACGAATTCAGCACGTAATGTTTGTGTTTCTGCTCGGTACAGACGGACCTCCCGCAACACTTCTCTTATCTCCGGCGATACATCGGGGGCTCCAAGTGAATGGATAAAACCCGCCTCGTCCCCTCGCACTGGTTCCTCTGTGTTGTCCTTTCGCGGAGTGTGCACCTTGCACTCGGGGCACTGCCATGACGTTGAAATGTTAGCATCCTTGGGTATGTTGACACAGGCTCGGTGATAAACAGAGGCACATTTTGTACATTTAGCGTTATCTTCACTGCTGGTGAAGCGGCGACGGCAGGCTCTGCACTTAACACTCATTTTATCGATTGCAATTAATGGCGCACTAAGTTCAGTGATACAAGGATTGTTTACGTAGAAATGCGAATAGTGTCTACCCTCTTCTTGCTTTGGTAGTGAAAAAAATTACTGATAAACACTAGTTACGTATTTTGGTCTCGAATTTAATGAGTTTTATGTGCACTAAAATAGCACTATTTATCGACAAAACAATGCCACACCATGTCAACAAGGTTCTAGTTTACGTGCACTAACTGGTCCGGGTATGTAAACACAGTTATAGAATTTAATTGACGGAGCACAAAAATATGCGTACTACGATATTGTCGTCCGTGACGTCACTCCCAGTCACATGTGGGATTGTTAATATGGTAGGAGATATCCCGGATGTTCGCAGCGTCGATCGCTTTGCTTTGAGCAAAAATTAGCTTATGTCACTCTCGTAATCATATACCTAAATTAATGATGGTCCTTCGCTCCATTGCCGCGTGAAAGAAACAAAAAATAAAATAAATATACTCCTCCGGTATTGGTTTAATTTGAAATACAAATACAAATTATTTATTCATAACTCCATAGTTACAAGTCAGAAGTAGATACATGTACATGTATTGTTTACAATAGTAAACTTAATAAAAATTGAAATGTACTGTATATAAAAAAAAAATATCATTCGCATAATTAAATACAATGCAATATAGATTATGTCAAAATTCTAAATAATATGCTTGTTATCGTTAGAAATAATATATTTCATACCATAATCAGGCACAGGAGGCACGTAGTCCTTTGTAGGCGGGTTGATAAAGTTGTATAGTTCAGGATACCGCCGGATGGTGTCGATGATCTTCATCTTGCCTTCCATCTTTTTGTACTGCAGCTCCGCCTGAAGACAAACAGAAAACTAAACTATATTGCATTTTAAACTTGTCGTGCAACTTAGAAATACCGGGTAACCGTTACTGGTAAATAACTTGAGTACATCAAACCAATCAACTTATGTTCTACGACTGCTTTGTTCTTCTGTTTGGAAATAAGCAAACAAAAATTTAACTTCTCGACAAATTTAACAATACGTCCAATCAGTTACCTCAGTCTTAACAGACTCGAACATATCTTTCTGGTACTCCGGATACTTGTGCATAAGTTTAGCGATGCGCGGCGCGAAGGTGCGCGGCGGCTCCGGCAGACCGCCCAGCAGGAGGCAGTCCAGGTACAGGTAGAACCTGGACACAGAGTGTTTTACTAATAAATTAATAAGAAATGAGAACTGTTTATTTTACTTCAGTGTAGGTAATTGTTTTTGGTGGCAGTAAGCAGGCAAGATTGGCACAAGAACATTTCCCTTTTTTCGGAAAACCATAGAAAATCTATTGAAAGCAAGAGTTTGCTTGTTGGCTTGTTGGTCGGTTACGGTTTGTTCCTCTTGAAACCTAACGTAGTGACTTTTGGTATAGGGATAGCTCTTGAGAGTAACATAGGATGGTTTCAGTTCCTATATTACGAGAGAGAAGCCATATGAATCCAGTAGTGTCTAATTAAAGTAATATAATACCTGAGATTATTCTCAACTTCAGTCCGTAGGTCGAGAGCGAAGCGAATTCGTTGTGAGAATGTCTCTGGATCGTCTGCTTTGAACAACAACCGGATACGAGGGATGCTGGAAGCAAAATGCCATGAACGTGATTTGATTACGATTCAACTCAATGAAACATCAAAATCTATTTTTCTCCAGATTTCAAATTATATTGAAACCAAATTACTAAAAAAAGTTTAGAAATATATTCCTTATGCAAGAACAAATGCTTTCTATTAGCATGATTTGAGAGTAGGTAGATGATAGTAGAGTAAACAAAACTTACTTTGATAAGATGATACTCACTTAAATTGTCGTTTTGTGCCATCCAAAGCCATGATATCCCACGTGTCACTCGCCTTGTCGTAACTGAACGCAGCACAGTTTATCCACTGAAATCGAAAATAGTTTAAAATGCAAAGTATAGGAAACAGCAGAGCTGTTAACTAGTAGATGGGCCCTTGATTATATAGAAAGAAAAGTGGAACTTGATAGCACAAGCACTAAACTTGTGTGTTGTCACCGAGTTGCGCGTAGTAGATCTAAACCATACGTACAGTTTCATACTCACGTCATAAAGTGAATTGAACTCCTGTATGAGATCATCGCCACCTCCCTTTCTTGGTTTCTTGTCTTCTTTAGGTATGAACGCTAGTCCGGGACAAGGATACTGTTCGCCTTCTATGTTGCCCAACGCTAGCCACTCTTGTGGGATCCTGTAAATACGAGTAAATATGTTGAACAAGATAGTTGTTAGGGTATCGATAACAGAACACATTTCAGCAGTTTTTAAAATTTATGTCTGTTTATTTGGTTGCGCATCGAGCAAAATCATATCTTCATGATTTTTGGTATGTAGGTAGTATGCGGTCTTAGGAGAGTAGGCAAGACTGGGATACATAAGCTACTTTTTATCTTGAAATAATGCGAGAGAATAGTTAGAAATAATTCAATACATACCGACAATCAAAGTCAGTGTTGTCGAAGATCTCGAGGTCCAGCTTGGGGAATGGGCTGTAGAGGCCGTAGTGTTGCTGCTCGGTTAGATTGTACTCAGCTGTGGGTAGCATCATGTAGGGCTGCACGCCTAGCTCGCGGAGCATCTTCTGTAATATGCACAAGAGAATTGTCACTGCCACGAGGGAAGGTATTGCTGCCTTGATCCATGGCTGTGTGGCAAAGTACGTGCAGAAAATACTACGCGTCTTTATAAGAATCTGTATTAAGCACAGAGTAGGAAAAAAATAAGTTCTCTTCCTGAAAACAATTGCATAAAGTGGAATAAATTAGTAAATAAAGGATAACCATTGTTTTATACCTTGATATTAGCAGCTAAAAACTTTCTCCTGAGTCGTTCTATCTTTACCAGCCGTGGTAGTTCCTTCGGCAGCACTACGCTCAGAAACTGCAGCTTTGGCACAAACGTCTCGAACGGGAATTGCTGAAATTACAAATGATTTTAAACATACCTAGCTCCCTAGGTATTTCGAAATACTACTATGTTATAAAATATGCGATCACACCCAGATCTAAAGATACTCATACCTAAAGTTCAGAAATCCATATTATAATAATTGACACATGTATGATGGTGCTAAAAAATCACAGGTATTTTTATTATTTTCACTGAAAAACGTCTGTAAGTTCAGTTCAGTTCAAAGTTTTATTTCTGTAGGCAATTACATGCTCTTAGAAACGTCGATTTACAATTAATTATTAGGTACATAATATTTATACACAATAGTGTAAATTAATATAATTTATGAATTACAAAGTAATTTGTCTATATCTCTAAATAATTCTTTATCATTGATAGCGTCTTTTAGTGTAAGGATACCATGAAGCATCTGTTTAGTATGGAGTGTTATTAATGGTCGGTGTATGGGGCTAAGAATATAAATATTAATTCATTGAATAATTATAACACAACTCACAATACTATCGTCCTCTCTGTAAGTGGTCCACCGGCCCGGGGGCAGCAGCATCTTGGGTTTGTTGGGCTTCGGCAGCGACACCAGGGTCGGAGCCAGCTTGTCTGTCTTTGCCTGCAAATTATAACACTATATAAGTACTCGAATTATATCCGTTATCTAGTGCCCACGACACAAGCGTTTGCTTAGTGTGGGGCTAGATGGCGCTGTGTGCAATGTCCGGGAATATATATTTATAACTTTATTACAGAACTGTGGCAAGTGGTATTATGAAAGAAAGTTGGCTTCATTGTCCTGCATATACAGGGTTACGTTATCTTAGTCATTTAAAGTATATAATAAGACTGGTTTTAGTAGTTACATAAAACACTACTATCTCTCAATTTTACGAATTTTCAAAAATATAATGCCATTGTTATGTGTTAAAGGTACACATAAGTTTTACTTTATTAACACGTAACTTTGTATAGCTTCAACATGCATACCCTTCAAAACCACTGATTTACAATTCATTCCCGCAAACGCGAATTTCTTGCGCTTCCGGCATCAAAATATCAAAACTTGCGTAAACATTGTTGTACTAAATAAAGGTATTTGAGAATAGCTAACTTTGGTTTTACGAGTTTTCATATTATTTGTTATTTAGCTGTGTAACTGTACTTAGGCTACTAAACAGCTGGGACCTACTATTTAGCGAATCGGCCAGTTCACGAAAGCGCCAAGATTGAGATTTAAAAACATGTACTATATAAAACCATGTAGGTATAACCCCAATGGAGGATCTATTTTTGTCGAAAAGGAAAGAATGATTTTAACAGCTCTTTATAAAAGTCACGCTTAAGAACTGGGATCTATATTTTTTTTACATGAAATAGGCTCACGCTTGACTACAACTTGCCTGATGTTAAGCAACGTTATAATCTACGATCTAGCGCGCTTGCCTAGAAGAAACCGGTTTACTCTCAACAAATTATAGTTCAAATTATATCTATAGCATTTTACATTTAGGCATTTTCCGTGAGAAGAAAAGCAACACAATCTAATTATTTATCAATTAATACGCGTAGCAAGCAAAGTAGTTAGTTGAAGTGTGCAAGTATGAATAAATAAATATATAAATAAATAGTACCTACCTATAAGATACAATAAATAAATAAATCTATAGCAAAAAACTGTTCCTAATGTGTAAGTGCCTCAAAAGGATGCTCCATCAATAGACTACAATTATAATTTACAGTCGAGCCTTGTCAGATACCATTAGGGCGGTTTGAAAACTCTCAACAACAGAGTTGGCTTCTCTCATACAAAGAAGAAAAACTTACTATCAAACGAATCATGGCCAGGTATAAACAAGACTTGTTGCAAAAATAGCCGTTTACATACCTGTAATATCAACTTCATCCTTTTCTTGGCGCAAATATCTTTCGCCGGATCATCCTTGGTCAGATCCGACACCAGTTCAGAATAATACCCCCGCTTCGGAATACAATCTCTCGTCTTATTGTCGTATATCACATCTTGCTGTTTAATTTTCTTCTTCTTACTATACATTCTTAAGCAGTAATTTTAGATTTAAAGCTAAAATTTAACTTAAAAACAATAATTGTATCTATTTTTACTCCCACTTTATGTGAAAAATGGCAGAAAGTGACAAATGACAATCGCATCTGTCATGTATACTTTTTTGTTGGTGAACTTGAAAAATGAGGTTGTAATTTAAAAAGTTTTCATGCGTTCCAAAACGGTTTCATTCATTTTCAGGAATACACAGTTAGTCAATAAAAGTAAACCGCGATACAAAATTTCATGGTAGTTTTTTCAGACAATAATACGTGATTTGCTTTTTGTAAAAAGAAGAAAACAAGTTCCTGCGAGAGTAGTCAACTCTGGTGTCAGAATTTTCAAACCGTCTTAAAAGGCTCTGTTAATAAGGCTTACCGACTGTCGTACATACAGCTGGGACTACATTTTAACGTGCCATCCAACACCCGGAAATACGGGTTTTTGGTATGAAAAAATAATGTTTTCAATATATATTATTATTCAGTGTGAATGTGAACTTTTGAAAATAATAATGTTGAATTTAGCAACCTTTTTTTTGTTCTGAAAGGAGCTTTCTAAGTTTATAGTAGATAGTTATTGGGCCGTTTCGTAGTATTTGTGGTTTGAATACTCTTGACACTGAATTTGGTTTTTCATTAGAACTTACGTATTACATATGTCCCTGTTTATGTTTACTGTGAAACCAGGGTCAAGGGTGCATGTCTTCCCCAGACCTGGCCAATTAAACATAATTAGACCAATTAATTTAATTAACTCAAGTAAATGTATTTGACCCGTATTTTGGTGTCCCTTCTTTTGTGTGCTCTTTGATATTTACCTACTTTAATGAATTTTCAATGTTTGTCTGGAAAGCAGGCAGAGTTTTCAATTCTCATTGTTTGAGTTATTGTTTGGCATTGTTCTTTTAATAATGTGATGAGCTTTTTATTGACTTCTTTAATTAGGGAAAGAAAAAAAATATTACAAGAAAAGTAATCATTACTTAACTTTGATTACTTTATTGTTAATTTTATAGGCGAGAAGGTAATGTATTAATAATTTATTGGCATTTGCTTATAATACATAAAGTCTTATCTATGCCTAGATCGTCCAAACTTATGTAAAAGATAACAGTAATATGCTATTTATATTCAGGTGATGCGTCATCTGACCCACGGCAGCGTCCAAACACTTTGCAATTGGCCATAGTTTGCCTGATGGTAAGCGAAGGCTATGGCCTAAGATGGATCGTGCTAACCCGATAAGAACCGATTCACCCTCGCTTTAAAGATCGCTGGATTATACTTCGGGTCAACCGAAGACGATTATATTGTTTACTAAGCAGTCTGTGGAATTGTGCTGCCACTGTCACACATTTAGATAGAAGCTATATAAATATTCTTAACATGATTCACATAGAGATATGGTGGACACTAATACAAAATAATTGCTTTACACGATATACGTGAAGCTATATAAATATTCTCAACATGATTTACATGGAGATATGGTGGACACTAATACACATTAATTGCTTTTCACGATATACGTGAAAGATTATAAATATTCTCAACATGATTTACATGGAGATATGGTGGAAATTAATACACATTAATTGCTTTACACGATATACGTGAAGCTATATAAATATTCTCAACATGATTTACATGGAGATTTGCTGTAAACTTATTCATATTAATCACTTAACACGATATACGTAAAGGAGCATAAATATACACAACATGATAAACATGAAACTTTGGTGGATAATAATCCACATTCATTGCTACACACGATACACGTGAAACCATTCAAATATTCTCAACATGATTGACATGGAGATTTGCTGTAAACTAATGCATATTAATTACTTAACACAATATACGTGATGCATCATAAATATTCTCCACAGGAATTACATGGATTTTCACTAATTTACTAGACGAGTAAAACGCATAGCATCATCATATAAAAAGTTACGATCGAATAATAAACCGTTTAGGTTGATCTGAGCAGTTAAATTGAGAATCGTTGTGAATAATGATAGAAAATAATTAAATCTTATTTGCGCCAGGGCGCGATGTTGCATGCTCATTCTCTATTTGTACATTATTTTGTTACATGTAGTATTAAAGTCTTATAAAGGACTAATTTTTTAAGAAAAAGTACAAAAGGTGGGTACTTGAGTAGTAATTACAATCAAGTAAAAACATAAACTACCATTATCATAAATTCGAGGGTAGTTCAAAAATAAGATCGTATGTTAATAAAATAAGTCACTCACCAAAGATAATTTATCCATAAAATTCCGTCATAGATAGAATTCCAGCAACCTGGTCTCACAAAAGCAATTATTATTCACTGGTTTTGTCGTAATGTTTGGTTAAATGATTTAACAACGTTAAATAACCGTTATTTTTGTTTAATTTAGTTTTTTGTTATTAACACATTTCGAATTTATAAATTTGAATGTTATAGGTATTTGGAACGGTTCACAATGTTCTTTAATAATCACTGGACACAACACGTAAAGAATATTTAAAATTAAATAGATTTTTAAACAAATTGTTTAAGGCGTGCGACAGCGGCGACACAAAATCACGTAATGGCGAGTTGCAGGCGCCTTCCCACGTGGTGAGCCGAGTGGAGCGGATACGGAAACGAGTGAAGTTGAATTTTTCTTTTTTAAAGTAGTTAACTATCTAAATGTGTGACAGTGGCAGCACAATTCCACAGACTGCTTAGTAAACAATATAATCGTCTTCGGTTGACCCTCGCATAATTTGAATCAAACATCAAACAGGTAAGTTTTCGTTTGATTCTTAATTATAGTGCGTGGGGAACAGTCAAGCAGGGAGTTCTACAACTTTGCGATACGTACAATATCGGTGGAACCGAAAACTCACACTACACACGCCTAAAAACCACCAAGTTTGTTGTTTGATGCTGGTCAAGGAGCAGTCGCAGCGGAAAACACTATATATTTCTTCAGAGTTTAATTTGCAATGTATTTCCGCAAAATAACGCTTAATTAATTATCTTTTCAACGGTGGAAGCGTAATTAAATTACATTTAATTTGTATGCTGCTTACTCGTATAGTGTCTCATGTCAGTACAACCTCCTCAGCGTAAAGTAACAGTCGCGAGTAGATCACACATCCATAAAGATTATCCGGCGTCGAGTTTACAGCGAGACATGCGTCTTCACGTGACAAGTACACTTGTGGAGAAAAACATCAAAGAAAACTGTGAATGAAACCAATGAGTATTTTTAAATAAAACTTTGATCTTGGCCACAGTTTGCCTGATGGTAAGCAATAGCTTTGCAATTGATCCAATAACTTTAACACTAGTACTGACCAGCAACAACCACATAATGATAACCCAGGGATCTTAAAATCCAGAGTATTATAGTGAGTACAAATATTTATAAAAAAAACTTTCAGAAGACTTGATAACCTCCTTTTTTGAAGTCGGTTAAAAATAAAGTATAACATAATGTGTATGCATGTTTTTCGATCGTTTTGTTTTTTGATATGACAAAGATTGGGTATAAAAATTAAAACATAGAATTGTAATTACAACCTATTTTTTAATTGTTGTGGCCTTAATATGTAAGTGATAAAAATAAAGTCGCGTCAGTTTTGTTTATGCCTGTATACGTATAGTTATGTAAAAACCTAAGCGAACTTGTGGATTTGCGAGCGTGAATAATCACGTAGGTATAGTTTATTTTATACTTAGTGGAGAATCTTACTATATCAGTTTTTGTTTTTCTATAATAAAGGTTTTATAAGTTTTGCTATACAGCGATTGACTGACATAGATAATACCTACCTACCTAAATCTCAGTATAAATAAAAATTCAGTGACTGATAGGCCATGCCTGAATTTATTTATGTGTTCTTAGATAGGTAGGTACATAATAAATCCGTTGACGCCTGCATATCGGTTTCTTAACTATATTTATAAAACCATTTATCGAGTCTTATCTATTCAAAGAGGAAATACTGCCAGCATCCTGGGATCATGCCGCTCAGCGACAGTATGGACTGTGTGCTAAGTTTTTGTAAGTTATGTGTGTTTTGTAATTTTTTTTCTTCTTCTGTACCTAACCTATGTTTAAGTAACTTCTGTATATATGTAAATAAATGTTTTCATTGAGTGTAAATCTAAAAATAAGTCATTGGTACATTGCAGTGATCGAACCAAAGAGAGTTAGATGGTAAGTCTTACGTTGTTCTTCAGAGTTTTTATAAGGATTCCGTTCTCTCCTTTGAACCATAAGAACGGTTAACAAAAGCTTTGATCCTTTCATTCACTACAAAGCACCTACGTCATTTTATTTCTAGCAGTCTCAAGGTTGCATAATATATGTACATGTATTATTATGTTAGTATGTACACAGAGAAAAATAATGGCTAGACGCTTTAGGCTCCGACATAGAACAATAGAAAAATGGGCTTGTTTAAGTGCATATAAAACAAAAACATATATGTATATAGTTTAGTGCTGTAGTATATAGATGTATAGAACCGTCATAGAATAATTAATAGACTGATAATAATTAATATTAATAGACTGGCCCAACAATACCTTTTAAAACGTTGGCACTGTCAGATTTAAACAATCTGAGAGGTATTAAGCCGTGTTTTCTGCGAACTACAATCCAGGGGTCTTCAAATCTAGAGTTAATAGGTATCTTCTAGGTAATCGTGTTACATCCTAGGCTGCAGCAATGCTTAACATCAGGCAGGCTGTAGACAAACGTAAACCTATCCCACGTAAAAAAAAGGTGTAACACGTTAGCTGTACGGTACCCACGTAGGGTTAATCTAACTGTATTAAATGTAAAATCTGTCACCAAGCACAATCGCGTCTTTTGTTGGTCTCATTTTAAAGCCAGTTTAATTTCGTTGCATGTGTGCAGGTATTTGCTTCAAGTGACGAAATACCAGGGTAAAAAAACATTACCAAGGCCTGTCTTCTACAATACCATGTCGTTGTATGTAAGTAGAAAACTGCACTACAACCTGCGACGTCTCACCGTGATGTATTAACCGCCGCTACAAACAAGACAGGCCCATTCTTAACCAAAATGGAGGTTAGTGAACAACATTATACTAGAGTAGTACTTACTTTGCTTGGGTATACTTATTGTCATTTATTTGCGCGGGAATAAGACACATAACTACGACGTACGAGTATGTATCTGTCCTAGAGAACTCCCCTAACAAATTAATTCTGAGGGGGAGTCACGACCTTAGGTCATGAGGAAGTACGACTCAAAGAGAGAGAAGAGCCATAAGTAAGTTCGTATCTCAAATAACTGCCGATTGAAAATCTGCTTTTGTTATGTGATGTGACTTTGTCATTCTTGTGCAATAATCGAACCGGCGACTCTTAGAACTACTGGCAGATTTTACTAACTTAGCTACGGGTCAGTCATAAGAAATAAGACTGCCGCAACTACTAATTTATTTTTATTTTTAGTCCAATTATTTAGACCCCAAACTAACATTAAACAATAATTTAACATTTAAAACCCGACGTAGATCCGCTCCATAATTATGATAATGTTATCTAACCTATTAATAATGTAGGTATAAGTGCTTCATTGAATGGCAATAGTCACCCTTTTGGACCCTCGACTCTCGGTTACTATTTAAAATAATTACTAGCGCTGAACTGGGCTTAAAGGTAACATCACACTGACTATATTAAAACCCTTCATTTAATAAGCTGATGTATATTAAACTAGTTTTTTCTATGATTACTCTCTGTCAACGTTGTCTACGTTTTTTTAATTATCTTATATGTTGTAAGAAAAAAAGCATGCAAAGAAAGCATTTAATTTAATAAACTATACCAACCGTATGTATGATAAACTAAACTGCTTAAATGGTGAAAATGTGCGTTAGTATTAACTTGTAATATTTAATTTTATGTATGTATATTGCGGTGAACATTATAAAAATAAATAAATTAATATCTAATAAAAAAAAACTTATAACTGATTAGTGCCACAAATCCGTACCAAAAAATTGACAAGGTCAATTTCTTCAATTTCAAACTTTGATTTCAAACAAAATATTTCTTCGACATTGGCAGAATTGCGAAGTCATATCTTCGCAAATGCCATAACAAAAAAAAAAAACTTTCTTCAGTGTGAATCCACCCTGATTGAGGCCACAATATAAAAGTTAATTGTGAATTTGCTTTAGGGTCATTATTCGGAGTATAATTGTAAGGTTTGGGTCGAGGAGTGGAGTTAAAAAGAAAGGAGGTAGTTTTATAATCCTGGAGAGGTGGCTGACCTTTAAGTACAGGTGGGTAAATATTATGAACAACTAGAGGTGGTCTCAACAATTTACTGGGATTTTATAATCATCATCATCGGATGCCATCTTCATTTTGAAGATCGGAGGTGAGTTGGCAAAACTTGTAATCCCATGCTGCCTCTTTTTGCATAGCTTACATATGTAGCTTCGTCCATTTCTTAATGTTATCGAGCCATTTTATACTTTGACGGCTAGGGCTTCTTTCCTTCGGAATATCGCTTTCAAGGTCTTGTAACATAATATATGTTCTTATGACAATGATTTTATGATAGGTAAGGATTTTTGTAGGTCCCAGCTGTTTTTTAGGAACGGCAGTCGTTAAGCCATGTCAGAGACCCTTAGGGCGGGTTGATAAACTCTCGACACCAGAGTTGGCCACTCTCATTCGATAAGAAGAAGATGGAGTGACAACAATGACTGCATATTTTATTAGTATGTATAATTTAGGGTGGTATAGTTTTCAATGAGGCTTTTTCTGACAGCTGAATTAAAAAATAAAAAATGGTGTAAAAAATGCTCAACAGGTGGCGTTGTACTTGTATGTTAACAACTTACTGTACAAGCGAGTTCTTAATAGTACGTGAAACGGTATATCACATAAACTTTACAATGCAATTTTATTTATATTCAGTATGAGTGAGACAAGTTTTTGGTAAAATTAATTTATTCTGGTAATCAATTTACAAAATACTAATATAAAAGTTAGACAACGTCTTTAAATATATTCCACATTTTTTTTGTAAAAAATGGAACGTTTTCATCTGACATGACATTTATTTTGACATCCCACCATCCATTATTTGTGTTGTGTTTGTGTTGTAGAAAATATTTATTTGTTTTTGTTACACCTACCTACAAGTTCAGAGTTCTAGTTAAACAATGTCGTCCGTAAAAAGTAGAAGTATTTGCCTTGATGTTTTTCCGACTAATGAAACCCAAAAAGCGGAATGGATACGAGCGATAGATAATTTCAAGCCTGGATTATCCGTGAGAAAATATTCGAAAATATGCTCAGCACACTTTAAACCAGCAGATTTCCACAGAACACCATTATCATAAATAAATTATATTATATTTATTACCATTAATTTTACTTGCTCTTTGGTGTATTTTTTTCACAGTATACAGCGACATCTATTTAACCTATTTTAAACTATTTTTTTTTTAATTGGCTCCCTGAAAAAGCCTCATTGGATTTTAAAAATTATAGTTTATGTTTTTTTATGCTGACTGTCACTGTTCAAAAAGTAGAGAAACAGATAAACAGACAAAATTTAGAGAAATAGTTGGAACGTGTTCCGCTATCAATTCGAAGTAATTCCAAACATTTTTTTTAATATCTTTTGACTTTTGACCCGGTCGGTGCCGGTCGTAACAATACCTACTTATCAGGATAAGTTAGGAATAAATCCAAAGCCGACTGGAACTGCGACTTCGACAAGCGTCGCTCGTTTAACCAGTGACTGGCACAGACAACAAATATTACGGATTTCAATACGACTACTTATAGGATTGTAAGTTTTAATAATTTGATAGATTCTTTACTCCCAACTTTCAATTTTGAAGTAGCAAATATGAAAATAAATAATTTTTAACTTTTTAGTGACCGTAGAGTTGAAGTCAGTTTTTGTTTTTTTTTTAATAAATTGTATCATTTTTTCATCCGGATTATAATAAGTACTTTATTCATATAAAGAATGTTAATATATCAGGAAGTCAGTCACATGTCACATTCGAATTCACGGAAATGTGTGTTTGTCCGAAATAATCATCAATGGCATAAAATGCGTGTGTGTTACTCTGTAAGCTTTTACAAACCTACACATTGAAAACCTTCCGATCCTAATGGTAACCTAATTCGGAGGAAAACGGATATTTTAATGGGTAAATGATACAGTAACAAGCCTTATAATATTGCTGAAGGTAATTGAAATGAAAATACTTATTTTAATGTGTGTTTGTAGATGAACTTTGTGTAGTTTGTTTATAAAAAAAAAGGTCCACTATGTGCAATTAATTAATTAAATAACTAACAGCCAATATTTATATTAATAAAATATAGATTTTGATTTGATAAGTTTGAATATTTCTTACTCGTAATTGCGTGTTAAACTATTAGTTCGACACTAAATAGTTTTTTTTATAAAATGGATATGGGGCATCTCTGAGACATGACCAAACTACCAATAGAGAAGTTCTTAATTTGCAGTGAAATCACGTCACAATGACATAAATACGGTTGTAAATATTAAGACTATCTTTATTTGTACTCAGTTAACAAACTAAACGAGTGTGGCTCAGCGGTTCCAGTGTCTGCTATTCATCCAGACGCACCTTGGTTCGATCCAGCCCTACACCAATGACTTGTATTTTCAAGTTATGTGTGGATTTGCAATCTAAGAGATTGAAGGAAAACGCGGAAGCGGTGAAGGAAAACATCGTGAGGAAACCGAGAGCCACAATATCCAAGGACATGTGTCTTCCGTGGAAGGACCTGGGCGACCACCACAATGTATCTGAGAACTTCCCTAGTAAATTAATTTTGCGGGGGAGTCACGACCCCCAGTCGTGAGGAAAATACGACTCAATAGAACAAATTAATGTGGTGGTCAGCGGCTATTTAAAAATTTGCTTACGTACTCGTAAGTCACCGCCAGCCGCAACAGAATATGAGCGCTGGTGGCCGCGTGCCATCAGCATTAGGCTGAGTTGCGGCTGTATTGGGACATCACATTCTTAGCATGTAAGTTTAGTAAGTAAATAGGTTTAAAGTTTTGTGTGTGTCTCAATAAATATATTTTCTTTCTTTCTTTCTTTCTTTACTTCAACAGAGTTACACTGAACAGAATTAACTCAAATATATTAATCTAAACAGTATTTTTCCGGACAAAATAAATCAATTCAATTTTCTATAACCTACCTCCGTATAAATTTACTTCATTTGGTACTCACCTTGTTTAAAAACAAAGAGCCGAATTCGTTAAATTATTCCTCCTTTAGCTTCCTTTCATTCGATTTCGACCTTTTAAAATCTTTTTAGCGGCTTACGATTCATTTGAGACAAAAGACAAAAAAGTGTAAAAACAAGACGGTCAGTCTAAAGGTTTTTCGGTCTAAATGATTTGATAAAACAGCCATGATTTGATTATATCTTTTATCTATTATATCTATTTCATTGCGTGTTATTTTTATTTTTCTTCACTTGATTTAACTATTCAATAAGTTTTATATTTCGAATTGCTTCGTATTTCACTGTCACTGTATTATGTAGCGGTATTAAATTAAATTTATGAATTACTAGTGGGTGCTCGCGGCTTCGCTCGCGTTAAGAAGTAAAACTTGCATCCCCTAATTCACCCCTTTAAAAGAGGCAATTCCTAAAATCCTTTCTTAGTGGATGTCTACGTCATAACATCTACCTTCATTCCAAATTTCAGCCCAACCCGTCCAGTGGTTTGGGCTGTGCGTTGATAGATCACTATATCAGTCAGTCAGTCAATCATTCAGTCACCTTTGAGTTTTAAGTATATATATAGTACTAATCTCGAACAATTAGTACAACATTTAGCCCCTATACAGCTAAAGTGACAGTACTAAGATTTATTTAAGTTGACATATTGTATGATTACATACCTACCTATTATTACCTATGTTTGACATGTTTTTAATAACAAAAATTTTCATCATGTTATTAATAAAACTTGACATTGTAACTTCTAAAATTTTATAAAACTAAATGTTATAAATTCAATGTGACGAGATATTGTAATTTGTGTAGCATATTCTGTGATATTAGTACTTATACCTACTTATACCTATGTATGTTACAACTTTACATTATCAATAAAGATTCTTTATCTTTATCTTTACATCACATATAATTTGCAGTAAATAATTTGCGGCAACGTGTTGTGTAATTACTGACGTTCTTGATTTCAATGCAAAATTGATTGCTAATATTTTTAGTCATTTTGTAAAGATTTTATTATATAAACGTTGAATATTATTTAAAGTGTTGCATACATAAACATATTTTTATATTAAAAAAATCGGGCTTTACTTATGTCCTTCGTTTGTTTTTTATATTTTTAGTAAATAAATAAATTCTAGGACACATCACACAACCCATATTTTTTTCTCAACTCAGCGTTTGCGAAATGTAAATTAAACCGACCTGACTCATAAAGGTATGTTTATTTATTTAATGCTGACAACTTTATTGAGTTAATATGCCAGCCTACACTCACATAAGTACTAGTATACGATCATTTTGTGAATACGTTTAAAAACCTGACATTTTTACACTCTGATAATAATATATTGCATGGGCGGTATCAAAATACTGACACTACATTTTTATTAGCAACCACGTATTTACTATCTATCTATACATTATTATACATATAATAAAGCTGAAGAGTGTAAACATTACTGCTCCGTTAGCTTAGTTGGTAGTGGCCTTCGATCAAGTAGTGGCTCTGCCTTCTAATCTAGGGGTGCGGGTTCGATTCCCGCATGGCACAAGTAATTATGAATATTAAAATTTGTAATTATTTGTGTTAAGTCTGGTCGTTTCTATGTATAATAAGTATGTATTTACAAAAGAAAAAGTATATTATGTATTATATCCGTTATCTAGTACCCATGATACAAGCGTAAGCTTAGTATGGGGCTAGATGGCGCTGTGTGATATGTCCTGAAATATTTATTTATTTTATTTATTTATTCTGAACATATTAGATATTAGAAAAAAACTGCGTATACTTTAAATCGATAACAGAACATGTTTTTAGATTTTTTGTCTGCTTATCTATTTAACGCGCATCACGCAAACGCATTGATTTTTGGTATGTAAGTAGTATAAAGTCTTAGGAGTGTCGTAGGCTACTTTTCATCTCGAAAGAATGCGGGCGAAGTACTAGTATAAAATATACCTACCTACATTTTACTATTTTTAAATCTCTAGTAGATAGTGTATCTATAATCCTATATTGAACCAGTTTTTCCCGCAGGTTTTCCCAATTGGACTTTTAATATCGTGTGCAAATTATCGACTTTTTTATTATGTGTCTTTTACTCCTCCTCCTTAGGATAATTAATTAGTAAGCTAATATACAAAGAAAATGGATCCTAAAATAAAAACGTATACCTTTGCTGTTAAACTGAAAATCTTCTGATAATTTTCTTACCTACATATGCTCAGTTAAAATATGTTTATAAAAGGAGAAAACAAACTACCAAAATAACAATAATAATGATGCAGTTTCTATTATTTGTTTAATTAAACTTTTTACTGATTATAATTATTTATTAAACAACATTTAAGTCTTAAAGAGAAACTTATGTTTAATTTCTTACATACTAAGTTATATAAAGTTGCAACAATGTAAATAAAAGAGATACCAAAATTACTTGCGAGATCGTGTTTATAAGATATTCGTAATAACATAATAGGTATTAATCATAGACATTATACATTTAAATAAAAAAATACGCTATAAAATTTTTGGTTTGACACATAAAACAAAATTCATATTTAATAGCTTGTTTTACATAATTGCGTGATATTATATACTGTTAAATAAGTTTACTTACATTTTTCGAATACAATAAAATAACTACACGTTTTAACAATAATTTACAAAATTAAATCTGCCTACGTTTAAATGGATAGGAAAAAAATAATATTTTACATATATTTATGTATCCTGAAATTTTGAATTTAAACACAAGCAGCATCTATGTAAATTTTTGTAACTACTATTTTTTGGTAACAAAACTTGCAAAAACGTCAGAATAATGTAAGATCAACTTTCTGTTCTTACTTTTTACATGAAAATTACCTACCACATTTAAAAAGTTTAGCCACATCGCTTTTTAATTATTTTTGTCGTTAATTTGATACAAAAATATATTACAAACAAACATTTTAAAGTAAATAAATAATGTATCCTACGCACTTACATAACAAGAGATCAAATGGTTAGTCAATTTTTAAAATCTTTTGGCGAAACAAAATTATAAATGCAGTCCAAGGGTTATTTTTAATATCGCCATTGAAAACTTACGGAGTGACAAAATAACTTTCAAACGGTTTGTTCGTACATACCATAATATTAGAGATGAAAATAACTTTTAACGTTAAAATGATAACAAAATATATTTTTAGAAACAATTCATTAACAAACCAAATACGTTATTGTACACATTCCAAAAGACGTACAATGTATACAATTATAAACATTGAGTCATATTTTCGTGTGAAAATTGGCTGGTATTTTCACAAGAAAACCTCTACCAATAACTCATTACAACGTTTCAATACAGCAAAATAATCAATTCATATTAAAAATATGCGAAATATACCAATAGCTGTTGCTTATAAATTTGATTTACCGAATGATTAGTTATTAATCTCTTATTTGTGTTTAGAAAAAAAATTCAATGGCATCTATTAAGTTAGCAAAGGTTTTACTTTTTTGCCCAAGGGTTGTTTAGTTAATTACTTCTCAATTCAATGTACTGTTTCTAAACAATTGATCATTTTTAAATAAAGCGGAATAGTTCTAAAAACAAAACACCAACGACTAATCATTCGCTAATCCTAGTTCACAAGACCAGGGCACTATTATCTCAAATCAATAAACAAATGTACAAACACCTAAGTCCGTAAGTTTTCAAACAGTACAACAGTTTAGAGATCTTCGTATGTGTCGGGGTCAAGTGCGAGGTCCTCTGATCGCTTGCCGAGACCGAAGCTAAACCTGTGCAGGTCCCTCTCTCGCTTGCCCAGACCGAAGTTGAACTTGCTGCTTAGTCGCTTGCCGAGACCGAAGTTGTAGGACCTGGGGGAGAAAAATAAAGATTCAAAATATACTGTCAATATTTGAAGTCTGCTGTGAGTTGAGTGGGTGCTCCTTATGCTTTGAATAATTTGTTGGAACTTTTTATAAATTACACTGTATTTTAAGAAATTACAGAAGGTCCAAATAGGTTCTATTTAGATAAAGTACCTATTATGTATTTAAAGTTTACGAAGGCGTTTAAGCGTGTAAGTTAATTACTTCTTCGCATTTTAACAGTTAAACCGATAGATTAGATGAAATCTGGCAAAGTAATATATTATACCTTGACACACTACTGACATATGTAACATAGCTTTTTTTACTTTGTACCCCTTTTTACCTACTTTTTACTTTTGTAAATAAACAAAACTGCAATAAACGAACCTGGCCCGTTTCCCAAGTCCGAAGTTGTAGAGCGGCAGTCGCTTGCCGAGCCCGAAGGAGTACATCCGAGCTCGCTTCTCGTCCGCTGCCTCGTCGTCGAAACGCTTGCCGAGACCGAAGCTATACGGACGGGCGCGCTTCTCGTATTCTGCAAAGGAATAACACTAAGTCATTCTATGTTTTATGAAAATAAACCAAGAACTTACTCACAACTATATTTTAACATTAAAAAACATACACTGATTTTGCAGCTGAAATACCTATTTAGCGCAGGCCCAAGCCTGATGCTAATCTTGAAAGATCGACCTGTTTTCTTACTAGCAGCATCCCGATATCAGCGTTAATTCGGGATAAAAAGTA
This sequence comes from Macaria liturata, assembly GCA_964023185.1. Taxonomy (NCBI): domain Eukaryota; kingdom Metazoa; phylum Arthropoda; class Insecta; order Lepidoptera; family Geometridae; genus Macaria; species Macaria liturata. Next base: position 5,407,929 of record OZ026826.1, on the reverse strand, counting down.
GCTAAGTTTTATATGAGGATTTAAGTGTTAACTCGTCTATCTCCATAACAAAATTCATCTGCTTCAGGGTGACAAAAGACAATCTTCCACCACTATAATATTAGATTAGTAAAATTATAACAAAAGTATGTTACCAGCAGCATCCTCGTACTGTTCGAACAGGTCCTGCAGCGCCGCCTGGTCCAGGTCGTTGGAGACGTCTTCCAGCTGCTCCTCGTCTACTGACCGCTTGCCCAGACCGAACGAGTACGGGCGAGACCTGGAGACAAATATACAGTTTTTTTTTTGTACTACTTATAGTGTAAGTATTTGTATTAAAGTTTCCGGAATGAAGGTCAGAATTCTAAAGATGTCAGAATGTTTTTTAATTTTTTGTGTAAATGTTACACGAAAACACTCTAGTTCTGAATTGAAAAAAAAAAAACAATAACATGCCTTCAAAAGGTTTTTTTGTTTATCATTTCATATTTTAAAATTACTTTTTCCCTAAACCAAAGTTATAGACAGATAGCCTTTTATACTCGGAAACATAGATAAACTATACGCTTTCTTCCCCAGCCCGAAGTTATAGTGAAAAGATCTTTTCTCCAGAGCTGCTACATGGTCTATATCTCCTGGATCAGTGATGTGTTGTATATCATGACCCCTAAGCTTAAATCTTTCTGGGCACGAAGACCATAGAACTATATGATAAATATAGGTATAAACTAATAAAAAAGTACCTTTTCCCCAATCCAAAATTGTATACCGGGAGCCTTTTATACTCGGAAACATAGCTATATGCTCTCTTCCCCAGCCCGAAGTTATAGTGAGGTGATCTCTTCTCCAGCGGTGCTACGTGGTCTATATCCCCTGGATCAGTGATGTGCTGTGTGTCGTGGTCTCCGCTGGATGCGTCACTCTGGACACGCTCGGGAGCGCACAGAGCGGCTCCGAAGAGAAGGAAACAGACTGGGAGAGATTTGGACAGCATTCTGAAAGAGAGAAAATGTTAGAGGTAGAGTTTTGTGAAGAGGTAAATATTATATTTATATTAATTTGTGATTTATGTAGGTAAAAACGCATACGGACGAATGTAACACTTTCTTCCTTCGTTTATTAAACTTTATTACAGAGGATTGTAACTCTTAAGAACTTGTTCACTGGAACAGTTCTCTCGAGCAGATATTCTGATATGCTTTTTTTTCCACGGATGTTCTCAAATTGGTTTATCTAATAATAAATTCGTGTAAAGTATATTTTTTTAGCAAAATGCATCAAAATTTACCGAGTGAAAGGACCAACCTATTATGGTGTGATTTGAATAAATAAATAAGGCTACAAATATTTAAATAACTTGTCTATTTCAGCATGAAAGAAGCTATGCGTCAGATTACAAACTCAATTCAAAAGGTACGAAAGGACCTTTATCAATCTTAAGCACATAAAAAGATCGTTTTACAATTCACAATTTCATATTACGATGTTTTTTTAGGACATCACCGTTAACCTCTTACCTACACTTTGCTAAGATGTCGAGCTTTTGAGGAAGACAAATAATAGTTGATGTAATGCGATTAAAGCTTCCATTAAATTAATTCACACTGAACAAAAGCTCATTATATTTGAAGGACAAGTTTGTTATTGCTTAGAAATCTAAGTAGATTATAGCACAGGATAGTGCAATTCACGTTATAATGATTTAGTTTGTTCAAACTTACGGTTTCTTAGTAGGAAGATTACGAGCTATTCGAAATAAGTGTTACTTTTAAAACAATTGTACGAGTATGTTTGTTCAAAGGTATATAGGTTTAAAAGGTATTGTTCAAAAGTTTATAAATGATTTTCAGTATTTATGACAGTAAATCCAATAATCTCTATATACTTAGTAGTCTTTTTTAACACGGCATAGTCTAACATTAAGAAATTATTATGTCTAAATGTAAGCACTTTCCCTTTAAGGTAAAGGGTTTTTATTACATCAAAATCAGAAATTGCTCATAGCTCTTATTCGTTTTCCTAGCACACCCAAAAAAGTACTAACATATTCATTTATGTAAGTACATCTAGTCATCAACTCCATGACTTATACTCAAAGGCCGGAAAGATCTCAAGTCCCAGATCCCGGCTTGAATTAGTGGCTGTATCTACTAACCGCACTCTATGACTCTCACTAAGTGAAACGAATCTCGCATCCTGCCGTGACAAGCGACACTTTGTTCCGCAACCGCGGACTTTTGGGGTTTTCTTAAGCGATGTACTATATATATGTACAAAATATATTGTGTTAAAAATACTTGGTACAATTCTATGTACATAAATAGCCCACTAATATTATAAAAGCTAAGGTTTGTGCGTGTGTATGTGCTGTGTAGGTTTGTTAGTTATTTACGATAATACGTACGCTACGAAATTTGTTATTGATGTAGATTATACTCTGGAACATTTAAACTACCTTTTTCTCTCTCTGCTTCTGCTATTTATGGAATACTCACTCTTCTTTTGGTTTTTACCTTACCGCTAAGAGAATAACAGACGTAGTAGCAGGCTTACGAATAAAAATCTTTTAGAAGTTAATTAATTTCATTTTATCTGTTTTTACTCACTGTCAGCCTCATTTTGGTTTGTTTAAATACGAGTACAGTACACAGTCAATAGAATTTTAAGCCTCACACAATAAATACTTTTATACGGTGCCATAAAAACCTAAAAGATTGTTTTATTCAAAAGGCTTCTAGTCCAATTTCAAGGTAAATAAAGTCACATGGCAGTCCTCTACATATTTGACCGGAGTTTGTCATCCGTGAAATAAGGCAGCAAGTAAAATAAAACTGTTTGCTTTGACCAGTACAAAATACAACATACAAGGGATTTGGTGAACTTACTCCAATGTGGACTGGACTTAGTTATAGACAAAGTTAAGAAGAGCTATTTTGACTCAATGAAAAAATGTCCGCCTTACAACCTGACGACCTTGATTCAATCCCAGCCCTACCTTTATTACTGTGTTTTAACCGACTTAAAAAAAAAAGTTTTCAGTTCTTATGAATGTTTTTTTTTTAGTTTCGAGACGTTTCACACAGGATCAAATTTAATAACGTTTATGTTAAGGTAACTAGATTACGGATATAATATTTAATTCAACTTTTAAAATACACACTTATTGTAGACGCCCACGGCTTTGCTCTCTCATTATTTCAGGATAAAAAGTAGCCTAAGACCTCATACTACCTACACACCAAAAATCATGTATATTATCTACTCAAGAAAACTCCTCCAATGAATTTACGGGAGTCACAACCCTCAGTAATAAAGTATAGAACTTAAGAAAGCAGTGTACATTAACAACAATAAATTTATTATGACTTAACTTCTTCCATTAATCTGTAAAAACAGAGATACAAGTAAATTGGTATTTCCACATGAATAATAGCAACCAATCACAGCCCATCAATTCTTGATGAGTACGTTTCCGTTACATTCGTTATAGAAGATATTCATTAGGCTGTTAGGATGTATTTACTTATTGTTATTCCTTGGGTATAAGAGTGGTTTACGGTTATGATTATTGGAGATTAAAGGTTAGCTATAATATCTTATAAAGCTTATCAATAATGTTTACTTATAATTTATAGTGTGTCACAGTTAGTTTATGTTGTTGTGATAGTCATGTTTAAGCTTTATTTTCTTTATTATTAAAGAATTACTCGGACTCACAACTCCACTTATAAATCCTAAGTTTTGTTGAAAAACAATGAATACATTTAAAAAGTTTTCCATTTTTTTGTCCCAAACAGGTTTGTCTTCAAAAACTCGAAGCAAACCAAAAAGCTGCCAAGAGCACCTAATACACCTAAGTAAGCTTCAATAATAGAGAATTTACAAAGCCTAGAGTTGCGTAGTAGGTAGTACTGTAGGTTCTAGTAACGTAGTGAAATGCCCAAAACTTACTCAATCCTGGTATTTCCAATGAACAATATACTCATTTAACTATTAGCATCCAGTTTGCGGCTTGCTATTGTCTAAATATCTCCGATTTTCACCGGTTTAAACCAGCATACTGGGTTACTGTCAGTAGATAACTAACTAAATTGATTAACTTCATATATTCTTCTTCTTATCGAATGAGAGTGGCCAACTCTGGTGTTGAGTGTGAATCAAGCCGCCCTAAAGGCGTCTGACATGGCTTAACGACTGCCGTACTGTGACAATCAGCCGGGACCTACAATTTAACGTGTCATCCGACCCACGAATTTGGTGATATAATGATGTTAGTAACTATGATCTCGCTATTTGTAACCGATCTTGAAATACGGCTAAATATTGATTTACAGATTTGTGACCATCTATTAAATTGTAAAAAATCTTCCGCTGCTATATATTAAACCAAAAATGCAAATAGAAAAACAAATAGCTCATTATTACAAATAAGTGCAACAAACTGAAACTTACATAAAATATTAAGCGATATACCTACCTATCAATTAAAATGAGACCTGTTACTCTTTTCAATTTATTAATAATCGCCAAATGTACGCAATATAGGGACACAAAAAACAGGTGTGAAGAAGTAACTTGTTAAATTTACTTATTTTTAGTTCAGCACTAATCCTGTACCCCAGTTGGAAGCTGCCTGGAGATCAAGTAAGCAACTCAATCAGTTGGCGTTGTGAAACTTTGAAACCTGACAATTTGGAGGCTGAATAGTTTAGTAAAATGAGCCAGTTGATCTCAGGAGCTATTTGTTGAAAATAGCCATGTTTTCAATGGATTCGGTTTTCGTTGTTTGAGGCCAATATTAAATAGTCTCAGCCCCAATAAACTTTGGTGTTATTGATAATACCTATCTTGAACGTGAAAAAGAGATGTTTAAAGGTAGGTATGCTTAGATGTTTAAACCTAAACAAAGGATTTTGATGTGTTTTTTTAACAGATAGTATTTTCAAAAGTCGGGTTTTAGGTATAGGTAAACCTGCATTTAAGTGCATATGTGACAGTTCGAAGCCGGGTAGGGTCAGTAGATAAAAAAAAAAAATCATTGAAATGCTCCAATAAGACTTTTGAAAACCATACAATGCTGTTTGTATGACGAAACTAAAAAATATATATATATATAAATAAACGTTCTTTAAAAGAGTTCCAATGAAACTAAAACCACCTTCCTTCAAGAAATTGTTTGAAAAACATTAATCATTGTGCTTTTTTAAGCAACAATAACACTATACTCAATTAAATGTCGCTGCAGCCTAGGTCTCAATTTTTAGAGAACTGCAGCGACATTTAATTGAGTTTTCATTACACGGGCTTATTGTGAGGCCTACAAAGGTCGGCCATTGTTAGTTCTTCGAGGAACATGCTGGAGTTTAATCAATTAGAATAATTAATTTTAACCGGTTAGTATTAAGACGGGAAGTAAACATGGCATAGGTATAGATGGATTGTATTCAATATTTGATATACATTTTATATTTGAACAATTTATTTTTCTTCGAAACTAGCAAGGCGCCTTTCAAAGAAAAAAAAGTTTTACTGCTAGCCTTTAAAACTTTCAAAATAGAAGAAAATTTGATTTCTTTCTGTGGTTTCATTCGTGAAATTTAATTGCAGGAATAACATGTTATAAACCTATTTAGTTACAGAAATTTCTTCAGTCCAATATTGATTTAGCAGGTTACCTGAAGAAAACGTTAGTCCAAGGTGGATGATATGTATTGTGCTGGAATAAAACTGGCTCTCAAATGAGACTTCCATAGCACACCTTTATGAGCTTGGCTGCAGATTCTATTTTGAGGGCAGTATTTAACCAGGCGGGAGTTCCAAACCATTTCTAAGTAAAATAGCCGAGTAGTTTCATAATGAAGTGGTCAGACTAGCCAAGTAATTAAATCAGTCCACGATTAATTTTATAAACAAACTTGATAATTTGATTATTGAGCTACCTGAGAATTGAGAAAACAATTGTTTGTCTATGCGAAGAGGCTTTAACAATAGAATTAATAATGGATATTGAATTAGTGTGAAAATGGTATTGTGTAGAGATTGGGCAGAGGCATGGGTCAGTCTATTTATTTAATTGGTCTGTTTTTTTGTAAAAAACATAAAGTATATAAATCACATCATCGTTTTTACAGTATTTCTAAGGTGTTAAAATATAATATTAAGTACAATCGAATCATTTCAAATCCAAACAATCCAGATAACAAGAAACTCAACAGCTAATTCTGATATTACACAAAATTTGCTACATTCATAATCAACAGTCACAGTAATTCTAATATTAAGGTATTCAGTAAGTAATACAGCATTATTAGTATTTCTGTGTAAACATTAGTCAGATATCAGCCATTGCTGAGCATTGGCCTCTCTTCTTATACGCCACTCATGCCGGTCACCACAGATTTTATCTATGTAGATATTTCACTTGATTTTACACGTAATGTCATTGACCCCGGTTTATGAACATACATCACTAAGTATCTATCAAAAGCATCAATAGTATCTATTTCTTTAATTATAGGAAAATATGTTATATATTTATTTCAAACGAAATAGTGTATAATACTATTCACGCAAAATAAGGAAGTTAACTACATAATGAACTTGAATCTTAATATTTTCTCAATGGCCCCTAAATATCTTGTCTTCTTTGATGATACGTAGACCTCGAGTCTAAAGACTAACTAAAAATAAATCTGAACCTATGTCTGTCAAGCGGAAGTACGAAATTAACAGACCGAGGTATCTATAAAGTTAAATTCAGCAATCCTATGAACAACAAGTTTGAAAATTAGTGTTTATTTTGTGTGTGAATTTGTTCGATTGGCCAGCTTTGGTGTTGCAAATATTCAAACTTTTATAGAGGCCTCTGTTTAGACTATTATTATTATTGACGACAAAACTACAGTTATTGAAAAATTTGTCTTCAATAAGTCTTTATCTTATCTAGTTGTGCATGGCAATTTTCAAACTTAATGTCACTCTCAGGTCAACAAAATCGATTTCAGAATCGCACAATTTTGGTGATTCTTTCTTCAGTTGTTAAGCCATGTCAGAGGCCGTTAGAGTGGTTTGATAAACTGACAACAGAGTTGGTCACTCTCATATGATAAGAATAAGAAGGTGATTCTTTGACCAGCTTACTAATACAGGGGCGTCATTTTCAAAGGAACAGCCTATTATGCATAAGAAGAGGAACAAACTTATTGTCGTACTGTGAGTAGTGTATCCATTTAAAACAGCAAAATTAGGGAGCTATTTACTCCTTAGATGTGCTACATTAAAATCTCTAAAAAGTTTCATCCGTAGCTTTACCTCGTCCTCGCCTCAGCTATTTCAGACGCTATTTTGCTCCAATCTTGTAGCATTTCCTTACAAAGTCTTTCACACATGCTTGCCACATTTACTTGAACTTCTAATCGTCCTTATTTCAAAGCTGTAAGGTCTGTTTTCGATTGTATTAAGGTTTTTTATCAAGTGGTGGCTCAGAAAGGCATGCATGTCTCGTTTAAAATTCAATCGTATGGTTTTGTGCGATGTGTTGGTATTTCTGTACTTTATTGGCGGTTAGGTATTTGTTTACTGAATGGACTTTGTACGGCTTTTAGTATTTTATTACAGAAATTCAGTAGATATTTTTATATGGGAAAATGCAGTGGGAACAAATTATTTACTGTTTTTTTTACGTTATCTAACCCGAGCTTTTATAAAATAGTGAATTAGACGTACCTGCTAAATCTAGTCTTCTTTAGACATAAAACGGCATGTAGAAATGCCCTAAATATGAATAAATAAGAAAGTTTAGTTTTTCGGACAAATACGCACATCAGTTTTTCTCCGTGCCACAAACGTGTGGGTTTATTCAAGCACTATAACCACATAATACTGAAGGGGGTAATATTGATTTGTTTCATTGCCAACTCACCCTATTGTCCCCGCAATGTTTCACAACTTTCAGTCTAGGCTTTTGTTGAGCCCCTTTATACATACTATAGCTGTTTTGGCTTAACAATGAATTGTTTTTAAAGTTTGAAGCGAAATGTTTGATGTTTGAATGAGCGTAGAATTCAAATGGATTATAAATAACTGGGTTACTTCTGTAATCCGTGTCTTTCAGGTTAGAAAATGGAAGGGTAAGCTGCGCCGGTAGATGTCACTAAAAACAATAGGGGAAGTTTGTAATTATTCCGTCTTCTGAGAACTTAATCATAATCATCTTTATTCATAAAAAAAGTATTACATAATAATCTTCCCCCTCGGATCCCAAGCTGACCAGTCGTGTGTGTGTCGAAAAATAAATTCAATTTCTAAGTCCAATATTCACCACGAAAAATAGGACAACATAAAGTGTGAAGAGATCGAAGTTCGCCACTTGTCTCCTGTGCCTCTGATAGCCTGGTACTTCACCCCACCACTGTGAGTGCAAATTCATTAACTTAGCTCCGCTACGTCGAATAGCAATCCTTCGAGAGTGACGTCACCTACGCTCCGCCTGCGCAGTCAGCTGTTATTGGGTCGTCAACCTATTAGTGGGTCACTCACACATCTACGCTAGCGAAAAGCTCCGCCTGCTCCAGCGCAGTGTATCACACCAACTTGCACACATATACACAGATCGCCGCCGTGCGGAGCTCCGTTCAATTTGCCGTCGGCAGAATTTAGGCCTACCTGAATTTTATCGCGCGCAAGTATGCCACTAGTACACAGTCAAATTCGATCAAAAGACAACAAAGATGGTAAATCTGGGTCTGACTCAATGGCGGATACCTCTCCGAGCCGTACAGGACGAAACACAGGTCGACAGAAACTTAAATCTAGAAAAAGGTTACCAGTTTCAGATTGCGAAAATGACGAATACGAATCGTTCAAAAACGACATGAAGGAAATGTTATCCACCATGTTCACTTCGTACATGGACAAACATAACGAGCGCATGGAAAGGATTGAACAGCAACTATTTGCAGTTAACAGCCAAACTGCGCCCATTCCAGACATCGAAAAATCGATGAACTTCATATCAGACCAGTTGTCCGACATGCAGGTGAAGATCATAAAATTAGAAGAAGACAAAAAAGAGCTGAAAGAAGAGATAATAGGTATCAAAGGTAAACTAGATATGATGGAAAGACAGGCCCGAAAAACCTACATAGAAATTAGAGGTGTTCCTCGTAAGCAAGGAGAAAGAAAACATGAGCTTTTTCCTTTGATTGGAAACCTACTTTCTAGCCTGAAAGTCGAGTTCACCACATCAGACATCCGAGACGCATACCGAGTGCCAAATAAAAATAACAGTAACATGTCGACATTAGTGGCAGAATTCTCCAGCACACTAATCAAAGGTAATTTACTAACCGTGGCAAGAAAGCACAATCACAGTTCTAGCACTAAGCTGAGCACTAAACACCTGGGCCTCGAGGGCCCCGCTCTGCCTATCTACGTCTCGGAACACCTGACTCCGAAGTCTAGACGACTGTTTTATCTGGCGAGAGAACTAGCGAAGGCAGAGAATTTCTCATACTGCTGGACTTCCGATGGGATGGTGTTCCTAAGGAAGAAAGAAGGCCTGCCGCATATCCTCGTCAGAGACGAAGATCAACTAGAAACACTAAAAAAGTCTAACTGACTACCTAACAGTATATTGCACCTAAACTACCTACTGTATAACGTAACTCTTGTACTTATTCATTCTGAACTTTGCTACTATATCCTATATATTGTACATCTGCTTTTTGATGTCAAAATAGGTAAAAAACGAAGAATCAACATGTGTAAAGGAAACAAACAATACATCCTAATTACTAGTATTTTTTGCTATCTATTATGGGAAATTTCTGCACTAATAACGAACCATGAAATAAAATTGTCAGCTTTGGCTGCAAAGTTTGTTACTATAACATACCTTAACACTTATTATACTTACCTCACTAAAATGCCACATTCTTGTAATAATTTTGGGAACAAATCCAGCGCAAAACTCACAAATAACTACCATCACAATCATAATTACATTATATTTATTATTCAACACAATCTGAAGGAAGAACACAAACAGCTTCTATGCAATGAATATTTTGTTATCACACTTTTTTTCACCTGTTTAGCAACTATTTTCGCAACATACACCACAACAAATACATATTCTTCTATAATATTAATAACTAAAATGAATATAACAAAACAAAATGAACTAAAAAACGGTATTTACTTTTACAACAACATAAAAACGACCATCTGTGGCCGGCTACCGAGCAAACTGGTTGATATTCTGTGGCATGTTCTACTCCCCTGCAATAGCCTGCACAATATGTCTATTTATAGATACGATGCTATGAACAAGTTACTGATAACGTTGCTTGAAACAAGCCTAAACTGTAAACTTTTTTGTCATTACAAGGTAGTGTGCAGCTTAGCATATCTAGCATATGACTTAACATATCTAATAACTTCTTACTGTAGCTGTTGTTATGGTGGGGATCATTCCACGAATATGCACGCTTTACTGTTTGTACTGATCAAATATTATATACAAATTGGAACCAAAAATTACTGTCAATCTTTTATAAAACTAAAGATCCTAAATAGAACACAACATAAGTCAGCGCATACTTGCGTTAAGTATGAGTGTAACACTAAAGTATTATGCATGTATGGGTATAATAAATCAATTAGCGCTGTTACAAGTTACATACAAATATTACAAAATGGTTTGGTGACATTTAATCATAGTTATCCATTAATTTGTGTAATTTTCATAGTTCTATACATGGTCATTATTCTCTTTACACTAAATACTAAAATGTCCAATCTTTATTACACACAATGTTCCTTAATAAACTTCGCTTGCATGCTGTTTCCCCACGTCTCCATAAACATACCTATGCATATGCAACAACAGAAAAATATTAGGGTGAACAAAGTCTTCTATATTACCCACCTGTTTACTATGTACAAAAACAAATGTATACTTACCTGCGTGGCAACTGGCACACCTTGTACTTTAACTAAAATGTTTAATTGCATTACCCACTCAACACAACACACGACCATCAAAACACAGTTCTTGTGCAAACTTAAAATAGTCACACAAACTATCTACATCCAGAAGTGCATATTCACCTGCACTAAAACTGATACACATAGTATCTTACATAATGTAAACTCAATCACAAATCTATTGAACCATAATATCTCTTTCACACACACTCCCATACAATTACCTACCAGCGCTAAATATAGAACACATGGTCTCTCACTCAAAGACAATCACATCACTATGCAGACAAACTATAGTTTATCTATTACACATACCACTATAGACATACTTACCTTCGCTAAATGTAGTACACATAGTATCTTATGTAATACCAACTCAATCACTAATCTATTGAACCATAATATCTCTTTCGCACACACCTCCATACAAATACCCAACCGCGCTAAATCCAGTACGCAAAGTACCATACTCAAAGTCCATCACACCACTAATTCACTAAGCCATAAAACCTCTCTCACACACACCTTAAAACACATACTTACCTCTGTTAAGGTTGGTACACATATTATACAACGGAAAGTCAACTATGAAGAATCACTAATATCTGCCAAAACAAGTCCTCCTACTTGCATCAACGTTTACACATATATAGGTAGTAATCTCTTACAACCTGATTATGGATAACAACTTACAGATACTAGATGACATAGACATGGCGGAAATTGTCCATACATACCAAACACACAAACCTGAAGTATGCAAAGAGTATCTGGAGCTAGACAAAAATGACGACAAGTTTACGGTAGTTGTGCAAAATATTCGAAGTATTAGAAATGTCAAAAACTATAATAACCTAACAGCGTTCTTGGCACGTCTAGATTTTCTTCCACATGTGATAGTTCTAACAGAATGCTGGCTTGACTCTTCTTTTGCTGGCATTAATATGAGTGGCTACTGTTGCTCTTTCACAAGACAAAACAAGAACCAGAACGACGGGGTTGTAGTGTTGACAAAGAGTGGATTACCCGCTAACGTAAGTGAGGCTCCTCTAATTGATGGCACAGGTCTCCTTATTAGGATTGGTAGTTATTACTCAGTATTGGCAGTGTACAGGCCCCCATCTTTCGATAACACAGCTAACTTCCTGTCTTCACTAGAAAAGATACTAATTGATATTAAATCTCAGACATCCATAATAACAGGAGACATAAATATCGACATAGAACCAACAGTAACCAGCAAAAAAACCATAGAATACTTAGATCTGCTAGCTTGTCATGGATATATCCCAGGTCACCAAATACCTACGCATGACAAAACATGCCTTGATCATGCTTTTATAAAATGTACACATCCATGCTCAGTTGTTGTATGCTCTAGTCAAGTATCTGATCACGATTCTGTAGTTATAGGCATCCCCGATAAACCTTGTTCAATTGATACGTCTCGAAAAAAGATCAAAATTGACTACAGTGGTGTAGTGACTGCTCTTGAAAAAACTGACTGGTCTGACTTGTACACAATCATAGACCCGAACCAGGCGGTCAGTGCCCTAACAAAGATAATAAAAACTACAATAGACTTAAATACTAGCATTGTTATATCTAAAAACTCGAAAACCATTCGTAAGGATTGGATCACTCCTGGCCTTATTAATTCTATGAAAACAAGAGATGCTCTTCATCTAAAATCTAAAAAGGATCCTAAAAATGACAAACTTAAAGATAAATACAAGAAGTATAGAAACTATTGTAATAATTTGCTACAAAATCTAAAAAACGCACACGATAGGAATAAACTAGAGTCAAATAAGAGAAATAGTAAAGGTCTCTGGGATACGATAAAAGATATTTGTCACCTGAAATCCAATAGCACTAAGAATAGTGATCTCCTAAACGTAGACCAGTCTTTAAATATAGTCAATGACTATTTTGCCACAGTAGGAGAAAATTTGGCGAAAGATATATTGACACAAATTGGATCCTCTGAAGAAGCTTTAGCTCTATCCGTGTCTCTACCAAAATCTCCAGCTAATTCAATTTATCTAGCTCCAACAGATCCCCAGCTCATAAGTAAGATTATTTCAAATCTGAAACCCAACTCAGCTCCTGGTCATGACAATGTATCTAATCATGTATTAAAACTAGCTAAACATGTGCTAGCTGCCCCTATAGCCTTTGTTTGTAATCTCAGCTTAAAAGAAGCAGTATTTCCAGAGTCTTTCAAAACGGCTAACATCTGTCCCATCCATAAAGCTGGTGATACTGAAATCCCTTCAAATTATCGCCCTATCTCTCTCCTTAGTTCTTTGTCAAAAATCCTCGAGCGAGTGGTAAACAGAAGTCTCATAGCTTTCCTCGAAAAAGAACAGTTATTATCCTGCAACCAATACGGCTTTAGGCAGGCGAGATCAACGGAGGACGCCGTTACTTCACTAGTAGATTTTGTTGCTGGTAAACTCGATAATAGAGAAAAATGTGTCGGCGTTTTCCTTGATCTCGCTAAAGCTTTTGATACCGTATCACGCCAGATCCTTATTAAAAAGCTGGAATATCTGGGAATCAGGGGAATAGCTCTTAAATGGTTTAAGTCATATTTATCTGAACGTAGGCAGCGAGTCAAAATCGGTGAATCTTGCAGCGATTGTATAGAAGTAAATTATGGAGTTCCACAAGGAAGCGTGCTTGGCCCGTCCCTATTTTTGATATACATAAACGACTTGTGTCAGCTAGAGATATCAAACGCCAAAATATTCGCTTTCGCCGATGACACAGCCGTTGTTTTCAGTGCTAATAACTGGGAAAACGTGAGTCGGGAAGCAAACAACGGTCTTAGACATATTGCTAGATGGCTACAAAATAACTTGCTGACACTCAATGTATCTAAAACAAAGCTCATAGCTTTCCGAGTCTCAAGCCGTACAGCTCCGACATATCCTATCAATATTAGACTACATACCTGCTGCATTTCTATCTACCCCCAAAGTTACTGCAATTGTCCAAAAATTGAGGAAGTAAAGGACATAAAATACCTAGGGATATACATTGACGAACTGTTATCTTGGACGAAACAAATTCAGACAGTGAGCGGGAGGATTAAAAAACTTATCTTTATTTTCAAAAGGCTTAGATCTGTAGCTGACTCTAGAATCATAAACATGATATACAAAGCACTGTGTGTTCCAATTTTAACCTACTGCGTCACTTCATGGGGCAGTGCTTGTGTCACCCATCTAATAAAAGTCGAACGCGCACAAAGGTTGATACTTAAAGTAGCACTTAAAAAACACTTTAGACATCCTACGGATGCACTTTACAAAGAGGCAAAACAGCTGAGAGTCAGGCAGCTTTTCATAGTAGCGTGTATACTCAAATACCATAAATCTGCATATTCCCACGCTATTCACAGGCGTACACTACGTTGGAACACAACTGACATGACCTCATCAAAAACTGCCACAGGACGAAGATGCTATGCTATTCTAGGCCCGTTTATGTATAGGAAAATTAACTCTATTTTAAACATTCTGAATTGCTCCAAATATATTTGTAAGAAAAAATTGATAGAATACCTGACCACGCTTAACTACAAAGAGACGGAAGAAATCCTCCGTCTCACTACCTAAACCACACACACCACTATTTATAACTACAGCTCCGGAGCTACTTATTTCACAAAAAACACTAACACACATACACATGTATACACTTAATCACTGGCCATCCATACATACTCCTTAACCACAACATAGGCGGACCGTAACCCTTAATTACCTGTTAGGAGGTATACAGACCCAACATCACATATACGCTCTTACACATTCACCAAAGACTTGGCAAATCAAACACACAGATATAGAAACAAACCACATACACAGGTGGGCCTGTCACCCCTGAGTAACTGCCTGGAGGTACTCAGACCCACCTTCACATGTAAACGCATACAAATACAACACATATTCACAACATATACTATATTCCATATATTCAATTTTCAAGCCCGAAATATATACTTAGTTCCCAAAATTAATTTGGCACGCACGCGTCCAGCTCACTTGGATTAAAATGTTTAACTGAAACAATCACACGAATCCCCATCTCTAGCACCCTGGAAGAGAACTAGTTCTCGCAACACAGGGAATCCTAGTGCGAGAACTAGGGACCTCAAACTTACTAGAATTATATAAAATATTTAAATTTCGCTTTTGCTCCAAATTTATTTGAAAAAAAAAAAATGTTATTAATGTACAATTGTTTAATGTTTTCATAAATATAGCATACACCGAGTTTGAATCATAAAAAAAAAAAAAATATCATAGTAATATCTGCTTCATATCTAAGTCTAACAAAGGTATATAAGGTGTTAACAGCAATTAATACTATATCAATTACCTACTAGTAAGATGCCCGCCTTCTTCTTCTTTGCCTGCGTACTATTGGGATTGAAATTATACTACGACGACGTTACATGCTCGAGATTTCTTTATTAACTATGTACCTAGTCTCACTTCTGTATGTACTAGGCGTCACACTTTTTATAGAAATGAAAATAAAAACACAAAAAAAAAACTTCTGAACAAATGTCACTGTTAATGTCGTGCCTGTAGCGCCGTCCTCCTGTCAAACCTCATTCTTTTTAGAGTCTAACCATGGAGTACTTTACTAATATATGCTCTGCTTTCCATCTCTCGTTTGTGCTATTTAACAATACAAGGGTTAGTCAATGTTGTTGACATTTACAGGGTCCGGGTGGGACTTTAAATCTCTTCGCATGTAACGTCGTCTCGTATAATTATGGTCGAACTTCGCTTAAGGTAAGTTCGTTTAACCATTAATTATACTACGACTAATAGTTTAGGTATGACCCTATTTGGGACCGATGTCTTAATCAAGACACTAATATGTATGTCTATCCTCAAATCACTTACATTAATATCAGTTAAACATATTGAGGATAGCATCTGCCTGCACCCGCTGTGCAGTTGAAAAATGACAGTATAAGTTAGTAGTTGCACTAACCTTTATCCTTTGAGGTGGTTGATGAATTGCTTAGTTTTTGTACCAAACGTCGAATTTTCGACGTTATTTTAAAATTCTGATGCTCCTTTTCCTAATTTACCACTTGAACACTTGAAATAAACACTTTTTCCCACGAAAAAAACGAAAAATAGTAAAATTCAACGAAATTTATGATGTTGCGACGCCCGCACACAAGAAATAAATGAGGTTTGACAGGAGGACGGCGCTACAGGCACGACATTAACAGTGACATTTTGTTCAAAAGTTTTTTTTTGTGTTTTTATTTTCACAGCTATAAAAAGTGTGACGCCTAGTACATACAGAAGTGAGACTACTAGTGATTTCTCGTGTGTGTAAGTAATCTCTTCGCATGTAACGTCGTCTCGTATAATTATGGTCGAACTTCAATCAGGTAAGTTCGTTTAACCATTAATTAGCATGTATCACTTTCGCGATCCTACACTATGTCCATACCAGAAATCATGATTATAAACGTAGCGTCGCTCCGTTGTGGTTAAAAGTAGAAAATGAGTATATATCATGAATTTTATAAATCTATAACCAAATCTAGAGTAAATACATACTTTCTAGGTAATCGTTTTAGAACTACAGCTGTTTGGCATGTAGTCAAACACAAACTTACATACATGGTATATGAATTTTAATGATACATTAAGTACATAAAACATTTTAAAACTGATTATTCTATACAAAAAGCACTAATTGTACATTTTCTATCATCTAGAAGTTTTAAAGTACTGGTCTTTATGTGTTCGGATGCGGTTTACTGCTAATAGCCACTTAAAAATTACGACGATGCTCCTTCGACCTTTAAATTACACTTTTTTATGTTTATTTAGACAAATTGAATTTTTTGCCGCTCATAAAGAGACATTAGATCTGATAGAAGGTTTTTATATGATGTTATTCATTTGTTATGTATAAAATGAAGCACATTGTTTATTGTTTGAATTTGCTGCAAACCCATGAATCTAAAACGCGGTACCTACGCATATCTTAAAATTGCAAGTTTTTAGTGGAAATATTAAAAATAATATTATAACAGGATGATTTATACACTAAAAAAACTACGATCTAGATTGTTAGGTTCCTGATTAAACCCTGACCACATCGAGGCTAATTTTATACAAAACCACATTCAGTGCATGCTTTAATGAAATCAAATGCAATTCCTACCATTTCTGCCGCGAGAGGAAATATGCAAATCAATTGGCTGAGCGAGAGAAGTAAGCGACTTTGACAAGTAATTTATTTTTATCAGCCCCCAGCAATTTAATTTATCGATAATGAACTTAATTTCTGCAAATGAAATGTTCATTGTACGCCTCGCCATGCCTTTCAATATATATACATATAATAAAGCTGAAGACGGCGAAAGCCTGAACATTGAAGATATTTAAGAAAAAATGTTTGGTGAGACTTCGAATTAATAGCGAATACGTTCCAACAATTTCTAGAAATTTTGTCTGTTTTCGAGTATCTGTTTTTTTGTTTAGCTGTGTCTCTGTTTGTCTGTTTAGTTAAACGCTTATCACGCAAAAACGGCTAAACAAAACATTATGATTTTTGGTTGTAGTAGTATGAGGTCTTAAGATAGGCTACTTTTTATCCTGAAATAATGCAAACGAAGCCGCGGGCGCCCACCTAGTTCTTAATAAAATGATAGGCTTACGTTAGATCACTGCCTGTAAAATTGTAATCTAGATGGTTTTACTGGAAAAACCTTTTCGCTTCGAATTTGATCCCACATTTTATAAGAATTTTAACAATCCTGCATTTCTTTACTAGTCGTATTTCAAGGTATTACGATTTATTGAGTGAAGAGTTAACAAATGAACAGAACAATAAAAATGTTTGAATTCTTTATCTAGGTCTACAATTCGCAGAAATAGAAATTTTATTTCAAGTACATATATTGTGGAGCATAAAAGTCTGTTTTTTAGTTTTATTTTTGGAGTCACACTTTGTAACTTTTGCGTAATGGCAGTAATGGTTTTAAAACAGTACGTTAACTTTATTAGTTATTTTAACCATTTACTATCCAATAATAGTAATTGCTATTACTAGTTGTTCCTAGTTTAGTTCAAGTTACTGAGTTATTTGATTTGATTTGATTTGATTAATAATATAGTCATAAGTAGTTATAAGGGCTATATCCCTAAGGCACCAGCTGACATGACACTGTTATGGTAATATTACATTAACTCATCCCACTTCCCATACCATCGTACTTTTACAAGTAAAAGTTGGGGCTCTATTTCTTACTTATTGACGCTAACGGACTGAACAAATTAAGATGAAATATGATATAGAAATAATAGAGTCTGAGTTTGAACAAACATGTACAAATCTACAATTTATAATTTTATTTTAACGATATCCTTGTTAGTCTAAATATATAAAACTCAAAGGTGACTGACTGACTGATATAGTGATCTATCAACGCACAGCCCAAACCGCAGGACGGATTAGGCTGAAATTTGGAATGAAGGTAGATGTTATGACGTAGGCATCCGCTAAGAAAGGATTTTTGGAAATGCAACTTTTAAAGGGGTGATATAGGGGATGCACGTTTTACTTCTTAATGCAAGCGAAGCCGCGAGCACTAACTAGTTTACTATAAAATTCTTTGTATTTTATAATTTTAAGTACCTATCATTACAACTAAATATATTTTGAAAAATACTATATGTATGCAAATGAAGCACTGTATTATTTCTACTGATCTATTGGATTTTTTTTCTGGTACTAAAATATTCTATTTTACAAGATGTTAACATATAATATACAAAAATTATTTAAACATACAAGACACACTCTCTTTAGAAAGTAATATTTAATGTATCTAAAAACATGTCTAAAATTACATGTATTAACAGGCTCCCCTCATTTAGCGCGGTAGGTTACCCGCGTCTCGTCTCGCCTATCAGCTGATCAGGCCTGACCTATCTCGATCTCGCTCTCTCGGCCGTCACGTATTGGATATTACTTATTATTTCACACCCACATCGAAGGCAGGGGCGGACTCAGGTTTAAGGGGGCTTGATGCTTATTGTAAAATAAAAATTAGTTCGTCTAAGGAATTGCGGCCAATGGTTCAACTGTAAGTCGCCCACCATTGCGGAGGATCAATGATGTGCGTAAAACCATTATCATATTATAATCATCATGACTAAAGTGACAATTGGCGTACAAGAATTAGCAATGATCGCCTATGCTTAGCAATGAGCGCCTATGCTTAGCAATGAGCGCCTATGCTTAGCAATGAGCGCCTATGCTTAGCAATGAGCGCCTATGCTTAGCAATGAGCGCCTATGCTTAGCAATGAGCGCCTATGCTTAGCAATGAGCGACAACAGGCTGATGATGGTGACGATTGTTTAATAGCTAATCTTTTGAGGTAATGAAGGGAGTAGAGTGGGTTCTGTATCATTACTTGTTTTTCTATTACTACAAAAATTTGTTCTTCATGTCAAGAGTGGTTTATTCTGCCTTCGCGTTTGAATAATGATAGTTTGTAAAAAGATTTTCATTTTCGCAAACGACCGAGTATTAAAATATTAAGTCTATAGAAAATATCCACAGTTTTTCCAACTATGTTTAGTTGTATACAATGTATTAGTCCGCTATCTGATAATACCCCTGTGCTATATGGTCTTTGAATCCGGCCCTGTCGGGAACTGAGTTAGCTGAGACAAGGTAAAAACCTGAAGATTGGCGCTCCGGTTTAGTCGTTTGCATTTTTTAATTAAACTTTAAGGTTTTATGAAGTTCAAACATGTGGAGATGTTAGTTAATATTCATATTGTATTTGCATGTACAATATTTTGTAGGCTAATAAGATTCAGGCATAGTAAGCAGGTTATTAAATAAGCTGAACGTTAATGAAGGTAAACAAAATGACATAAAGATTTTCTTAAATTAAATGTAGTAATTAGTTGATTTGTGTCAATTACATTAATTGATTGTCAGTAATTTTAATTCACAAGTGTTTAAAATAGAACTAAGGTATGATGGGTAAGTCAAACATACTTTCCTACGTATTAGTAAAAAAAGTTTGAATAAATACATATATTAACTTACATTAGGTATAATACTTACGGATAAGATTATACTGTCTGAAATAGTGTCCTTTTACTTTACTTTAAATTATGTACATTTGCCTAATATTTGGCAAAAGTGAAGAAATCTGCAGACAACAATTAAGAATCGACATTAATTCACATAAACTTCGAACAATTATAAAAAAGACTCCTACATTTCTTTAGCTAATACTCGTTGATGAAGATAAGGCACGTACGTCTGTTTGTTTGTTTGTACAACTGTTGTGTGAAAAATAGCAGTCATAGTGTTACGTGACTGTTTCATCTCTTAGTAAAAAGTAAAAAAGTTGTATATAGGTCTTTATTGGCCATAATATTTCAATCTGTGGGCTATTTTATGCCTCGGTTTGCTTTGTGGATTAATGTAAAATAACCCCAATGCAACTTTTTATCCAGAATATTAGGGCAAAAATAAGTTTAAAGGGAGTCAATATGCAAAAAGTTGTAAGTTCATACGTTTTCATTTTATTTCAACAGCGTTAAGTGTGCATTAAAGTTATAATAACTGACCATAATATTGATTTTTACTAATCAAATCATTAAGAAAATAAGGCTATCAATTCCATCTGTGTGTATATAATATTGTCAGCAGTTGATATATTTGATTCTCAGCTCGTTAATAATTATTATTAACGGATTTCTCGAAAACTATCAGTGATGACGATATGATTCTTTTGAATTAATTAATAAATTGTGCGTTAGAGGCAGTGAGAGCGTGGACATAATGTACCAATGTTGACATCCCTAAAGAACCATTCTGCCAAAAACTTTGGGATGCTCCATTGGTACAAAAGCAATTTAACTTTTTAAAACAAAATTTTATGGGTGACAACGATCGCGCAAGTCTTTATGCAGTGTCTCAACACGAATCTGGCCAATGGCTACATGCCCTCCCTTCTGCCAACCTCGGTACACTTTTCGACAATGGCAGCTTCAGAATCGCTATCGGCCTGCGAATTGGAGCTGCTATTGTCGAACAACACAGGTGCACATGTGGTAGCGATGTCGACAGGAAGGGCCTCCACGGACTTTCATGCCTTCGCAGTGCAGGCAGATTCTCCCGCCACGGCTCGCTGAATGACATAGTGAGGCGGGCACTTGCCACCGTCAACGTACCATCGGTTCTTGAACCGATTGGCATGGTCCGTGACGATGGTAAGCGCCCCGACGGACTCACACTGATTCCCTGGGAGCGGGGAAGGGCTCTTGTATGGGACGCAACTTGCGTCGATTCACTAGCTCCTTCTCGCCTCAGTGTAACAGTACAAGCGGCAGGAGCCGCGGCGGGTGCAGCAGAAGAAGCCAAGCGGCGAAAATATACATCATTATCGACTGATTATATTTTCGTACCGCTTGGCTTCGAAACTTTTGGTCGGTGGGGTCAAAGCACGAAGTCTTTTATAAAAAAAATAAGTAAAAGGTTGCACATCACTAGAGACAAGAACGCTGGCTGGTTCCTTGCGCGAAGGATTTCTATAGCAATCCAGCGTGGGATTGCAGCCAGCGTTCTTGGCTCCAAAAATATGTACATTTAACCTAAATTTAAAGCATCCACATGTGGTAATGTTTTAAATTTAGGTTAAATGTACATACTCTTTTTTAGTTTAGTGAATATATGTATATACTCGTATTGTATATTATTATTTTGATGATTGAATTGCATTGGGTCAGATTAGGTATGTTTCAAATAAGAATATCATACTATTGAGATACATAAATGAAGAGAAGGTACCACTTGTTTTTTGCTAATATTTATGTACAATGTGCTACCTCCTATTCGTGTATATAAATATCCCATGCCGTAATTACATGTTTCAGCTCGAAGACCATCAGTAGTCTGACATCGCAATCTGCATCTCAATGAGAGTCGCCGGGATTGTTATCGACTACGTTGTTGTCTAATGTTCGAGCTGAACGCTCATACTTTGCTTAGTTTTATTAATTTACTAGTTTTGACGCCCGCGGCTTCGCTCGCATTATTTTGAGATAAACAGTAGCGTGTGATACTTTTAAAATCGTATACTACATAACAGTCATAATGATCCGTTTAGCTGTTTTTGCGTTATGAACATTTAAATAAAGACAAACAGACAAAAAACCTAAAAACTTCTGAAAGGTGTTCTGTTCAGTTATGGATTTGAAGTATACCATTTCTTTTCTCTAATATCTTTGATGTTCAGATTTCTGACTCTCTTCAGCTTTATTATATGTATGGAAATAGAAGATTATTTTTATTTGTGTTATGTGTACTCGTACTATTCAATGGTAGAGCGAAGTAAGCATGTGCTTATAGTTTTACGATAAAAGAGATAACTTTACTCTTAATATGAATAGCTTCATTTTGTGTTTACTGCTTACAGATATTTGCCTAGGTTTTAGCAGTGCTTAACATCAGGCAGGCTTTTGTAAAACTTATATACTACATACGTACATTTTTTTGCAATTAATTAAAACGTCATATTGCCAAAAATAAATGGATATTCGATGTGTTTGATACAGAAAAATATACAAGTGTAATCTAAACATTGAAACACAGTATTTACTGGACATTAGCCGCTCCTACAGCTTAAAGCTATTGGTACAAATTTACTACTTAGAGTATATTTATTAGTTAAATTACTAATCAATTTTGAGTTTACCCAAAAACCGTTTTTTAAGGATTCCTGTTTTGATAATATATATGATAATTTGTTTCTTTTCTTTAGATAGGATTATTAGGAATATGAGAGGATTTTGCATGACGTTCTCTATTCTCTGCTGTTTGTTTATTTATCTAATTCCATGGTTATGATGTATCACAGTTTCCCATAATATATAAACTTCCCAGCTCATTGAGGCGCCTCTTAATAAGCGGTTCCAAGAAATGCCTCAACTTGGGTAACGGCTGTTTTTATATTATTGGAGTATTTCTCGAACATCTACGCCTGTATATTGTATCTAGCTAGTATTGCCTCGCGTTGTTACTTGCATTGATTCAGTTTATCTTCTACTAGAAGGACGATGTCTTCACACAAATACTAGTTTAATCCCGGAGTAAACTATTCTTTGTGCCATCCAAGGTTTAATTTTTATTCAAACTTAATTTAATATAATTTGGGCAGTTGAGATTGAAGGACATGCAAATATAATTAAAAATATTTCAATCTTATTTTGTGAAATACGTTTATTTATTTGGGAAATAATTTTAAATATTTGTTCTTTCCACACAAATTATAATTGTTTTAGAAATAGTTACCTACCAGTATCTAAACATTTACTAAATAGGTTTGTGCCCCCTCCATTCACTGTTGAGAACAAATACGTCCCTTTATGCAACATTATATTGTCGCTTTCATGAATGTGTCCTCACTTATTTCAAACTTAATTTACTCTCAAAGCGACTTCTACTAGTAAAGGGTAAGCCAAATGTCAAGCACACTCTAAATTTGTAACGATTACAAGCACTTTGTTAAAACGCTTGATTTCCCCACAGACTTGGACACTGCCAATGAACTTACTAACCACGGAATAATGCAAAACTGACTTTTATTTTGACTAATTGGATTTTTATAGGCGATATTGTGTCACGCTTTTTGTTGTCAATGTTTGGCTTATTATAATTTATGTTCATTCTTTGATGTTTTTGTATCGTTTAGTTAATAAGTTAAATTTACACTTTACCAGCTGATTCTGTGAACTACAATCTAGGGGTCTTCAAATCTAGAGTTAATAGATATCTTCTAGGTAAGCGTGTTACACCCTAGACTGCAGCAATGCTGAACATCAGGCAGGCTGTAGTCAAAAAAAATGTAAATGTTAAATAATAATTGACATTCATGCTTGGAAGTATAAAAATATAAGCTTATTTAACAAAAGACACTATGTATGCAAATTATACTGTATAACTTACTGTATCCGAAAAATCACTTTTTTTCACATTTTTCTAAAGCCAGCTTACATATCCGTAAAGCGAATCACTTTTATGTAAGGTATTATGAATGGCTTCCCATTTTTCTAAATAAATGCTTATAAGTTAACTGATGCTAGCTGAAATCCACTTTTATGCTCATGCAACAAATGTAGCAGAGAAACAATAAATGACGGATAAACGGAAAATGTTGAAAAAACTATGTAATAAAGCATCTCTGAAATAACATAGAAAAGTATATCGATTGTGTATAAAAAACAAAAACAAGCAGTGAAGTTTATCATCATTATCATCATCATCAGCCTAATGGGACCCACTGCAGGGTATAGGCCTCCTCCCTCTTACGCCAATAAATCCTCCAATGTCTTGCGCTGTTCTTGCCTAGATGTTTCCTTCTAGCTTTCTAATATCATCCAGCCACCGTTGCACAGGTCTTCCTACACTTGGCTTACGTGAAGTTTATATTACCTTCAATATTTCAGTAGAAATTTATAAAGTTTACTTTGTGGCTTCTTTCACAGTAATTATGCTTTCGCATTTTCAATTTTGATCAAAATAAGTAGAGTGTAACACATGGGTCTATGTTAATTTGCAGAAACGAAAAAGAAAACCGCATGTAAATATGAACTTCGTTATAAAGCCATTTGCTTATTACAAACAATAGATTAGTGTCTGATAGATACCTAATTAGTAATACTGAATTCGCTTGTGATTACCAATACTAAGCAAAGGTTGACGTCAGTCCTCGAATGGGTGACCGTGTATCCACAGAAATCCACTAGAGAAATCCTACTACTTATAAATGAGTAATTTTTTTTTCTATAATTATGTCCTTTGCGTCAATGCGAATTATGATCTTGAAAGAATGTTGGCAATTAAATTGTTTTGTAAAACATTAGTAATACTTAGTAGAATAGAATGAATGATTAGAACTATCACATAAACGATAGGAGCGTAGTAAGATTATACTCATGTATCTATGGATGCAGGTGTAATCTATGCCGCAGTGTTTTAGCTAATTATGACATATGTTTGCTTTTTACATCGATGTTTTTGAGAAAACATTGTACAGAATATAATGAAAATAACATATATTTTTGTACAGCGACTATTGACTATCATCATAGGCATTACAATACAACTGAATGATGTTTGTACGATATAAAACTTAGGCTATTTTATTAATTTTCAGTCATGAAGGTAGGTTCTTGGCAAAAGATTAAACGTCTTTTCAATACAAAACATTTCAAACTAACATTATAGAATTGGCTTACTTATAGGACCATCTCAGTCGTCAAGGATTTAAGCAGTTCATTGAACCTTTAGTACGTATATTGTACGCGTATGATATTTGTTCAAGATATCCTTATATTCAGTCATAAAGAAGAAAACAACACCAAGAAAAAGCAAAAGTAATATATTTAGGTCAAAAAAATATATAATATCATTTCCTTAATTCAGTTCTCTTGTATTTCAGAATGTCGGTCGTAAATCTGTATTATCAAAGATAATGTTATCATATCGGGTTATTAACTTCGGAATACATGATATCTCTTTCTTCGACAGCATTGAGTAGCATGTCAAGTAAATGCGTTTTACAACCTTTAAAAGTGAAAATGCGCAAGTCGTAAAACAGTGAAAAATACGTGTGGGTGATTTAATATGTTTTGTTTAAAATTTGGCGTACAAATAGGAATAAACGACACGTATTATAGTTTTATGCAACTTTGTGTATGATTAAGAATAAGACCGTTGTCGTTTACATCTGTGTGCTGTTCTATAGATCTTATAGTAGAGGCGACTGTCTTTCATAGTACCGTCTAAAACCAGATAGCGCTACACTTGCACAAGTCAATATTTCAAATCAAATCATTTATTTTGCGAATATGTTGTGTACAGTTATTAGATTATAGCAGATGTAACGCTTGTGATAAGTAACAACATATTCTGCCTGACGGCAGGCAAAAATAGCATTTTAAATAGGTACTCACAGCTAAATATGTTCAATTAAAATCCATTATTTATTACAATAAAATTGTTACAACCTGTTCTGCGTTAGAAAAATAGTAACAACCTAACCTTTGATAAACAATCACACATACTTTAAAAAATCGCCCATCATAACTCCGCGCTCAATATCGCAATATAGGCATCAAATTCCGCAACATTGCTGGCTGGAGTAGGCTTCGATCGACGCAATATAGCAGACAAACGAGCCGGAATAAGCTGCCTGTGAACACTACAACTTTTATAATAATGTGAGGGACAAATTTACTAGTATTTCATAAGTAAACTTTAGTGATGCGATCAGGTCAGTTTGACTAAGTTCGTATCATCATCGTCATCATCTTCCACAGCCCTTGGGATACCACTGCTGGGTATAGGCCTCCCTTTGCATGTGCCATCTGCGTCGATCTTGTGCAGACCTCATCCAGGTTGGACCCTTGACTTTGACGATGTCGTCGAAGTACGTATGGGAGTTGACAACTCTGGTGTCGAGAGTTTTCTAACCATACCAATACTATGATAAACAATATACGGTTTTTGTTTTTAGTTTACCGCGTAGCAAATTTAGTATTTTTGGAACTGTTTTGACTGTTTGTAAATAGGTTAAATGCTACGTGTTTTTTTTTTGTTGTAAGTAACGAAATAAAAACTTTGTGTCAATTAATTTGTTTTGTCTATCACTAATTGTGCTTTAGCTGAGTTATAGCGTGGATAAAGGTTTCGTGGTTTTTTTATGTTTTTCCCTTTTTCTGATCGATGTTTGACTTGTGTTTTGTGCCCTTTTTAATAATTCTAGTATTATTAGATTATTTTTATGTCAGTTCATGTCAGAAATCCAGAAACTGATGATCTAAATGATGAATGAAGTAATCAGTACCAGACTAGAACATATTCTAAACTAGAACTAATTCCTAAACAGATTGGCACTCACATAAAGAAACTAACAGATTACTGACTTTATATAGCTTTTCTAGTACAGAGTTAAGTGTTATTTGCACAATTCATACAAACTTTTAGATATGTTGATATTATCAATGAGACATAATTATTATTAAAAAAATAATGACAAGAAACTCCCTGATTGGTACTCAAAAATCTTGAACCGCATCGTCATCGTCAACTCATTTTTTTGCATGAATTGCAATAATTACAAAAGGTACATACTATCACATACCTATATTTGATAAGGATTAAAAAACATCCATACCAGGGAAATCCATCCATAAATATCAGACATATTATGACTTCGCTATATTTCTATGCTGCATCGAATAAATCTTCTCATTCATTATTTCGTAAAATAAACATATATACAAGTATTTCTTGGCGCTATGAATTTGTGTAGCTTACGAGTAACTCAGTATAAGTGGATATTATGTTTCTCAGTTGTAAAAGTAGGTTTACGTCGCAATTACGAGTTTGTTTGACATAATAATATAGACAACTTGATACGGTTTTATTATGACATGAGGTGGGGGAGAAATGTCTTGGAGATTATATCAAAGCTCAGCTGATTTATTGGAACGATACTCAAAACATATTGGTTTTTGAGAAGCATTTTAGTGTAATAGTGATTTCAAAGATACACAAAAAATAATCTTTTAGGAAACGGCTTAGTACCGTTTTTTTAAATTCGTTTAGCAAGTTTTGTTTAAACTCTGGGCTCGTAATCGATCTACTAAAATAAATAAATGGCCTACATTTTTAACTATTACTACATGAAAAGTATTTTTTTGAAGTACTTAAGTTTGAACATGTTCTATTTTCAGGTGTTCTTTCTTTATGGCACGCTCTCGCTGGTGCCGACGAGACTGCTCAAGTCGAATAGGTTGGCACATGCTATGGGGCCGGAAGTATATAATTGTTTACCACAAGACATTGTGAACTCCGTCAGCGATGATATGTTTAAAAACAGACTTAAAACCTGGCTCGTTCAGAAGTTTTTCTACAGTGTAGACGAATTTTTTCAAAGTGAAAAAGAATGCTATTCCAATAGTAATAGACGAATGTTAATTGCGAAATTTTTATAATGAATGCAATTTCCTATAATTTTTTGTAATAAGTATGATTATTTTAGATTATGATTACTTCATAGAAATTTTATTGTAATTTTGCCTTTCCTAATTGACTTATAATTCATCAAATTATCAATAAAATGTTTATCTGTTTATCTGTTTATCCAATTTCTAGCTCCTACAAACAAAGCACAATATAGATTCTAAAACTATAAATATTAAAGAGCGTAGTAAATCATCAGCTTTTTAGTCGGACCAACTTGTATGGGCCCATTATTATGATTTATACTCCGTGGTTGCTGCTATCTAGAACTTATCGAAGTTATTTTAGAAACGCGAAGTATTTAACAAATAATGAGCAAATTGGAAATGTATAAGTAGTCAATTGTTTGCGAAAGAAAAATATGACTTAAGCATTATTGCAGTGTATAAACATAAGCAAGTTTTAGTTAATGTCACAGGCAATTTGAACATTATAACAGTTATTTTAAAGATTATATTTGCACTCTTTATTAAGTGACATAAAGAAATAAATTCTAGAATCTACTAAACATTTCTTACTTATGACAAAACGATAACATTGAACGAATGTGAACATTAGTTGTCTGCAATATGTTTCATTTTTGCAATACCTACTTCTGTTAGAAATCGTAAGAAGCCACAGAATCTGTGGTACAGGCTCTTAAATCTGCTTAGAGAGTAGATTCCTTGCCGTCTGATTTCCTCATCGGAGTTTTATTTTTAGCCTTTTAGCTAATAGACTTAGTAAAGACGTTTGAAGAAATCTCCAAGATTCATAGTAAAGTGGTTTCAACATGAAAACCGATTAAAATATTGAAAAGAATTTCTACAGACAGTTCTTTTTCAAGTTTTTAAACTTATCGCCGTGAGATTGTATGCGTATTTTTTATGACTTTGCTAACATCAATTATCCTAGAGTCTATTGTGACCACAGCACAATATTGCTTTACGCTAAATAAATAGCAAGAAATTGGTACAAAAAAAAAATAATAATACTATTCTATTAACCACATTCTTAATTGTTTCCTTGTCCTTAAATAGCTTAGAGGAAAATGATCACTTTCTGTTGTGTTAGGTATGTCCTAAATATATAATAATAAACACGATCCTCTGTCCTGTTATTTACGCTTTATCTTGCAATCTTTGTGGCCTCTACATTGTGATTGACATTCTAATATCCGAAACAAAATGGCTCCCACAGGACATCCTGGATATTCGTTATAAATATTTCATGCTTTGTGGTTTCAAACATAAGTTAAAGTGTTTGACAATTTATCTTTACTTTCGTTCGTATTTGAGTAGGGTGTTAGGCCATCTAGTGTTTTGAAACATCTTTACGATCCTTTAAAAAGTAAGTTTGACGTCGTGTCAGTGTCGCAAACTCTGGGGTATAGAAATTTATAAGACATCTAAAATTAGTTGTTTTATAAAACTTGGTAGGCAAATTACTAAAAGGCGTATATAAAAATAACGATATTAAAAAGAAAGATTTATATAGGTAACATAGCAAAGCGCCACTAGTTAAAAAGCTTTGTTTTTGTTGTTTTGACATAAAAAGGGTGGCATATTTTAATTGGATTCTTTCTAATGTCGGTTTTAAATCCTGTCATATGCAAAATATCTTTCGAAAAAAAATAGAGAGGTTTTGTGAAATTAAAGAATAACTATGTTTACGGGAAATAAAATCTTGTCGCCGTCGAATGGTAAGCAGCATGTTTGTGAGGATATTTAACACTTTCACAGCGGAGCGTTTAGAGCGCCGCTTGGTACGCGGGCGTATTTCTGCATAATTGTGAACATCATAGAAAAATAACGGATAGGGGTATATGGATAATTCTTTTTGTGTTTAAAAGATATACTTTTATATTTTATGGATAATAAATAAAAAAAAATTATAGTATATAAAATAATTTAATACGAGTAAAGTAAACATGGTCATTTTTTATAAAAAAAAAAAAGTCATACAGACTTCTTAGGTCTCTTTAACAATGGTAATTCTTTAATGTGTGGTACTTTTTAAAGCACTTGTCGTAGCATAGTGGCACGTTACAGTCAGGGCAGTAAAAAGCCGTCTCCTTCCGCCCTCGTTTTCCCGTCAGATGCTTTATGGTGTCAGCGCAAACTTTGACGCCCGCGCCGAGCCCCCTGTACACGATTACGCCCTTGCTCGTTATTTGTGACTGGCTCAGGAACGTGGTCCTGCACCTCAACCTCACCATCATCCATCCTTTCTTGATTAGATATAAAGATTCGCAGGTCCGACACGCAATCTACCAAAGAAACAACTTATGAAAGAATATTCAATACGAAAATAGTTTAGGTACCTACCTACATAGAAATATAAATATATAATAAACATTTACCTTCAATTTCATCACCCTGAGCCTCCTCAATGTCAGAATCATCATCATTTTGCAATATATCAACAATTTCGTGCGTAGAAACATTACGTAGCGAGGAAGCCATTTCGCGCCAAAAACAGTCACACTCGCTCCGTACTCTCGCCGGCGGTCGACTGAGTGGGCGCGGGCGATCGCGAACTGTAGCTATCGCGTTCTTACTACATACAAACATTGTATATGTGTGTGTGTAGCTTATGAACTAAGCTACAAACGTGTACAAGGCGGATCACGACAAGACGTCGTGATTTTCTAATAAACAGTATGAAAGGCGGTCACGAGTGCTACTCGTGATTCGCGCGTTAGAGAAAAATATGAATGCCGAGCTGAGGTCGTGATCCGCTGTGAAAGTGTTAATAATTAGAAAGAAAGAAAGAAATACTCGCAATTCATGATCCTGGCGTGGTATGATGAGACATGAAAAAAAATTTAGTTCGTACAAAGTGTTAAACGGTGCCAAAGTTATTAACCCACAAAAAGGGGCCTGTGTGTACCTATTATTTTATTTATGGGCCCACTAATACAACATTAAAAATAAAATATTAATTTGATATAATTTCAAACTACTCACATGACAACGTAAAGTAACGGAGTAACGATATAACGGCGGCGTCTCGTTTAACGGCGCTCTCGTAATTAGGGCACAGAAAGACTATATTGTTAAACTTAATTATGTGACGAGATACTTGAGTGGTACTTAAATCTTTACAGAGGCGTTAACAGGGTTATTATTATCTATTCTAAATATTTCTTTGGACAATTTGGTATATTTTTTTCAGGTGGGGTAATCTTAGTAAGTATCCGTTATATTAAAATAGACTAAAGATTTAAAATAATTATAAGCAGGGATTTTGCTTTAGTTTTAACGTTTTCTTCAGTCAGCTAGGCATGGTATTTTTTTTTTGCGCACATATAAAAAAATGTACTTAGATTCTGTTAACTGAAAGAAGTTAACAACTTTATATATTAAACAGTTTTAAACCATTTTTATTAATGGGTCAGTACATACTATGTTCATTTATTACCTTTATTGTGGTTAGGTGTACTTTTATCTATTCATTAATTTGTCTAATGTTCAGAGTAATTTGTTAGTAATAGTCCAATAGGAAGTTATTACTAATGTCCGCAGCCGCGACACTACAATGCGAGGCTATATAGGTATATATATAGGTAGATATAGAGACAGGTTATTCTATACAGGGGCATTTACCAAATGTGTGTGTATGATACTCACTAGTGGGTGATCCTGGCTTTTCTCGCATTAAGAAAAAGTGGAACCCTTTAAAAGTGGAACTTCCAAAAATCATTTTTTACCAGATGCATACGTCTTAACATCTACCTGTATGACAAACTTCAGCCCGATCCGTCCTATGGTTTGGGCTGAGCGTTGATAGATCACTAGGTCAGTCAGTCAATCAGTCACCTTTGAGTTTTATATATTTAGATTCGTGATTAAATAGAATTGTTGCATGTCGGAATACATGCAAGTGTAGTTTATTTAGAATACTGCTAATTTATTACATAAACACATTCAATGCCCTTTCGATCAATTTTTTAATTTGCTTCATCATTTTTGTACTGGTCTGTGACAAATATTTGAAAAGAAAATATGGCTAAAACTTTATTTCTGTAAGCCGATAGAAAATACTTTATTGCAACAAAAGAAACAGTAGCTAGATATAATATATATATCTAACTACTAAAAAATAAACAAAAGCACATGTCAAAATAATTTAATCCTATTAAATAAGTCTGTACTAGTTGTGTCCAGTGGTGGTTTAAACTCATTGTGCACATTTTGAACTGTCAAACGCAGGATTCTTTTGTGAAACCTAATTACCTACATATATGGCAGCCTCGCCGCTACTTCATTGATGTTTGTTAATAAGTACTCAGTAGTTAGATGGAATATTGTACACAATCGATTAATAAAGCCACGATTAATATAATAAACTAGCTGGTGCGCGCGACTTCGTCCGCGTGGAATAGTTATTACCATAAAAACGGTTCTAGTGAGTTAACCTCAAAAGATAGACATGTACTGTTGCGGACATTTTGTTAGATCATTTCAAGAGGAATAATTATTTCATACACATTTTTTTGATATCATGAACCGTTTTCGCAGCGCACGCAACGGAAGCCATCAAAGATGAATAATTTTCTCCGTTTTGCCCACATTTTCTATTGTTTCTTCGCTCCTATTAGTTGCAGCGTGATGTTATATAGCCTAAAGCCTTTCTCAATAAATGGTCTATTCAACACAAAAATTTTTTTTCAATTCGCACCAGTAGTTCCTGAGATTAGCGCGTTCAAACAAACAAACAAACTCTTCAGCTTTATAATATTATTAGTATAGATAAATATATCAGTACATATCACACAGCGCCATCTTGCCTCATACTAAGCTTACGCTTGAATTATAGGTACACTAGATAACGGATATAATACATATATTTGTTTATTTTTGTAAATAAATACTTATTATACATTAATGATAGCTTTGACAAGATTTTTAGTACTTACCTAGTAGTTTATAGTAGTAGCATGTCCACAAGACTTAGTTGTATTCGTCCGTAACATTCCTCCTTCATACTAAGGTATGAAAGGTGTGGTTGTAATAATAAAAGATCTTAACAAAAGTATGCAAATTGTTGATTGTCAAAAGAAGCGTGGAAGAGTCGCAGCCACAGACTTAATAAGGAAATAATACGTAGCATAAGTTAAGTTACGTCACAACGGAACAACACATATCTTCAAAAATTAACCATTTCACTAGCTTAATAAAAGTATGTAGGTACTTTACAATTCTGTTGAAAGAGTTGTTCAAAGTCGCATGTCATTGAGTGACAATAGCTTAATGGAAGTTTACAACCTCCGACAATACAGCCTAATCTATGTCTCCGTCTGACGTCACATCCGGTTTGAATCGTCAATATCCGGCGTGGTTCCGCGAACGCTTGTAAATATCAATAAAAATGCCGGACTTCCGGTCTGCGGTCGATTGAGGCTAGGTTGAAGGCTGTATTAAGGTAACAAGTTAAAAGGCTCTTTGAAAACTGACTAGTAGAGGTTGAAATCAAACAAATATTGTTCTATTTATTAAATTATACTGCTTTTTTAACTAAAACAGGATTGCCCTTGTCTTTAGTTTGCCTGATGGTGAGCTATAACTATGGTCTAAGAAGGATCGTGCTTACCTAATAAGTGCCGGTTCACTTTCTGCCGTGTCTACTAATTTTGTACAACAAATTAAGCCTAAACGTGTGCCCTGTTTAGATTAATGTTATCGAGTGTATTATTACGTCAAGCTCATAAGATCAGAATGAAAATAAATTTATAGTTGCATTTAAGCACATGGATAAATACAACGGGATGACGCTAGTAAAAAAATACTATAACTTTTAATATACAAAACTTAGCTAAATTTATTATGTTAATTATACTGAACATCTAAAAAATGTCTTTGTTTCCCGTAACTCGAGCCTAAAGGCTTTTAACGCGTGAAAATATTAAATAACACATACATAAGTCCATTAGACGCTTTGAGTTTAGACCTTTTCGATGTATTTGTTAGTTTGAATTTGTTATTTAAAAAATACGATAAGCTAAGTAAAAAATCGTGATGATCCTTTCAGCCGTTTTTGCGTTATGAGCGCTTAAATAAACAGATAAAAAATCTAAAAACTGCTTAAACGTGTTCTGTTACCCAAACCCATTATACCCAAACATTTTAAAATGGCGGCAATGTTCTGGGGGAAATGAGGAGCGGCTCTGTCAGGAAATGTAAGTCAGGAAGTAAAGAGGAAGCCAGTGCTATCTGTAGAGAACAGGTAACTACTTGCACACATGCAGTACTCAGACAATATGTTTAAGTTGAAGGTCACAAATGCATATTACGTTATAATTTTATTATAATGACACATATTCAATAAAGAAAATATAGCGTTGCAACTCGAAGTACGAAATATTCTGTTAATATTTTCTGCTTCCTGACGTTTATACCGTTATGATAATTAAACTAAAAAGAAAGCTATAAATAATTTAGCTAACTTTCATAAATGTAACAACACGCTCGCTTACTCACTTACAATGAAACTGAAAAATTACTAAACATTATAAAATAACTACTTACATAGGTATACATAGAAATGCAACATTAACACTTACTCATGTGTATGGGAATACACTCACACACTCATACATGCATACACTTCCGAAACCTGTGTCTACAACTTATGAAACCACATGTTAAGTTATCTCACACCGCATCACATCTAAGCTCTCAAGTAATGCTTGATATGGGCGTCAGCGATACAAGTTTCATACTTAGTGCCGGGCTAAGATCCCAATGTGCATTAATTTAGTTTTTAAATTTTTCTTTTTATGTTATTTCTTTGGTGTGCATTAAAGACATATCTTATCTTATCTTATCTTAAGAACACAAATTAACCTTTAAAACCTATTATTACGCAATGTATTATTCTAAGGTTTTATGTAATCGTTTATGTAAATAAATAATTTGAAATTTGAATTTGAACGTGATTATTTTAGTGAAGAAAAAGAAATACTTAGGACTTCCTTGATATCAAAAACATGTATTGTAGAAATACCTAGTTAATAAAGTCGATTGTGGGAAAAACCAGATGTTATATATTGCGCAGATAAAGGACAAATCTCAAGTAAATGGTTTTATAACCTTACACCAGTTAGGAAATATTCTGCATATTAATACAACTCGAATAGGAGGAAAAGTTTTATCCACGATCCGATGATTTCATGCCTAAAAATACAAATGTGAATAAAAACGTTTTTCTTGAAGCCTATCGGAGTATTTTATGGAAATGTTTTGTTTTTGCCTGTATTTGAGGAAACATGATCGTTTGTGAGGTCAAGTCGAGGACCTAATCATACCTGAAGGGTTGTAAGGTTCACTACGTCGTACTTTGGGGTGGAAACACATTGTGGTAAATTATAATAGAAAAAAACAAACCCTCTTTTTTAAACTAGATAAGCTCACGTTTAACTATAACTCGCCAGATATTAAGCAACGTTATAATCTAACGATTCGCGTGCTTGTATAGAAGAAACCGATTCACACTTGACTTGAGAAAGACCTACCGACTTACCTTAACCTGTTCTTGAATACTTTATGGTTGGTGTACTTCTACTAAAACCCACAAAAAAACACATGAAAAACATAAAATATTTAGGAAAGCCCCACAGCAGAGGGCAGCATGCCTCCCATACTGATCACATTACGAAAAATATAATAAAATTTTAAGAATATAATAAAACATGTATACCTTCATAATATACTGACCGCTGAAAAAATATATAAACCCATCAAGCTTTTCCCAATATACGGGTATATATAATTTGAAAATGACGTTATGAATATTGTATAAATATTATTTTTTGGCGGTTAGTATCAGGACATAAGTAATATTTGGTTCCAGTGTGTCCCCAGCGCGACCCGTTTAGCCTCCATCTCTGGAGTGGGTCTCGCGTAGATTGCACCCTTTGCCAGAACTAAGCGGAGTAGGCATTATGCGATGAAGGAGGAGACGTATAGCTTCTATGTACCCTATGTATGTTTGTCGATCAATCTACCAACATGTAGAAATCCGAGATACTGTCCAACAAACACTCGCAACAAAAACATTTTGGGGCGAAATTTGATTTATGGTAAGAACTTTGTACCTGCAAAATATAAGGA
Organism: Macaria liturata; assembly: GCA_964023185.1. Taxonomy (NCBI): domain Eukaryota; kingdom Metazoa; phylum Arthropoda; class Insecta; order Lepidoptera; family Geometridae; genus Macaria; species Macaria liturata. Next base: position 5,371,754 of record OZ026826.1, on the reverse strand, counting down.
GTCAAAGGTGAACGACATTTTTTACGTTAAATAGGTACTTTCCAAAGTTAAGCATCGCTGTAGCCACGCAAATAGACCTTTAGGTTTGTAAGTTTGGAGATCTTTCCATAATAAACATTATGAAGAATTGATAAAGTTTAAAATAGAATAACCTAAATATTACAATTCATATATAAAATGACACCAAAGTTGGCCAATTTCATACGTACTTATTTACTTACTTAAAAAAAGAGAAGTGTCAAAGTATAATTCTCATAAATTTAACAATTTACAAACTGTCGTAGACTAACTGCTTTCCATGGTTTTATAGGAAACATTCAACCTCACTACACGTTTTTATAGTAGATTTAACTGGTTCTTTAGGCTTTTCTGAAGAATTTCTAAGTACCCCGCCTTTTTATGTTGTAGTTAAAAGTAGTATGTTTAGTTTTTCTTACCTTATTTTATGTATTATTATTGTAAACAAAGTTACTGGTTAAGTACTAAATATTTAACCAGTAAACCTTAACTTGAAGTTTAAATTTAACTTTACAAAGATGCGCTAACCTTTTGAGAACTGAAACCTGTGCAAAAGTTAAATCCGAAAAGTTAGCAAACTTTTCATTCGGAAAAACAATTTAACTTTTCAGCGTTTACAATTTCAATTGCACCTGAAAGGGACGTACTTTACGAATGCAGAATTAAGAGATACAATGTTGTCACTTAACGGGAAGTATCCCGATTGCAGTTTAATACAAATTTTTCGTACAATTTAAGATCAAAAAATATTTATAATAACTTTTACGAGGACACAATACAAACCAAAATTGCAAATATCAAAAAATTCATATGTTACAAAAGTAAATAAAAGTCACTGGCCATGAGAAAAAAAAAAACCAAAAAAACGAAACATAAATAACCTAGCTTTTAGTTTCTAGTTTCTATTATTATAAGTTTTTTTTTAAATTTAGATAGCTTTTAAGTTAAGTTTGGCAATAAGTATTTATTTTTAATTCGGGAGAGTTTAATTTTTTTGTTAATTTATATTAAAGCTCTTTTCATATTACTAAATATCATAACCATATTTAATTTTCCTAGTTATTCAATGAGTTGTCTATTTCACAATCTAACTTTTATTATTATCACATTTTTTTGTATTTATGTGTCTTAACACACAAACATTTGTATGAAAAAGAAGTTCGGGCTATAAAACCTTAAGAGGCACTTTGTTGCCAGTTAGAAGGTTCTGCTATTTACCCCTGTGGGAAGTTTAATAAGTTTGAGCTGTCAACTCCACGTGACCAGATTATTGTGCTTTCTTAAAAAAATAACAAAAGATAAATATATGTATAATTCATAAGATTTATAATCAATTTGAGCTCTTGCTTCAAAGTAAATTACATCATTTTCCTTAATATTTATTTAGGCTTTCAGTCAATTACCAAAAGGCCTCTCTGGCTACAGACCTCCTCACTTAGGCACCAATGGCACCTAAGTGAAGAGGTCTGTAGCCAGCAGTGGGTTGAAAAGGGCTGAAGTCAATGATAAGTTATTAAGATTTTGTTGAAGTTCTTTGGTCATCCAAAGAACTTCAACAAAATCTTAATAACTCCATAATTTCTCGTAGCACCTCTACATCACTCGTAGAGGGCCTACAGTTATCGTAGCACTAGCTACGCCGGCTACAATTCATTAGCTAACCTACCAACATTATTTGCCTGCGTTATGCATGTACCTACAATATTAACTACCCATCAGGCAATCAGTAATGTGATTGGTGGTCGAGTCGAGCCGATGTGTATTAAATATGGATGCCGATTGGATTAACCGGTACGTCCGTCTAAATATCTGTCAGTTTTGTGATATGGTGTTTTGACGTTTGATAAATAGATATTGGTGGAAGATAAAAAAATATGTCTATTGTGTAAGATTAAACATGTGATATATTGAGCGTTTACTATTACAATAATATATATATATATATTGTATATGTTATGTGTATGTAATGGTGGAGATATGTATATTACTATGTGTGTGTATTTATTCCTTCTTCACACTTTATTTTTAAACGACTTAATAAAAATGATATTTGTCAAAGAGATAAATAAAATCATTTTAGGATATTTATATCATACTAATAAACATATAATTTTATGTATTTCAACAGCGCTATGATATACTGCTCATCAATAAAATTACCTTATTATAAGCGAAATAAGCAATTAAAATGTATATTCATTTGGTCCTTTTGTCATCTCCAGTATACCTTTGTGGCATGTTTTCCAAACAGTCGTTTTGTGTTTCAATTACATTTCAAAGTGGAACTGAAACTCCAAATAAAATTACGGAAGCAAGGTTACAGTGAGTAAATGGTAGCGGTATACATAGATTAGGATGTAATCTATAACTATTTTTAATAACAGGCTTTATTTACAATAATATAATATAAAAACAAGGGAAGAAAAACTAAACATACTACTTCTAACTACTACAAATTAGGGGCACTTAGAAAATCTTTAGAAAAGCCTAAAGATAATCTAAGTGCTCCAGCCCACTACCAGAGGGCAGCGTGCCCAGCATACTGGCCGCATTACCACGCTGATTGTATTGTACATATAGATAAATAAAATAAAATAAAAAAGTACATATAGATGTCTAGTTTTAAATACACATAAAAATAGTATGAAAAATGACTCCGACAGCCAGATTGGAGTAGGATATACTTTCCAATAATAAGTTAGTAATATTATGTATCATTTTATCAAAAATAAAACATTTAAAAACCGAGAAAACTCATTTGAATATGGATTTGACCCAAAATCACACACACGCATTAATTATTATTATTATTTTCTCAGACCAGTGACTAGAAGTCACAAAATACTAGAAATCTTAGTATTAAATGGATAATTAAAATCAATCATATTGTTAATAACTTGTTAAGTGGCGAATCATTGCTATCCAATCTAACCTCTACTATTCCCGGAGCCTTACCCCGTATCCTAAAAAAATGCTTGTCTATTATTCAAACTTGGCGTCTAATTATCTCCGAGGCCTATTGAAGGGTAAAATCCCTCTCCATGAAATCTCATCATAATTATATTTAATGAAAATTTCCAGAACAAATTGACTTTGAACCTTTTACTGTACTTAGCGTAATGTATTGTTCACAAAAATTAACTGCCGAGCAAATAAAAGTGAAATATAATAAGATATTAAGAATGTGTTTGGGGAGGTTTGCTCAAATAATTGAGTAAAATACTCGTTATGTTTATCCTACTTTCGGGACTCTGGGTTTTCCGGCTTTTTTGGAATATAAAAAAAGATACAGTTTGAGCAAAAACATATCACGTGATAGGTTGTCTAATTTTGTACCTAATTATTATCGCGATCATTATTATTAAGCGTCCTAGGCACGCGTCGATATACATGCATAAGCTAATGTATTTTTGACTAGATATACTTTGGTAGCAACAAAATAAATAAAATGATATTTTTTTAAAGTCACCATCATCTCACCATCGTCGTTCGGCATTCAAAACCGCGAACGTGACATTTTTCACGTAATTCACATTTTAATGTAATTTGATTCTACGCGTTCAAATCGCAAATATTCCTCACCTTATGGCGTATGAACCATCACTTTATATACATAAATGCATAATTGACCAATGAACATAAAGTCTGTTTATCACAAATTTAGCCAACAGTTCTCACCTAACAATATTTTGCAATCGAACACAAGTACCGTTGCAACCGCCTACGTATGCTACGTTATACTTTACTCATATATTATCAGTGTTTAGGCCACATAATGCAATTTGCGCACCAAATCGCAGCGACCTGAATATTTGGCTTGTGATGTCGCTCCCAAAAATGTAATATCATGGCCTAGGAACAAGGAAAACGCAGAGCATGTATAAATGATCATGTGATTTATATATGATAGTGTGTTAAGATATAATAGTTCTACCAATATTGAAATATATCTATACTAATATTATAAAGCTGAAGAGTTTGTTTGTTTGTTTGTTTGAACGCGCTAATCTCAGGAACTACTGGTGCGAATTGAAAAATTATTTTTGTGTTGAATAGACCATTTATCGAGGAAGGCTTTAGGCTATATAACATCACGCTGCAACTAATAGGAGCGAAGAAACAATGGAAAATGTGGAAAAAACGGGGAAAATTATTCATCTTTGAGGGCTTCCGTTGCGTGCGCTGTGAAAATGGTTCAAGAAATCAAAAAATGTGTATGAAATAATTATTCCTCTTGAAATGATCTAACAAAATGTTTGCAACAGTATATGTCTATCTTTGGAGGTTAACTCACTAGAACCGTTTTTATGGTAATAACTAATCCACGCGGACGAAGTCGCGCGCACCAGCTAGTGTTTAATAAAGCGAGTTTAAATAGATAAAGTGTCCGAAGCTCAGCTTGCGGAGGCAATCGCATGCGATTACTAATGTTAAGCAATTGTCGACGCGGTCGGTCCTTGGACGTGTGACAAAAGTGGCATTCCATAATGGGCGCTTCCGTGGATCCGAATGACATGTTAAACTGTACGTCTTGGTTGTTTATCTAGTACGACAGTCATTAAGCCATGTCAGAGGCCCTTAGGGTGGCTTGATATACTCTCGACAACAGAGGTGGCCACTCCCATTCGATAAGAAGTAGAAAAATTAAACCAAATGTAATTTAATTCAGTGTTAAATTAAGTAGGTAAATTCACAGTTGTTTTTCAAAATATAGAGAAAATTTATATAAAATTAACAAATACATTATACCAAGCTATATTATATCTCGTGTTATATTTTGCCTCTAATCTTCTCCCTGTCTCTTCCCTGTATTCATAGTAAATATATTTTTTTTTCGACATTGCACACATCGCCATCTAGCCCTACACTAAGCAAACGCTTGTGTCGTGGGTACTAGATAACGGATATAATAATACTTGTATACTTTTCTTTTGTAAATACATACTTATTATACATACAAACGACCAGACTCAACACAAGTAATTATAAATTTTCTGTTCATAAATATTATATTAATCGAACCCGCAACTCCTAGATTAGAAGGCAGAGCCACTACCAACTAAGCTAACAGGCCAGTCAAAATGAAAATAAATCATAAAAATAAACTCACGCCCCATATTTTAACACTAACAATATAAATCGTATCATCATTAGTACCACAAAATATAAAAAATACATGTATTACTTAAACTTGACCTCACATCTGTCAACTCCACTTTAAAATTTGTTCCGTGGTTATTTGAGAGAGTTAAGCCGATATTATCCGGGTGGTGGCGCGGCGGTCGCAGATTGCAGAATTTGCAGCTAAGTCTCTGGAGCTTTGATGACACGACCGTTTCACTTCACTGTCTAGTATTAGCTAAGTATAAATTACAATTTTGATTTTATATAAAAAAAACCTTGATGACATAATGTTAGAAAAAAACCTGTACTCTTTCATACTACTTGTAACATCTACAAAAAAAAAACAACTAAAAACTGTTTTAAACTAGCGGACCCGACAGACTTCGTCCTGTCTGTTGACTCTTTTACTCTTTAGTTAGTTAGAAAACGTTTGCATTGGAAAAAGAAAAGGGCGGTTTTTAAGGATTTTCCGGCAATTTTTCGAATTTTTCTCGCCGTAAAAACCATCTTTGAACTTCAACAAATATTTAAAAAAAAAGAATTGGCCAAATCGGTTCAGCCGTTATTGAGTTATGCGCTTACCAACACATTTTGTGATTCATTTTTATATATAAGAAAGATTTCTAAGCGTTCCAACTCATTGCCTGAGAGATGCGTGTCCAGCGTTTGGTCGCATTACCAGGCTGTTTGCTTGCTTGTTTTCCATTTTGTAGTTGTTAAAAGGTTTTATCTTGTTTCATCAATAATGATTGTTTTAAATAATGGTTTGAAATAACAATAGCAAACATAGTAAGTACTGCATTCGTACATATGTAACTCATTAACACTCTTACAAACCTTTCTCCTTAACAATATATTTTATATATTTATTCACTCTAATTATATACTGTAAAAACATGTCATGTCACACAATTGATACATAATTAAATAAATCAAAGTCACATGTCAACTAATTAATCCGCCCTTAATCGTTCCATTTCTTCATAGCATATATTATTTTAAATTCAATTTGATTGAAAGTTGATATATAATTTTATATTCAGTTTAATTCCCTCAAGAGTAGGGCCCGTATACTTAATTCTTAGATAACACGAACTTAGTCACAACTCTGATTGTTTGCTTTGAGATCTGCCGCGAGGTGAGATTACTAATTAACCCCAGTTTTAAGGAGTATGCGAGAGCTAAACCATCATTACGAACTTCCAAGTCTGAATATGGAATCTATAACTATAACTATATTTTATTCAAGCTTTTTAAATGTATGTACTCTCTCTCATGAGTTCTATGTCCTCACGACTGAGGGTCGTGGCTCCCCCGCAGAATTGATTCGTTAAGGTTCCGCTAGTCGCCGACTCGAACTCTTTAGTGGGCGTAGGTAATTTGCTTGCTATTTTTACAAGAATCGATGTGTAACTGATCGACTGCCCACTGCCCTCACGAATAATACATTTGAAGTGAGATACAAATGCAATTCTGGTTGAAACGAGCGCTAAATTACGATCAGTTAGAATTCAAGTTCTCGTGAAAACAATTCCAAAAATTGTAATTTAAAATAAAGGTATTTAAACTTTTGAAGAACCAAACTATGTCTGGGGCTATATTTTTTTTGAAATTTTATACTCCGTCTAGTAAATAATTGTGCCGAAAGTTGTGTTAAAATCACGTAATATATTGGGCCTCATCACCTTTTAAATACCTTGTTATTTTTTAATTATAGCAGCTACAGACATAGATATCACCAAAACAAATCGATAATATGCTCAACTTTAAATGTATGTTATCAAACAACAGAGTCATCATTTGAGAACAGTTGTATGGCAAAAAAGTCAACTAGCGCACTCTTAAGGGAGTTCCCTTGGGCACATGCATAAACTACTATGACCTACTATGTTATATATTCGCTAATTTCACAATACTTTTGTACAAAATAATAAATAATTGTATGTATTATTATATAATATATTATTATATTATAGGAGTCAATTCATCTAAACTTGTGGTGGCTCTTTTCAATGTAAACAATAAGACAGTTATTTTTTTATAAAACAACTGCCGTGATACGATTTTTATTATTTACTACGAGTAGCTGTGCTCGCGACTTCGTCCGCGTGGGATAGTTATTTTGGGTATCATATTTATTTTTACAAACAACCTCTTCAGCTTTATACATTATAGCTGTTACCCACGACTTTCTGAACCATTTTCGCAGCGCACGTAACGGAAAACCCGCAAAGATGAATAATTTTCCCCGTTTTTTCCACATTTTCCGTTGTTTCTTCACTCCTATTAGTTACAGTGTGATGTTATATAGCCTAAAGCCTTCCTCGATAAATGGTCTCTTCAACACAAAAAGAATTTTTCAATGCGCACCAGTAGTTCCTGAGATTAGCGCGTTCAAACAAACAAACATACAAACAAACAAACAAACTCTTCAGCTTTATAATATTAGTATAGCTAATGTTTTTCTAACTTAATTACTGTTTTTTATCACTGAATAAGATCACTTTAACGTGTATGCAAATTTTTTATTTAAATATTTCAAAGCTTTTGTTGTAGAGCATGAGATGTATAAGCTTTGTAATCTATGTGGAGGTCCTGTCTAGACATAGATTATGTTTTATAGTAGGTATTCGGTTCAAATATCCACCAGATACCACCTACATAAAATTTATAACACATGTTTCATAAAAAGATACTAACCAAATTGTTCACTATTGAAAAGGCTCTTAAAAACACTTTCATAAATTGATCCACTTCAGCCCAGCCTTGTTTTAGAATACCTAGATTCAGTTTCAAAGGCCTACAAAAAACTAGATTTTATTCTTTGATTACCTATATATTGGTATCAAAAACATGATTATCTACGCCGTCAGTCCTTGGATGGGTGATCAAAAGGTGGCGTTCCATAGCTTAGCTAAGCGTAGCTTCCGTGCGTCAGATTACGGGTTAAATTGTGGGTCCCGATTTAATTCATGATAGAACGGTAGTTGAGAAGCCATTTTAGAAGCCCCTAGAACGACTTGATAAAGTCTCAATATCAGATGAGTTGACCATTCTCATTCGAAAAAATATATATAGAGATTTATAAAAACATGTGCCCAACCTAGTACAAAAATAAAACAGACAGCTAAAGAAACACAGTGATATTAGAACAATCAAAATAACTTCTGGTTTATATTGCAGCCTTGATTCAAATATTACAAGTGGTTTTCTCGCAAATGGGTGATTATATCTAAACTTTTCGCAGTTATTTTAATGCGGGGTACGGAAATGTTGGTAGAATTAAAGTTGTAGCTGTTTTAGTGGAGCGACCGCTGCGGTCGACGGCTGAATGTGGAATGAGGTTTGAGAGTGTTTTACCTGATGTCATTTTAAGCCATAGACATTTCACTAAAAACAAATAAAAACATGGTCCGGGTATATGAAAGAGTTTTTCAGCAATTAGTGGGTGTTTGCGGCTTCGCTCGCATTAAGAAGTAAAAAATGCTTCCCTTATCCAAAAATATTTTCTTAGCGGATGCTTCGTCTGCGTCTTAACATCTAGCTGCATGCCAAATTTCAGCCCGATCCATTTGGTGGTTTGGACTGCGCGTTGATAGATCACTATGTCAGTCATTCAGTCAGGTACCTTTCAGTTTTATATATGTTATCAGCGATTATCTGTAGTTTTAAAATGAAAATTATGAGGCCAGATCTGTCAATATGAGTAAAATTAAAAAATATATACGTACCTACCAAAAAATAACATGATTTGGTTTTCACTAAGAATATTCGAATTAACATAAGTTTACATAAGCATCAAGTACCACGTCGTAGATTTATGCAAATACTTATTGGTCCGAAATTACAAACGCGTACCGCAGCGTATTGAAAATACTGCAATCGGTTTTTTTGTTGTTGTTCCGTTTACATGTACTTCCACCGATAGCTGTCAGAGACATTATTAGACTAAACATATTGCTTACGCAGTTTTATTTGTTTATCCATGTGATCGGTAAATAATCCAGCCTTTTTTAGTTCATGTATATAATATAAATTAACACCACTTAGTAAAAGCATATTACTACATACATACATTACTGTAATAATAAACATAGGAGGTACATAACAAATGAGAAGTCTCTGGATTATTTTACCGCCGGTTTTAATTGTGCACCTGTAACCTCAATGCTTTCGAAAGCGTCTGTCAGTTGTACAGACGCTGCTTAGCATTTTATTTAGAACTTTAAATGTTAGTTTTCAGTTGTTTACAGGCTTGAGGGCGACCATTTTTGTTTAACTAGTAGTTGTTTGAGCTTGTTAATTAAAAGTGGAAAGGGCACCGCAATTAAAGATTAATTCCAAAAAAAGTAAGTAAATTGAAATAGATATGCGATATATGTTGGGCTGTTTTCCACTAGAAACTTTGAAGAATATAACGAAAATATTACAGGGACTTACTTAACTATTTCGAGAATTTTAACCAAATTACTCCCCTAACAGATAATAACTTGATTTATGACAGGACAGTAATATTTCTGAATATTGATAGGTATTCCTAAATTAATCAATTAATTAAAACATCTAGACTACTAGCGACTAATAGAGACACATAATATCTAACGAAGCGTTATGATTACTGTCAGTAAATATGGAATGACGTCGAAAATACCTCATTCTAACCAACATTCCTTATATAACATTCCTCGACTCAATCAAACCGATATTATAATAAAGATATTTTGTTATATCACCTCGCGGAATGAGTGGGATTCCACGCAAGATGTGAGCGCGCATAATTTATGAAATCTGGCGGAGAGAAGCCACAGAAATCTTTCTAGTAAAATTGAATACGTTATTGTAACTGTTTTGCTATATTAATATTATTATTTTGATGCTTTATATACAGAGCTCAAACATAAATATTTTATTTATTCTCTCGCTCTTGAGTCGTATTTCCTCATGACTGAGGGTCGTGACTCCCCCGCAGAATTAATTCGTTAGGGGAGTTCTCTTAGGCAAATACATCGTGGTGGGTTCCCAGGTTTTTCCACGAAAGACGCATGTCCTCGGATATTGTGGTCCTCAAATATTTTACCTAGTAATTTACAAATAAATACAAATATTGGGTTCAAAATCTTACATACATAAATATGAAATATGTTTGTCATTACTTATAACGTGTGTTGTGACCCGGACAAGATATTTCTGCTTTTTATTGTTTGTAGTTTAATAAGGTATAAAAGTTTACCAGATACATTTTTAATCATATGGTTTCTCTTTGCGAGAGAATTAATAAATGAAATAACTCAATAACATTAACTTTGTTCACACTAAAATTGATTTGTTATTCCTCACTCGTGACTTCGTTAAATTTAAAATAAAAAAAAATGTAATGAAAGAAGGAATGAAAGAAAGCATTTATGATAACACACAGGACCCAATAACATAAACATAAAAAAGTTGAAAAACAAGCATAATACAAAGGTGATATAAGTTACATTGATGTATCCGTGCGTCAAAAAGGTTAATGCATGTAACCATTGAAATATTCTGCGACCCATATTTCAAAATATCTATCCCAAATATCTGTTCCTCTATTTTACGTATTGACTTTAAATTAAAATTCATAAACCAGCACCCTAGGTAATGTGAACCTATTTTCAAAGCCTAAAACATCTAGATAATAGTAAAAGAATCTTATCACGTTCGCTCAATCTTTCCCCAGTTCATAAAAATGTGTGTACATTTTTATGTACGAGCATGTATCTGACAAGACGTTTCTTGAATATGTAATAATCAATTTAAAGTTTGGCGCGAGCTTCGTACGCAGGACATGTTTCTTTTGAGTGAAACTTTGTGTAGTTCATTATAACACAGATTTCCTGACTTTAAAGTTAGTGACTTCTCTTTTTTATTCTTTTTCTTCTTTAAAATAAACGGTTATGTTACGAAATAAAATAAAGCTGATGTCATCTTTTATTCGTCTTATAAATGGGTTTTTACTACCCTTGTGCTGATTAAACTTGTGTTTCTAGTGTAACTCCGATGTACAGTGAAAAGGGAACAAAGTACCTAATAAACTTACAATCAAACTTTTTTGTAAAATTATGTCAATAATTTTACATATTAAATTTATCTAGCTATAAAATATTAAACTTTTTGTTAAGATACAATTTTAACGTTCAAATTATCAATTTTTATACTCTTGGGCTAGTGTAGGGTTTATCAATAATTAATTAATTGTCTAACATTTTTTTACATAAATGACAAAAATACTGCTAGGTTAGTATATTTCCATCTCGATTTGACAGGCAAATTGTTCTACTCAGAATTTTTGATGGACAATTTCACTCAGTTTTAATTGGTTCTGAATTTTATGAGGAAAAGTTATAAAACTGACATTAATTAAAAGTATTAAAATTAATAATACAGTATATATGCTACATTGTTAACATAATTATAATATACATGTTTTTATTTTGTCATAAATAGGGTATTTTTTTAACCTGCCATTTTTCATGTTAATTAAACATAAACAACGTGCATCAGCAAAAAAGGTTTTGAGTTTTTGAATTTTGAAATTATTAATTAATTATAAACTTATAAAACATTTGATATAATAGTGTAATATTTGACTGGCCTGTTAGCTTAGTTGCTCTGCCTTCTAATCTAGGGGTTGCGGGTTCGATTCCCGCCTGACACCAGTATTTAAGCATTTTAAAAATGTATAATTTCTTGTGTTGAGTCTGGTTGTTTGTATGTATAATAAGTATGTATTTACAAAAGAAAAGTATATAAGTATTATATCCGTTATCTAGTACCCACGACACAAGCGTTTGCTTAGTGTGGGGCTAGATGGCGCTGTGTGCAATGTCCCGAAATATTTATTTTTTATTATTTAAATAATAATCCTATCATACAAAGTCATGCACAACAAAACATTTAAAAGGTCCAAAAATCCATTTTCCTATTATAAACTTATCACATGTAAACTTTTTAATGAACTGAACGATTTATTAAGACTTTCGTGTCTAAAACTGTAGTAAACTAATGCACTTATTGCTAGTAAAAGCAGAACACTTTTAGGCCTTTATATATTAAGCTAAGTATATTTAATTAAAGCAAAAAAGGTAACTCATAATTACATGGTGTATTCTTATGTTTTACATTACTCTGATACTACAAAAAAAAACAAATATAACCATATGAAACATATAATACTAAACCCGCTAACTTTTACCAGCATGTATAAAAAACAGTATGCATCTTCTAAACAACATAAAAAGCTAATCTCTTCCTCGCAGATCAGATAATACGATTTTCCTACAAAGATATTATATTTAGTCTGTTAGCACAGAGTGCATTACCGTGTAGCTTATTTTATAAAGATAATACGATAATCTCGTGTGTGTGGCGAAAATAACAGATTTCGGGGAAAAAGTCGCGCATTGATAAGATCTATAGAACTATGCAGGATAATAAGAAAATATAACATATTATATTTCGATAATAGGGATGCTGGTAAGTAACGCTAAGAAAACTAGCTAACCTAACCTTCTAAGCCAGCAGTTTTTTGCGATTACTTATAAACATTATTCCCTTAAGAGTTGTATTTTTTTCATTCCGTTATATGCACGTATTATGCAAGGTCCAAATTGTTTATTTGCAGTTAGTAATTTTTTGTCAGTCTAGATCCAAAGTCCAGAAGTCCAAGGAAGTCCAGATGCTCCATCGCTTTGTTGTTAGAAACGGAGAAAACAGACCAATATCAAACTATAAAAACAATAAAATTTGTAAAATAGTTTGATTTTTACAAACATCCAACCATAGTTAACAAACCGAAAATTCCTTAAACGCAACTACACCAATTTTTTTTCTCTTCAATTTGAAACCACCGCTGTTCCCGTTTGAAAATCAATGAGTTTAAATTGAGCAACAGTAACAAAAGTAGTAGCTTACAAGCCTAAACACACAGAAAAAAGGTCACCTGAATTCCATTTCAGTAAGTATAATCTTCTGTTTTATGTGACTTTGAAATAAATGAAATTGTGGGACTGGAACGAATTCCGGTGCAGGGAGTTTTTACTCAGCCCTAATGGCTTTAGACATGTTTTCATATTTATCAAATTGTAATGTTGGCCTTTCTTACAGCTCTCATTTTAGATGCAATATTGCCTGTCACTGTGAGATCACCATAGGTGATAAGGCCGCTTTAGTTAATTTTCTTTTATATTCGATGCCAAATTTTCATACTTAGCTATAAATGGATAAATAATTCCAAACGAAAAAAAAACAACCTCTCAACATATTAAAACGAAATGTTATTTTTCGCAGTATTTTCATAATAAAGTTAAGATAACAGAGTTTAGATAAAAGCACGCTCGTTGATGTCTTTCGTATGTGGGAACAAGCTTACGCTTAATAAAGAAAAATAAGAAATTATCTTAGAAAGGTGAATAAGCTCATAATAAAGAGTACAAGGGACTAACAAGAGGGTAATGGTTCCATTGAATTATTCTATTATAATGCTTCTCTTATAATAATACAAATAATTTAATAAAAATAGAGACTTTATCAGTGCACAGTAAATTACATAAATTGTTGTAGATTCGGTGCTATCTAAAAACATTGACTTATTCTAAATCTGGCTGACGCAACGCACGACGTGTGGTCGAAATTCTGGCCTTTTTCTAGCGTAACGCATCAGAATTGCTATCCAATGTGGTAATGTAAGCGAGTGAAGCTCAGCGGTTCCAGTGTCTGCTTTTCATTCAGACGCACCCTGGATCGAATCCAGCCCTACACCAAAGGCTTGCATTTTCAACTTAAGTGTGAATTTGCACTCGCTTAACGGTGAAGGAAAACATCGTGAGGAAACCAACATGTTTGAGGACCACAATATCCGAAGACATGTGTCTTCCGTGGAAGGACCTGGGCGCCCACCACGATGTGTCTGCCCAAGAAAACTCCTCTAACGAATTAATTCTGCAGGGGAGTAACAACCTTCAGTCATGAGGAAATACGACTGAAAGAGAGTGTTAATGTGGCTAGTATGCTGGGCATGCTGGTCTCCAGCAGAGGGCTAGAGCACTTGGAGTTTATTGAGGTTCTTAGTTCTTTGTTATTTTCCTCACTTCTAATTAATGGTAGTTAGGAGGTGTATGTTTTACATATTTTACATCTAGTTTTTGTTACAAAATAAACGTATTATTAGGCACTTGGCGACTGATTTACATAGTTGAGCAATGTTTTGTTTTTTTCCCCATCAAAAGTTTACTGTGAACTGGTATCAAAACAAGCAATAAACCAAGCAATATAAATAAAATTATACAAAGTCCATGGTTACAATCATGTAAGTTAATACGAATATTCCAATTTGTTTTACCAAGGTCTGCCCTTTTTTGCTTGTTATTTTAAAAAAATACATACAAAATATGTATAAAATACATTAGTAAAATAAAACTTATATAGGTACAATGAAAGATTTTCTATTATAAGTTCAGAAAGAAAACTTCGTAACTCAATATTTATGTAGAGTATCAGAATCATAAAAGTTTTAAAAAAATGTAAGCCTAAAATTTGAATATGATCTTAAACTAATATTGTTGCGAAATTTTTGAACGACCTTTTATTCTTATTTTCAAATGGAGCTTTTATTGATAACTAGCTGTGCCATTCGTCCGCGTGGGAGAGTCATTTTGGGCATCATATTTATTTTTGCAAACAACGTCCTCAGTTTTTATAAATTATAGCTGTTACCCACAACTTGAACCGTTTTCGCAGCGCACGCAACGAAAGCCCTCAAAGATGAGTAATTTTCCCCGTTTTTTTTCACATTTTCCATTGTTTTTTCGCTCCTATTTGATGCAGCGTGATGTTATATAGCCTAAAACCTTCCTTGATAAATGGTCTATTCAACACAAAAATATTTTTTTCGTGTGGAATAGTTATTACCATAAAAACGGTTCTAGTGAGTTAACCTCAAAAGATAGACATGTACTGTTGCGGACATTTTGCTAGATCATTTCAAGAGGAATAATTATTTCATGCACATTTTTTTGATATCATGAACCGTTTTCGCAGCGCACGCAACGGAAGACATCAAAGATGAATAATTTTCTCCGTTTTGCCCACACTTTCTATTGTTTCTTCGCTCCTATTAGTTGCAGCGTGATGTTATATAGCCTAAAGCCTTTCTCAATAAATCGTCTATTCAACACAAAATTTTTTTTTCAATTCACACCAGTAGTTCCTGAGATTAGCGCGTTCAAACAAACAAACAAACTCTTCAGCTTTATAATATTAGTATAGATATATATTATTCTTTTGGGAAAGAATACCGATTTTATTTTTATTCTTACACTTTTATTTAAAATTGATATAATATGTCAGGAAAACATACGCTTACAACGTTCATGTCATTAAAATGTTCATTCAACAGATTATAGAATCTGTTTTTCATATTTTTTTATATTGTAGTGTGTAAGATTTATTTATATTATAGAATCCACACATAACTTGAAAATACATTGGTGTAGGGCCGGATTCAAACCAGGGTGCGTCTGGAAGAAAAGCAGACACTGGAACCGCTGAGCCACACCGGCATAGTTAAAATAATTAATGGTTAATAAAATAACTTCAATTCCTTAGGTTTTTTATTACTTGTTTTTGTAAAGATTGAAAGTTTAAATAAATACTTGTTTGTAAGTAAGAATTTTATTTTAGACATAATAGTTACGAAAGTTTTACGGTTTTGCTAAATTTGAATAAAATATTTTATTAAATTTTAAAATACTTTTAGTTATGTTTTTTATTAAGTTTTAAAATGTTACTTAGTGTTATTATTATTTTAGTTTAGTTTCATAGTTATTATATTAATATATATCTATTTATGATTGAATTAGTATTACAAAAAATGCCACGCTGATTATACGCCTATCCATTATTTTTTTAACTTAAAAGAAAAAATATTTTCCAGTATTTTATATTTTCATTAATTTTATGTACAGTTTTCATAAAATAATTTTGTAAGTTTTTAAAAAGAATTTCATATATTTTGATGTCATCAGAACAAATAAAGTTAAATAAAAGCTAAACTTACCTGTATTCGTATCTCAGCAGTCCGCGGCGAGTTCCGGCCGGCAGATGGCGTCGCGTCTCACTGCGAGGCTCGCTTCCCGCCCGCCCTTATATAAGCAACTCCGCCCAACTGGGCGGCTGCGTCGGCCGTACAACCTTTGAACTGTGCTTTAAACTTCAATATTTTTTTAATAGTTTATTTGTACTTTTTTAAACTAAAACAGGTTTGCACTTGACCATAGTTTGCCTGATGGTAAGCAATAACTATGGTCTAGCTTATCCAATAAGAAACGGTTCACTATCGCTTTAACTTTACTTGCAACAATTATAAATATAAAAAAATTACATGTGACCTGTATGCTTCCGTATATGTTTGTAAGTTTTTTGTATGTTTAAAATAAGAAATTCAAACCGAATATGATAGAGTATGTATGAAGATGAGGAAGACTAAAGAACTTTTTAATTATTTAAAAAAATACTAACATTTTGGCCAAACAGTTTTGACGAAACCGGTGAAGGTGATTTTTGTAGTTTTGAATAAAATAATACAATTGCGTGATGGTGTTGAAATTAAAATTTTAAGAAACGGTAATATGTATTGTATTATTAATCTTATATAAATAACTGATTTGGACGGAATGGCATTTTGCCTATGTAGGCTATGCTTTAAGTAGTTGTATCTTACAAACGAGGTTATATTTCAAAACGCTTTACACCTACACATGTATGTATGTACATTATTTGATTTGATAGACACACACTGGACTAACAAAAATGTAAATATGGAAACTTTTTTTGGTTTGATATCCGGTTAAAGAAAATAGAAGCTGTTTTTAATATTATTATATTTTTATATGGTCGGGGCTTTTTATTATTTGGTACGTGAAGATAAGTTTATAAAACATAAGTTGATTGTTTTATGGTTTGAGTGAAAGCTAAAAACTTAAACATTAAAAACTATTGCGTCACAAAAGAAAGAACTTTAAAATGCCTTAAAAACTACTGGAAGTTTTTACTTTCAAAACTACAAACATAAACTTCACTGAGATTAAATTAAAAGGAAATGCACAAATATATTCTTAAACTTTTTTTATTATTATATATACTAATATTTAGGGGTAACTTATTTTTCATTTTACAATAGGTGTTTCAAAATTAAATTTAACTGTATGTGACTATTGATGAGAAAAACTTACTAACTACTTTTTAAGTAAATTTGACTAATCAAAATGGATACATTTTTTTTTTAATAGTTTTTTTTTATTGACTTGAAAAATTATTATTAAATCGCCCGAGCAGTCAGCGTTCAATCATTATCATCCGTCTCAAAATCAAGGCTTATAAATTACGTAAAACAATTTATTTGTTACATTCTATAAATAATATAATTATCAGGTAACTCGTCAACTTATTTCCGATTTCTGAGATATATAATAAATGAGATAATATAAATGCTGCCAGTCATTCCACAGACATTTGGTATCGATAAAATACCTATTTTAATATTGCTGATAACAGGAACCGGTTGTTTCCGCAAATCTGAAAGACTGTGTTGATAAATAAATGTATTTTTGGAAACGCAGATATTTGTCAGCTAAATATTGACTATGCTTCTAGCGCAGTTTGTTGGTAAAATTTTAATGATAATTATTGAGCTCGGTAGATTTTCGACATTAATTTCAACTCTAGTTTATAAGTCAAATGGAATTTTTCTTTTTCACTTCAACCTTTTCGCTTTCATTCCTGGATAGGCCTTTCCCAATGGCTTCCATGATGCACGATCTTCTGCCGTAGCCATCCAATCACGGCCCGCGTGTTTTCGTATGTCATCCACCTATCGTAACGGCGGGTGGCGTCGTGGTCTCCTGTCTCTCCATGGTCTCCACTCTACTAATCTTCGCGTCCATCGGTGACAGTCCATACGAGCTATTTGGCCAGCCCAACTCCACGTTCTTCGTGCAATTACTTCAACCACACCTTTTAGCCTCTTTTTTCGCTGTATCCATTCATTTCGTTTGTTCTTGTCTTTATATGACAAATGCAATTGGGTTATTTCAATTGCCTTTAATTTTGTTTAAATTCAATAGCAGTATACTTGTATTTGATTTTCTTCTTTGCTTGCAAATAATTACAATAATCATAAAATAAATATAACTTAACATTTCAAGAATGAAGGTGTGCAGTTTCATAGCTCAGCTTGAGTAAGAAAACGATGATAATTAGGTAACCTTAACTTTATTCTCCTAATCGCATCAATTAACACATTCGACCACGCTGAGATTCCTAAAGCTTACATTGCTAAAAGTATAGTAATAGCCATACAGGAGTACTAGTCATCAATATAAATAACGGTAATATGATTTTACCGTTACATACTGTGGATGTGTGAAAATTTATGTAACTATCTTCTTGTTTTAATGGCAGAAACGATAAAAATACACACCACCCAAAACACCAAATAACCGCCAAGTTTATTGCTTGAAGCTAGTTAAATACCAGTCACAGCGGAAAAAACACTACATATTTCTCCAGAGTTTCATTTGCATTGAAAATTGTTTAGACTTTTAATAATTACGTTGGCTACTTTTGTCTTGAACTAACTTTTGCCCATGGCATTGCACACGCATTATACCTACATATAAACCTTCCTGGTGAACCATTCTATCTATTAAAAGAAACAGCATCAAAATACCTTGTGTAGTTCTAAAGATCTTAGCATACACAGGTATAAATATACGGCGGACATGTTACATACAGACGCGGGAAGCAACTTTGCTTTATACTATGTAGTAATTTACACACGTGACTCTACGTGACACCACTTGTCTTATATACCTTTTCTTTTAGTAAAAAAGTTCAATATTAATCAACTTCAGGCAAGTATCTAATATCAAAAATTTACATAAACTTTTTAGTGTAAATTACGAAAAATTAACTAGACGTAAGATCAGAGTTAGCGTTAACTTTCAAATAAAAAGAAAATCTCCGAGTAGCAAGAATGAGTAACCCCGTAGAACCTGCCAACCCATTTGTAAGTAAAGGCGGTAGAACGATTGATCCCTTTAATTAATTTCCTAGAACATCTTACTTGCCTTCAATATGTCCGACAAACGTTTATTTTTTGTCAGTTAAGTAATCAAGTATTATGTCAGAGGTTTTGGGAATAACTTTTTTTATCTTAGCTAGCGGTTTTGCCCGCATTAGTCCAGGATAAAAAGTAGTCTGTGTGTTAATCCAGGGTCAAATTTAAATAGATAAAAACTAAATCAAATTTCATTAAAGTTCATTAAGCCGTTTAATGTAACAGACATCGCACACACTCACGCACAGCCGTCGTCATTTAAAATATAGTCTGATAATGAGATGAGATTACGTCACGGGAACGGTCATAGATAAAATAAGGTTTAAGAAATAAGATGTTGTCTTCCTAAGATTGATGATGATGATGATCTAAGAGAACAAAATCTTCACTTTGTCTTTGCTCCATAATTCAAAGTTCCACAAACACCAACAAAAGGTTTATTTCCGTACCATGTGATGTTATTTTAAGCTGCGGTATATTTACTCTAAACAATTTTCAACTATAACCGACTAATGGGTGCTCGTGGCTTCGCTCGCATTAAGAAGTAAAACTTGCATCCCCTATTTCTCCCGTTTAAAAGTGGCATTTCCATTTTATTATGTAAATAGTGATTTTGATACCACTTCAGAAGAATACATGTGCTTTATGAGAATTCTTATTACTTTAAATCCTAAATCCGTTTAATATTTATCTTATTACAAAACACCACGATCCCCATAAAAAGCAGAAATGAAAAATATAAAACAACAAACTTGCGGCATCTCTTATTTTAATTTCATTTCTTTTCTTCTTTTTCTCTCAAAATAGTGACAACTATGTACACTGTTGAGAGTTTAACAGTTTTTTTTTAGTTCATTATAAATAAATTATTTGGACAAACTTATTCTTATACGTTGACAGTTGTTCCAAGCATCAATGTTCTAGAAGCTTGGACGATTTCCTTAAAATTTCGTTCGTAAAAAAAGTCCCAAAATACGTAAGTATAAAAGTGTGAGACAATATTACATATGGGTCAGTGAGTGAGTCCGTTTATTATTTACAGGCCAATACAGATAACACACGCAATCTATCACTTGCCACCACAATAACGTATCACTATAGAGTGTCGCAGTATGGACAATCCAAGATACCTACTACTTTCAACCTCCATTCTAAATCACAGTGATATTTTGTTGTTCTATTGGGGCTTGAAAGCGTAGCATTCTAACAAATATACAATCGCTTTCCTATAATAGTAATAAAATTCATCGTTATATTTAAGAGATTTCTTGTCATAATACTTTAAAATATATTCGTCATTTTTTCATTATACTCTTAGTATATATGTATATTTTAATTCAATAATGAAAAGTAAATTAAAAAGCACCTTGACAACTTTTCTATTGACTTATTAATTTGTTTCTTGGCTTTGACTTTCACAAAAAGTAAAATAACCCATACTGCAGCATTGCTCTGTCTACGGCACATATTTGTGAAAGAATAGGCCATCTGCTAGCCTAAATATCCTTATCGGGTCGAAGGCGCAAACACAAGTATCGGGAATATTGCCGGTGGACCCTAATTACACACTAGCTAGTATTGTTGATACTTGGCCGTGTTACTAATTTTTGGGGTCCATTCCTAATTTACCTGATTTGGAAAAATGCTTCCATTCTGTACAGGAATGCTCCATCTTGGGCCACTTGTGCAGACTTCGCTTTAGCTGAGCCCTAGGTCATTTGACTACCTATAGTCAAATGCCTTACTGTTAAATGTAATTACACTGTGTGCTTAAGTTTTTTGAAATGAATGTTTTTTAAAAATATTTATTTATTATCATACATCAGTGCAATGCATCTACTTATGTTAAAATAGTGGATAATTGTAAAAACCATTAGTTTTTCCTGTGACTAACAAATCAGGGCTTTCAATACCTTCGAAACTGATATCTTACGGGTAAGCGGATTATGCCCTACACTGTTTCTTATAGATGGCTAGATTTAAATGTACCTATATCAATATTATTAATTTAAAAAATATTGTTTAACGTTTGCGTACCTCATGTGAGGTTGTAATGGCGGATATACTTATATTTAATGTGATCTTTATGTACCCATTTACATGCAAATAAATAAATGAATCTGAATCTAAATAATAATATTTTTTACGCACTTAAAATGTAGTTACAAATATGATTAATATATATATCATCATTTAGAAGTTTGGAGGTCAATTGGCGTAATTACTTTAAATGACTATGTAAAAGTAGTTTAAACGTATATCTCATTCGGTATTTTCACAAGTAAAACCACGGGGCACTACAGTAGTGCCCCGTGTTATTTATTATGACTAGTAACTAGTCATAATAAATCACTACAAGGATCAGTTTAGTGATGAAATATGAACATGTTGTATGTAAATTAGTGAAATCCGTCTATCGCTACCACGCAGCGCGTAAACTCTATTATAAAGTTAAACCAAAGTTAAGTAAATAACTTGACTCATATCATAACTTGCAATATAACTCTACATTTATGGGTTTTGCAAATTATAAATATGGTACAAAATACACTGTTACAAAATGACACTAACTAAAAAAAGGAACAAGTACATTGTGTTTTTTTTATTATAAAGATAAGATAAATTAATTTTATAATAATGTTTTAAAATAAATGCTTAATATACCAAGGTAAGCACAGTATGCATCACATATTTAAAAATCTCGTATCGTAAAATGTCGTATATGTGTTTCCTTTTCCTCTCTATGTCGAATTGGTAGAAGATGCTTTTGAGTATTATTTTTTTTGCAGTCGCAATTGTACTTATTTATTTTGTTTTAAAAATTATATTAAGTCAAAAAAAATGAATTACTTACTGCTTTTTAGGTGTTTAATTTCGTGTTACATTTACAAGCATTTTAATATTGTAGAACAAGAGTGTACCTATTGCTTTATAGCCAATTTAAACGATACATATAAGTAACAACCCTCAAAAAACCTCTCGATCGATGCCTTTATCTAGCTTCCAAGTATTTTGAAAAGTCATTATAGCGGTCTACGTAACCACTACGGCGTAGCGTGGGACGTAGCACCCTCGTAGCACCAGCCTACGCTTTCGTTATCTGTGATCTGTGTGTGTCGAAGATTACTTATTTTGTAGATATATCGGCTATTAGCTCTTTTAATTTGGTTTGAAAACAATAATTATATGTATAACTGCAGGTTTCAATTAGACGATATAAATATCCTCATTTGATTTCCTAAGTCATTTTGTTCTTGGAGTCATTAAACCATGTCAAAGGTCCTAGATTGGTGGGAAAATATGACACTGATACGTATAGAAGTGGTCAACACAATTATACAAACATTTTATACAAATAAATGTATATCACATTTCAGTACCTACCTATGTTGAATTCAGGGCTATACTATGCTAGTTTTTGTTATTCCATAATGTGTTTTTTTCGTTTTTAATTTGTCCACATAATTAAACGATCTATGCTAAAAGTGGACTTTTACATCAGTTTAAGTGGATATACAAAGAATAATGCTGTTGGTGTTTTAAAATAGCGGCACGAAGTTTTATATCGACGAATGATGTTGATGTCATTAAGATCTGAAATTTATGTTCAGAAAATTTCCAACGGGATTACATGTTTTATCATTTAGTTTAATACATTGAAAATAGTAAGTTTAGGTAGATGGTGAATATTGCACGCTTTGTTGACACAAATACTCATAAACATTTATTATAATGGTTATGGAAAGTTGGATGGAGTTGGATGGTAAAGTGATATATTTTTGGATTACTTACGTTAATTTAATAAACCTTTATCATCATCATCTATCCTAATCCACAGATGATTGGTCACTGTTGGACAGGTCTCTCTCTTTCTCTCTTTCTTTCCGATGTTTTGCCATTGGATTCGATCTTGCGCTAGTGTCACGACCAAACTTTATTATAATTATTTTTTTGCTGCAGATGAAATAAATATTATTATTAAATATATTCTTGAAATTATTATATAATATAGAATCTCTCCAGAGGTCCCTCTAACACGATATCACGTCGTGATTCAAGACGTAACTTCAACTCAAATTGACTGAATAAGTAATTTTTACGCGACTTTTTCAAAGATTTAATTGAAGCTGGAACTGGCTTTAATCTCTATCCCCCTAACGGTTTTCTTTTCTTGACCAACTATTTTTAATAATAAGTTGCACCGTACACTAAACTGTTTTCCAAGTTTAATGTAAATCAAACATAAACATGCTATTAGAGTGCTCTCTCTCTCTATCTCTCTCTCTCTCTATGTCTTTTCTGGCAAAATTAAATCCGAATTACATATCTACTAACTGGATAAAAACTGTTATTTTGCCAATAAAAAAAACACACCATAAAATTAAATACCACCTCTTTCTTTCTATCGTTTAAAATACCAAATCTATGCGAAATTTAATCTGAGCGACGACTTGGTTGGAAAAGTTCCATGATAAAATAATGTTTTCAAAGAGTATTTTAACGCCCGACTTAGATTAATTTGAGCTGTTAACTTCACCTTTTTGTTGGCTAAAGTTTTTATTGGTGTACAGAACATTTGACAGTTTATAAAAAGGTGAATAAATCGATATAATAACGGTGCCTAGCTGATGTTAACAGACAGGTTGTAGTCAATCATAAACTTTAAAACTATATAAAATAAAGAGTGTATGAGAACTCTTGATGTTATAATTGATTCTCTTCATACGATAAGAAGTAATGAAATAGAATGAGAAATGAAATGCATTATTGGTTCTTTCTTTTTGAATATTTTTGCTAATAGAGTTAAATGTAAAATAAGATATTTACTAAAACTAACTACAGCTATGTTAGAATTTTAACATACACTTAATAACAATTCTGCACAATTGTAATTAAAAAACAACAAAACCATTTGCTGATTATAATTACAATTTAAATGCAGTTTTGAATAATTATTCAAAAAAAATAGGGGAGATTATATAAATAAGCTACAAATTTAACGTAGAAAAAAACTATAAAAATGAGTAAAACTTACTTTTACTACACTACACTTACCTACTTTAACTTTAAGGCCACGATATTTCACCCGAAAACGCTTTGCGCTTGGTAAAATGCCTACAGTTGCTTTTTCGCATGCAACTCCACGCCGTATTAACATGAGAGCAAGGGCGAGCATCGCGCGCATAGCTCCGGCCGACGAGTCTTGTCCACACGCAAACAATATTGCACAATTTGAGCAGATTTGCATACGTTTTTGACGAAATAAACTCATATAAATTAAGCAATTCAGAATATTCTATTTATGGCTTTTTACTCCTCTAAATAATAACATTATCTTTTAGATATAATTAAATTTAAATTACTGTACTACTTTTGGAAAAAAAGTGAAAAATATGTCAAAACAACTATTTTTCAAAAAGTATACGTAATCGAGTTTTGGCGTTTTTTATTGTCTTAACACTGAATCAAAATTATATAAACTGAAAAAAATTACCTGTATCTTATATATTTGATTTTTATGAAATGTCGATTTCACATAGCACCTCGCCTTAATTGGAAAATGAGCGAAAATAATCACGACCGGCAGGATTCGAACCTGCGTATTACCTACCTACTTAATATAATATATGTCATGATGATTATCACATTATCTACTGTTCTGATTTTAGGATAAGTCAGTCTTATCTGCTGATAAAATAGACATGATTCCCATAATTAGACACGAATATTATTATCTGATAAGCACAATAACATCGGTCAAAGATTAGCTCTGATAAATATTCTCTATAAATATATCGCGATAAAAATTGCTTTTTATTAACTAGTTGAGCCTGCGACTTCGTCCGCGTGGAATAGTTATTTTGGGCATCATATTTATTTTTGCAAACAACCACTTAAGCTTTATAAATTATAACTGTTACCCACAACTTGAACCGTTTTCGCAGCGCACGCAACGGAAGCCCTCAAAGATGAATAATTTTCCCCGTTTTTTCCATTGTTTCTTCGATCCTATTAGTTGCAGCGTGATGTTATATAGCTTAAAGCCTTCCTCGATAAATGGTCTATTCAATACAAAAATAATTTTTCAATTCGCACCAGTAGTTCCTGAGATTAGCGCGTTCAAACAAACAAACAAACAAACAAACAAACTCTTCAGCTTTATAATATTATTAAGTATAGATAATGTGATCGAAGCTGCGGGCATGCACTAGTACATATTATAATAAAACTGTAACTCATCGGTGTCTGTTCAACGACGATGGAAACAATTCGCTATATGTAAGTAACGCCGCGGGATCAGATATTGTTTATATGTACGTATTTGACAAAATTAGATATGTGAGTATTCAAATAGGCCGAGAATGGAAATAACTTATTGGTCTG
The DNA here is from genome assembly GCA_964023185.1 of Macaria liturata. NCBI lineage: Eukaryota > Metazoa > Arthropoda > Insecta > Lepidoptera > Geometridae > Macaria > Macaria liturata. Next base: position 5,346,085 of record OZ026826.1, on the reverse strand, counting down.
CTATTCAAATGAGGAATTATTTGAATAGCTGACCAATAAAATTATTTCCACTCTTTGAACTAATTGTGTTCAGTTCAATTATGTATGCAGTAAACTCATTAGTTCTTAATCAGTCTAATCACAATCCTAGATGGCGCTAGTAGTCGAATTAAATCACGCTAACTTTTCAACCGCAGAAATGTAACCGAATTTCGGCTGTTTATATCAGTATATATATACATCACCGAGTACTTTTTTATAATACATCATCACCCCATCGTCGTGAACGGTGAACCCCTTCCTAACCTCTTAGCATTTTATTCAAATTGAGTATTCTAGAAAAATATCAATAAATCTTACGAATAAAATGTTTACGTCATATAGTTTTAACTGTCACAATGTACTTGTTTTTTATTTGTTATTAATTAATCTGATGCACTTGATTTTCAGAAGCTAAAATGCTTACTAAGCATTCTTAACCTTTTCAAAACTTTTGTATGTTTTTTTTGAGTGATTAGTGAATTCTTCGGTTTCAATTAACGACAAAGTTTTTTAGCAACACAATCTTGCTACCCAATTAATACGAGTTATGTCCTATTCCTAAACAGTGACAGTTAGCTGTAACTTTATCTAACCACTTACAACGACATAACTATTCCATACTTCGATTGTACTGCAAACAAAGTTTGTATTATTGATGGCATTCTACTGAAATATGAGTAGAAGAATACAATATAAAACTAAACATACATAAACCTTAAAATCTATCTACTAGCATCTAGTTTGAGCCCTAGATCTATTTTAGTACACACAGGCTCCCAAAAATAAGTTGCCCAAGAGAACTTCCCAAACGAATTAATCCTGCAGTAGAGTCACGACGTCAGTAATCTAAATATATAAAACTCAAAGGCGGCTGACTGACTGACTAGTGATCTATCAACGCACAGCCCAAACCAGTAGACGAATCAGGCTGAAATTTGGCATTCAGATAGATGTTATGACGTGGGCATCCACTAAGAATGCAGGATTTTTGGTAATGCTTCTTTTAAAGGGGTGAAATAGGGGATGCAACTTTTACTAATTAATGCGAAGGAAGGGGTGCTAGCCGGTTATTACAACTAAATTTAATGCAAAGGAAACTGCGAGCACCCACTGGTGAAGAATATGATTCAAAGAAAGAAGCTTGATCTTGGTCTAGTTTTTGTTTAATTATTATTACTTGTGACTGGAAAGGAAGTAAATAAAAATGGCTGGTTAGTTGATTGTTTGCTACTTAGGTGATTGAATAAGAAAAAAAACAGAGTAAGGTAACAGGAAGACAATAAATTCAGTCAAAAATAGAAGCAACAACACCGTCACCCAACTATTAGGTTAAGTCCAAATCCCATAACACCATGGTCCCGTCATGTCCACAAATCACAATTAATTTCGACAAATAAGCCCATTTTTACACACAAAATATACAGATGTACAGATTCAGTGCCTACAATACAGTCAGAAAATTGAAAGATTTTTAACTACATTATAATAATTTAACAAGACAGAAGAAAAGCCACTCTTTGAACAAAACTTTATTTTAAGGAATCACTTTCTCATATATAATCCTCGCTTTACAGCAATGCTTTGTTTGTCAAGTTATATGTGGACTTGCACTCGCTTAGTGGAGATAGAAAACATTGTAAATAAACCAAGATAACCACCTAAATAATGGAAATTATGTGTCTTGCGTGTAAATGGAAAATATGGTTCTGGCCAAGAGAATTTCCCCAATTAATAAATTTTGCGGGAACAAAACAAGAACAACAAGAAGAAAGCGAGAGAAAAATACCTATATACATACTTAATATAATTATAGTAACCGTATTTTACTAAAAGCTATATGCAAATTTTTTTGCCGGTAAAATAACTCAAAGTTATCCATCTCCCACTCCCTACTCTCTATCATCAAGCCGACCTCGTGGCTCCATTACCACTCCTCACCCAGTAGGCTGCAATCAAGGGACAGTTTCTCCCTTAAAGCTACATTCAGATTTATTTGTTTTTGATTACTGACGCGCGGGTTAATCGCTAGGAAGCAAGATGGCGTCGTTACTTAGAGTTTATAGGCTAGTGGGTGGGTTAATGTTGCTTTTGGCTGTTGATTGGCTACACTAGATATTTGTGGTTTTTAATTAGGCTTGACCCTTAGTATTTTGGCTATCTCTTGTGACTATTTTGTTTGTTGTGTTTATTTACATAAATGCACGGTAATGATGCGAATACTTAGTAATACTGATTTATAGCCTCTCGAGCTTTACGCACGGTGAGGCCATAACTAGCAGTGAGAGGCCCTTTACAATTAAATATTATATACATCCATTTATGTATGGATATAAATTGAATATAAAAATAATAAAAACTGTTACCACTAATAGTATGAAGAGTTAAGATCTTTATGTTAATAATATATTTTTTAAGAAATATATATTTTAAGATATATAATCGTCACAATATGATAATGAACATAATGTGAAGAAAAACCGTCCTTACATCAGAATAACGAGCATTTTTAATGAGGTAAGGTTACCGTGAACACTTAAAATTCATTTCTACAACTTTAATTCAAATGAAACCAAATTAATATAGAATAAGTAAGTAATTTAAATTTATTTATTCAAAGAGTTCTGTTTCACTTAAAGTTAGTAATCATAACAATTTGTCGGCGACCGCAGAGTTAAATTTGAAATTAATTATTTTATACAAGTCATGTTTTAATTAAGTTATTTTCTCCAGAAAAATGAAAGAAGAAGAAGGGAAAAATCACCATAAAGAACTGCATTATTTTTACCATTCCAAAGGTGGGAGGTACCCAAAGATAAATATTAAAAATAATCGAATAGTTAACACGTACTTGATCTCATTATTACGAAAATAAAGCAAATTTGTTAAAATTTATTCTTACCAACACAACACTCCGACGGTTCTTCTTGTTTTTCTGGTATGGTGATTGTACCTATAGAATCCTAAATGGAACTAGGTATGGGCGCACGGTACACAAGCGAAGTCGTACACATTCTCGAGTAATAGCATAAATGGCCAACCAGCTATAAGACCTAACTACATCAGTAAATAGAAATAATAGATCTTATATTTTCCAATTACCAACATTTCCTATTTCCCCGTTTCCTGGAAGCAAGACAGAAGTAGAAGTTACGCAATAAGCAGCATTCTAAGAACACATTATTGGATGTAATTTAATCCGGTGGAGTTTTAAACTCGTTTTAAAAGTCTTAGTTGTAGGGGAAGAGGTGGGGGATAGGTTTGTAAGACTTCTTTAAAGATGTGTTTTATCAATAAGTATTAATTGATTTAAAAATTGACAAATATGTTTTATGGGTACCCTCAAGGATTTTTTATTTCATCCCTCTCTGTACTATATATTATTTCCATGGGGAACCCTACACTAGTATCGTACCAAAAATAGCAGTAACTCGCCGCGTGAGAGACATTGACATATAAATTTAATGTTATTTGTATGTTTACCGTTATGAAATAGAATGCAATCAGAACAATGGTTATTAATATTAATCACAAATTATTTAGATCTGTGGAAGTGTCTACAAGTTAAATACCTACCTATTGTCTTGATTTAAGCGAGTGTGGCTCAGCTGTTCCAGTGTCTGCTTTTCATCCAGACGCATCCTGGTTCGAATCCAGCCATACACCAATGACTTGTATTTTCAAGTTATGTGTTGATTCGCACTTCGCTTTACGGTGATGGAAAAAATTGTGACAAAATCGACATGTTTGAGGACCACAAATCCAAGAACATGCGTCTTCTATAGAAGGACCTAGGCACCACGATGTATTTGCCCAAGTGATGTCTTCTAACGAATTATTTCTGCGGGGGAGTCACGACCCTCAGTCATGAGGAAATACGACTCATGAGAGAGATTTTCTTTATCAAGCTTTTAAGTAGTAAAAAAAATTGCTAGGTAGGTATATCTGCCACCCTTAAAAATATGTTTTATTTGTGGCTCTTGGCCTATAAGTTGAGTTTATTGAATCACTGTGTTATAAGTTAGTGTCCAAGTTCAAGTGACTTTGTATCTCTTCCAATACAAGGAAGATAAAAGTAGAGAAGATATTCCAACTGGGAAATACTTAAATATATGAGTCCATTAGAATTAAAAGGGTTTATATAATTATAGGTTAGATATATTGTTGTAATTGATTCATAATTTTGATCTCCAGCGCAATGAAATAATGAGTGTTTGATCGTTCAAGATAATTTTATACTATGTCGATATGAAAACTTAGATAGTTAGGTTCAACAATATCGCACATTAGTACCTATTTTTTATTTTTTTTAAATAGGCTTACGTTTGATTATAGCCTGCCTGATGTTAAGCACCACTATAGTCTAAGATGTAGCACGCTTGCCTAGAAGAAACCTATTTACTCTAGATTTGAAGACCCCTGGGTTATAATTATTATTATTTATCTCGAATATTTTAATAGGAAATAGAATATCATATATTTGGTTTTTTTTTCTAAGTTTGGTTTGGTTTGGTTATCAAATTGATAAACCCTTGACACCAGAGTTGGTCACTCTCATTCATTACGAAGTATTTATTAATAACACGAGCTTTGTATTATTATATATTCGATGATACACGAGCTTTTACCGACAAAGGTCAAACCCCACCTTGCTGTCACGGGTCTAGTCGCACTACGCCGTGCGTGCTTGCCCACTTGTCCACAACCAGGGCCGTAATGAGATACTCGATGCAGCTTTGTAGAGATATACGGAAACAGGCAGTGGTGAGCTATAGTAGAATTCGATGGATTTTTGAATAAAAACCTTTAGTATTGAATAACTTATTTTAGACACTAGTGACATTTTTTTTTAATTAAAATATACGCTTTATTATTAGTACTCGTACCATTGTGTAAGCAGTTTTGGCTCAGTAACCAATCGAAAGACTGTCCGCGACAACAGATACTTAACTTTGATAATCACGAACTTTTACCACAGTCACTGAGCTACCAGATGGATACATTTTGGGAAAATACAATCGACATTTTAACTATGTTATTATTTTATCTACATAAACTTAGCTTTCAAGATAAAGTTTGAGTGTCAGTAATGTTTTAGCAAATAAAATAAAAAAATAATGAAAAGGAAATTGTTTTGAAAATAAAGAATGCCATTTTCTATATCCGTAAGTCTCATAAAACAATAGCACAGTTTGTTCAGACGCAGCGGCCGCGTACGGTCCGCAGAACAATCGAGAAGTTGAACACAAGTTGACGCTGCGTGTATTCAGAGCGGAATAATGGACTAAGATACCAAGTATGTAGCTGTAATGGAAGTTTGGTTTTGTCTTAGTAGTGCATTTACTTACTTTACTTATTCATTGAGGTAAGGTAGGGGTTAAGTCGTATCAGATTACCTTAAGGTGCTAGTTTGCAAACTTTTAATAACGGCTATAGAACGGACTTTTAACGAATTGTTATAACGTGAGTTTGTAAGAGGGAATGAACTCTGGTGCTAACTCAAGAGTTTTGTAACCACCTTAAGAGTTTCTAATTTGGCTTAACGACTACTGTATATTGACAACAAACCCAAAACAAAAAATACTAAACTATAATAATAGTTTAGTATTTTTTGTTCTGTTTATTGTTTTATTTATAACATAATTTAGCACTCATCAGAGGCCTTAATAGATAAACTATGCTTTTATTTTATCATAATCAACATCATTCGTCAAAATAACTAAAACAACATTGTCTGATAAAAAAAAACATTATCTCGTTGCTACTTCGACTATTTTGCCAACGCTACCAGTATCGCAGGAAACAGCGTTGTTTATGATACGCCGGGATAGGTTTATTTAAATTTACGAACTTACGGATACACACACTCACCGCTTTATTAAAACTCTCCGGAGGAATTATTGTGAGAGTGTTCAATGATATCGACTTCTAATTCTAATATTAAGGTGCAGTCGCCCTTGCGTTGTTTCCTTACAAACTGTTGTATAGTTAGACTCAAAAAGTAAGAAAGATAGACTGATGGTTTATATCTCAATTTGTTGGTATCTTTACAAAGATCTCGCCTATAGTAAACCACACAGCACAGCACGTTAAACAGTAAAAATGAAAGATTTTTTGCACATGCTGAGTTGAGGCTGGTCTGTGACAGGACACATGCTGAGTTGAGGCTGGTCTGTGACAGGACACATGCTGAGTTGAGGCTGGTCTGTAACAGGACACTCATTTTATTCATATTTGTTATATTTCTTCCAAATGTTATTGGTGTTTCGTGTTTCAAAAAATTCATTAGTAAAACAATAGTGAAATGCAAATCCATTTGAGTTAACGAAATTCTTTTTATTCTTTTTATACGACTGTGGAAAATAGTAGTGAAACATTTGAGTAAAAAATGTTTTTTATTCTTTTTACACGACTGTGTCCTAATTTGATGTCTCAGACAATAAATATTATTTCCCGCGAATAAGTGTTGTCTTCTGCCACCATTATAGGCAATAAGGCTCAGTATACAATTACTGTTCAAACTTGACGGAATATTTCCGTGAGTATTCTGTTTCAGCACGTTTGCAAGCACGTTTTAGCTGACTGGTAAAAATATGGGTTTATATTCTTAGTACACACGTCACAAGTGTTTTCTTATTGTGGGGCTAGATGGCGCTGTGTGGAATGTCCCGGAACATTAATTTATTTTATTTTATTTCGTGTCCTAGTAAAAAACTATTTAGTATTTTAGAAGATTTAGATTGATGTATTTTTATTAACGAAAGTCGGACACATTTTTAAAACCAATTTATTTATATGAGTAGGTACTTTCTCGTTGACAATTGTATATCTTCGGTCTTAATTAAAGTATATTACTCTCTATTCCTAGAAAGACGATCAGTAAATTTTCTATGAAATCATCTGATCAGCGTTGTTATGGGAGTTTTTTTTTAATTCACCACATTGTATTGATTCAATGTCGTGGCATATCCTCCTAAAAAATATAAAAAAAATCAACTGATTGTCATTATATAAATCGGGGTAAGTCAGTTTTTTTTTTACAATTCTTGTCAGTATCCTCTAAGGTGGTTTTAAAACTCTTCCTTTTTTTATGGCTTTTGCAAAGATATAACTTCGCAATTCTGCCAATGTCAAGTGGGAAGATAGGCCATCAAACTGAGAAATTTTAATTGACATATCGATATGTACGGTGGTTTTAAATTGCACAGTTGAGTGTTTTTTTCCCCATCGTCGCATGAGATTCTGACAGTGAAAGAAACAAACAAGTGTAATTGAAAATAAGAATCGAAATGAGAGATAAAACTTCTTGGATCAAATTGTAATGAAAACTCACCTTTTAGCAAAAAAAACTTCCGGAAATGGCTGACAAATGCACATAAAATGATACTCATTCCAAACTTCGCCATCCAATCAAAACCTTTTCAGGAAAAATGTGACGAATGGTTATACCATGATATTTTTAAGGAGAATCTGAAAACAGTGGGATTTAGGCTAATTTTTTCGCCCATTTTATTCCATCAGGGCTTTTGACAACAGAAATGAGTTTACTTGACCACAATTTGTCTGATGTTAAGCAATGATTGTGGTTTGAGATTGAGACAGATAGCTAACATGTCAAACTAATCGTTTTTAAAATGATTTGTTTAAATAGCGCTAAACTAGACATTATTATTAAACAGATAAACATTTTATTAATAATTTGTTCGAATTACATGTCAGATTATTATTATAAAATTAAAGATATATTCTAAATATGTACTTTATAAAGTGTAAAGTTTTATCATTCGACCCATGGAAGCGCTCTAATGTACAAAGATCTTTTTTGCAGGGTCACCCATCCAAAGACTGATCGTGACATCGCTTGCATAACTTTCTACATTGGTAATCATGATCGCATACATTTTAAATAATATGTTCTTTTTTGTGGGCACTCAGACTATCTTTAGGCTCTTCTAAAGATTTTATAAGTGCCCCCTTTTTGTTTTTGTTGTAGTTAGAAGTAGTATGTTTAGTTTTTTCCTTATTTTTATGTATTATTATTGTAATTATTATAATTAAATTTAATTTTATAATTTGGAAGTATTTTTATAGTATGCCTCTGGCAACATTTATTATGTACTAGCTGTGCCAGCGACTTTGTACGCATGGAATAGTTATTACCATAAAAACGGTTCTAGTGAGTTAATCTTAAAAGATATACTGTTGCAGACATTTTGTTAGATCATTTCAAGAGGAATAATTCTTTCATAATATTTTTTTGATATCTTGTACCTTTCGCATCACACGCAACGGAAGCCCTCAAAGATGAATAATTTTTTTTTCACATTTTCCATTGTTTCTTCGCTCATATTAGTTACAGCGTGATGTTATATAGCCTAAAGCCTTCCTCGATAAATGGTCTATCCAACACAAAAATAATTTTTCAATTCGCACCAGTAGTTCCTGAGAATAGCGCGTTCAAACAAACAAACTCTTCAGCTTTATAATATTAGTATGTATAGATAAGATTTTGTTTGACATTTGTAAGTGCACCAAACTAAGTATAGTTTTTACCTGAATGAAATAAATGAATGACTTTTTTATATATTTAAATTTCCTTTGCGGTACAGGCGTTTTTTTTTTCGTTTTGTAATGTAATTTCATGAGACTCTAGGGTTAAAGATATCGTACATACGTCGAATTTCAATTTCAATTTCACTCTTTCGTGCTTCAAATAAAACTAGACAGTTCAAATTCGATTTGAAATAAGCAGCAATACTTACATAGTTATATATGTGAACATCATAAACCGTATGTTTTATCTGTCTGTGCATTGCTTAAGATCAGAGACTGATTTTACTTAAATACTAATTACTTTGTTACTCATACATAACTTAAAGTTAAAAAGTGCCTGTGAACTGTCTTTATCCTATCCTACTCTCTTTCTCTCTTAAGTTGTATTTCCTCATGACTGAGAGTTGTAACTCCCCCGCAGAATTAGTTCGTTAAGGTAGACCTATCCCACTAATATAATGATAAAGATTGTGTGTCTGTATAATATACACACATATTTTTTTTGTTTCATTACTACTGGCTAATAATAACTTTTAATCTCGAATTAACGCGGGTAAGATCGCGGGGCGACGCTAGTTGAATCATATTAGCGTGTTATGGACGTTGAGAAATGGCTCACAATCAATAACACATTTCCATGCAGAGTTTCGTCCGTCTGTTTGTAATTTCCCACCGGGCCCGATGTATGAGCTATACATACACATATACATATAACATATGTAAAGATGCTTGTCTTGCAAGGAAAAGTGTGTACAGTATTTGTATAAAAAATATTACTGACTTTCGACTGATGGCTGTCTATAGATGTAAACGCTATTTTTTTGTGAGTCAACCATCTAAGTACGGAGAACGACGGCAGCTTCTTAACTTAAGTAATCGCGAACGATTACCTGTGATATTTTATGTACATGTATATTTGATAACTAAAACTACTATAAAATAACCGGCTGTATTCCAAGTAAGAAATAATAAACCTTATTTTAAAATTTACTATTAAAATATAAGAAATATGATGATCGCATTAGAATTTAAATTTTTTCCACCTCCGTATAGTTTAAAACCCGTACATAATATTTTAATGGTAAGGCAATGATCTACGTAGGTATTTGTTTTATAACATATTTTTCTTTGTATTGTATGAAATATAAATCAAACCCAATATCAATAGCGTGCAAGTAATTTTACTTAATAACTTTAACATTATATAAACATTATTATAGCTGATGCCACAACCAGCGGCCTTATCATCCTAAGTGATTACTTTTAGACACTGCAGGATGAGAAGAAAATAAGAACAATGTAATATCTTCACGTTTATTTAAAACCTAATTAAATCTACAACATACATAATCTACAACACATTTATAAAAATATTACTGCAATTGGAATATTCATGTTAATAGCTATTTTAATAAATCAATTTTCTTCATTCCTTAGGTATCAATCCACAGGCTTTCTTCCACTTGCGTTTAGAGAGAGTGATGTTGGAAGTAAGTTGTTTCAGTCTGTCTAAGTCACAAATAAGTCCGCAGTTTTCTACCTCAAGGTAAATTAAGTTTTTACTTGGCTCTGGAAGGTAGACGGGCTGAAAAAACACTTATCAGTATATTTCATTAAAAGAAAACACATTAAAAACATTACACATTACAAGTAGGTAGTTATGATTATTAAAATTTGTAAATACTTGTGTTGAGTCTGGTCGTTTCTATGTATACTGTTTATTTACAAAAAAAGTAAATATGTATTATATTCGTTATCTAGTACCCATGATACAAGCGTAAGCTTAGTATTGGGCTAGATGGCGCTGTGTGATATGTCCTGAGATATTTATTTACTAGCTGTGCCTGCGACTTCGTCCGCGTGGAATAGTTATTTTGGGCATTAATTCTTTCATACATATTTTTTTGATATTTTAAACCGTTTTCGCAGCGCACGCAACGGAAACCCTCAAAGATGAATAATTTTCCCCGTTTTTTCCACATTTTCCATTGTTTCTTCGCTCCTATTAGTTGCAGCGTGATGTTATATAACCTAAAGCCTTTCTGGATAACTGGTATATCCAACACAAAAAGAATTTTTCAATTCGCACCAGTACCTAGTTCCTGAGATTAGCGCGTTCAAACAAACAAACAAACTCTTCAGCTTTATAATATTAGTATAGATTTATTTTATTTACATTAATAAGTGTGTTTTATGGTATGTTTTTTTTATTTTTATTTTTTATTTTTATTTTTTATTTTTATTTTATTTTATTTTATTTATTTATTTTATTTATTTTATTTATTTATGGTATGTTTGTTCCTGTCATAAAACTGGTTAAGTCAGTCATAATCATCATCAATAAATAGGTATATAGCCACAGCCAAGATTGTTCTACAACTGTGAATCAACCTCTAAGCCACTGTCAAGGTATTCAAGCTTATGCCAGCCTGTAAAATGACTAGTACTGCACATATTTTTTCTTACCAGACCTATATACATACAATCTGTGTTCAACAAGTTTTTAAAACTGAAAGCCAATCCAAACTAATGCAGCTATACTGACGAAGTTGTTGATATGACGTGATATGGCTCAAGGAACAATTTCTCATCTTCATCCTTAGTCAGATTTATCTAGTTACCGGGTAAAAGTATTTTCCTGACTTGGCATTGGCTTCGTCATTTTGCCAGCTTATGTAAAGAGTACCTATGTTATTAATATCTTCTTACCAGAACAACAATCTGTCCAGTGTTAACAACCCTTCTAACTTCAAGACTGAAGGCCGAGCCAAACTGCGGCGTCTGCCTCGACTCCCTCTTAATTATCATGCCAGCTAACATTCCGTACACATTCAGGTCGTGGCTGGAGTATATTCGGAGTCTGGGAGATGTCTGGTATCGGTGGAGGGCCGCGTAGGCTGTCCGGAAGAATTCATTGAGGAGGACGCCTGATATAATATAGATAGATTTTGTAGTGTAAGTTAAAGTCTTAAAAATATTTACGAAAAACATAATAGATATACTCATTGGTGTTAATCATGTTAATTTAGGATATAATTTTTTCCTTTTCATCTTGAAGTCGACCATTTTAGACTCGAACTGTGACCGAGCGCGCATATTCAGGATTACTGGAAATTAACACATAATCTTCAATGAGTAGTTGCTGAGTACCTCAAAAGCAATGTTTTTTTCTTTACAACTTTAGGAAATTCAAAAAATATTATAATCGGTTTATCTATCCTTGAGGTCATTAAGAGTGTATCGTGCTCAAGCGTACGATCTATCCTCAACTATTCATTGATGAAATGGCTAATATTTTTCTCGCAGATTTCCCAAAATTGTAGAAAAAAAGGTTTTGCTTATTAAATACTAAAACAAAAGCAATCGTTAAAAGGTTATGCGTTAGTTACCAGTAACGTATAGAAAAATACTGTATTAAAGAAAACGTAAGATCCTAACATTACAGTCATTCAAAGACCAATCTATCTATAGCCTTTATTACAGGTATTCGTACCAGTTAGTAAGGGCAAAGTGTCCTCATTTCCGAGGAGGACGTCTAGTATTTCACCCGCCACTGCTTCTATCTCCGGCCACATCTCCTCTAGCGGATCCAGCAGCGGAAGGCCAAGGCTACGCTGAGGAATGCAATTACATTGGCCAAAGGTTATATTGTATGTAATATTGTGATTACAGATAATAAGCCTTAAAAATAAGTAAGCAAAGATTAAGTTACGTTAGAAGGAAAACCATGATAATGTGCAGAAACTCAACCACACTTTTATAGGAGCAGTTGTATAAAAAAATATTACGTTGCAGATATTCAAACAAATATATTATCTCTTCTTGAAAACGCTGTACATCGGTACGTATGTATAAAATGACGAATGGAATACTATTCGTTCGTCAGTACAAATAGAATTTCATGCATTAAGCAATTACAAAGACAAAAATATTGTGACTCGTCCACAAACTTCCAACTTTTCAATGTATCTGTGATGGAGAATTGAAGACTGCAATCTTCTCGTTATCTCTTTCGTAGCATACTCGTAACTTTTGGCAGCAAAATCCATTTCGCCTCATGACACCTTGACACTCTTAGAATAAACTTTTTTGCTTACTCATACGGGAACTCGCCATCTGTTATTGTTTTTTACACAATATAATAGTTTCCTGCTTTATTATTAGTTTTTATCGATACAATCGAAGCACCCGAGATTAAATATCAGAGACTATTCGCACGCAAGCACCAATGTTAAGCCACTGTCAACTTTAGAAGGGTGACCAAAAAGTGACATAACACCATTTAATGTGGCTGTCTGTCATGATACCATAGTAATCAACCCAATACAGATTCAAGAGAGATTTGGAAATCTTGCGACAAAAGCGTTGGCGAACTACGATAAAAAGAAGAAAATCAAATCTTTTCGTAAACACTTTCACCAAAAACACTCACATGACTTTCATAATCCGTATACTTCACATAGGTCTGAAATAGGTTTTTTGAGAGGTCCTTGCCAACTATCTGCGACCATTTCCTCAAGGCGACCGTGTTCCTTGTTAGTGCGGGTCTCGCAGTCATTAGGTACATCAGGTATCTGTTGCAACTTCCCATGAATGGGGCCATCTGAAAAAGAAGAAAAAATCATTCCTGGTTGATACAAAACTCTAAATATGAGAAGTAATTTGTTGTACTGCTATTTTGTTGATTTTGACATTATGAATGATAAAATTGATGAACTCTCTCATGAGAGTTCACAATGTTGTTAAAGTATTTTGCGACAAAATATGTGCTCAAAATGTTTTTGATTGCAATGCCGACTGTTCCCAGAACTATTACTAATGTCTTTATAATATCCGACTATTTAAAAAAATAGTCTTTAATCTAACAAATTATAAAAAACCTAGATACTAGATTAACTTACAAAATCCCGACTGACATCAGTAGCGGTATAAGGCACAGGTGTCCAATTATGTCTGCATTCCAGTCGTCTTACAGTCTAACAGCAATGGCCGCTGTCTAGTCTACCCGACTAGACAGCGGCCATTGCTGTTAGAGCTGTCATTTACGTACGAGTCGAGCAACAGACCATGGTGCTTTAAAACTCTACAGATCTAAATCTAAATATATAAAACTCAAAGGTGACTGGCTGATTGACTGACTGATATAGTGATCTATCAACGCACAGCCCAAACCACTGGATGGATCGGGCTGAAATTTGGAATGAATGTAGATGTTATGACGTAGGCATCCGCTAAGAAAGGATTTTGATGAATTCCACCCTTAAGGGGATAAAATAGGGGATGAAATTTTGTATGAAACTTTGTCAATTTTAAACCGATCGGGCTGAAACTTTGCATGCATATAGCTACTATATGACGTAAGCGCACGCTATGAAAAGATTTTGGTAAATTACACCCCTAAAGGAGATAAAATGAAGGATAAATTTTAAAGTTTGTATACATCTTCTTAGACTTTCCCATTTTTGTCTAGCCGAAGGGAAAAATTGCTCTTACAACAGAACTATTTGCATGCGCTGCCTTAACAGTTGTATAAAATATAAATAAAATCTATACTAATATTATAAAGCTGAAGAGTTTGTTTGTTTGTTTGAACACGCTAATCTCAGGAACTACTGGTGCGAATTGAAAAAATCTTTTTGTGTTTAATAGACCATTTATCGAGAAAGGCCTTAGGCTATTTAACATCACGCTGCAACTAATAGGAGCGAAGAAATAATGGAAAATGTGGAAAAAACGGGTAAAATTATTCATCTTTGAGGGCTTCCGTTGCGTGCGCTGATAGACTATTAACGGTGCCATTGACAAGAGAAGGTTATCAAGAAGAGTAGAGCACTATATATCAAATCGCAACTGCCAACGGATACGGAAAACACATGGTGGACGGGTTGGTAAGAAGTAAGACAAGGCAGCAGGTTCGCAATATGTTATATGCGATACCACCGGACAGGCCGAACAGATATGTGGGTAGCCTTACTTACATGGGGCCAGTGTCAGAACGGGCCGCTAAAATATTGCGGGAAGCGGAAGTCAATACAGCTTATAAAACAACGGATAATTTACGTCACCTGTGTAATGGTAAAGACCGGTTGGAAGATGCCAGGAAGTCTGGGGTATACATATTGGTGTGTGACGAGTGCAATACTGTGTATGTAGGTCAGACAGGAAGAAATTTCGAGACCAGATACAAAGAACATATGACAGCCCATAGGAACGAGCACCTAGAAAGATCACACTTTGCGAAACATTTATTAGACACCGGACATACTTTGCAAAATAACCACACGTACCAGATTAAACAAATATGCGATAAAGGATTCTTTTTGTGCGTGTGGGAGCAGCTGGAAATACTGAAACACCAGGGTCAACCTTTTACGTTGCTGAACGACCAAACAAACTTGGTATCATCACCATTGCCGATCACCATCACGAACTTTCATTGGTAATGGAACAAACACCACCTAATTTGGTAAACACGCGAGCGATAACGCAACGACGGTTACGTTAGTGAGTTTGAATAGTAACGGTCAGCCAGTGACACATCGTCTGACATCATATTACGTTATATAACGAGCGGTCGTTGCTCGCCGAGCTCACTTTCAGACCGACGTTCGAGGAGTCAACACGTCCTGAGGATGCCTCGTGGAGAGGCGAAACACGTGTCGACGAAAACATCTTGCCGAAGGAGAACAACAAAGCTTCAAGACACAAGGTGCGGTGTTAGTAAGATCTTGAGATCCACGGAGGTCACATGGGTAGGAGGTGAGGTGTGGCGGTGGTATATGGAGGAACACACCTAAAAACCATCAAGTCTGTTGTCGGTTAAGGAGCAGTCGCAGCGGAAAAACACTACACATTTCTCCAGAGTTTCAGTTACAATGGATTTCCGCAAAGTAACGCCTGATTCAATATTTTACAAAAATATGTATAAAAGAATTATTTCTCTTAAAATAATCTAACAAAGTGTCTTTAACAATATATGTCTATCTTTTAAGGTTAACTCACTAGAACCGTTTTTATGGTAATAACTATTCCACGCGGACGAAGTCGCGGGCACCAGCTAGTAGGTATATAAAACTTAAAGGTGACTGACTGACTGATATAGTGATCTATCAACGCACAGCCCAAATCACTGGACGGATTGGGCTGAAATTTGGAATGAAGGTAGATGTTATGACGTAGGCATCCGCTAAGAAAGGATTTTTGGAAATGCCACTTTTAAAGTGGTGAAATAGGGGATGCAAGTTTTACTTCTTAATGCGAGCAAAGCCACGAGCACCCACTAGTCTTTAATATGGCTTTACGACAATGCTAGTAATAATAGTGTCTACTTGCCAAAAACGTATTCCGATAACTCGTTTTGGTCAGGCAGTAAGGTCTATGGTCAATCATTACTATAACCTTGGTAATTGTGAACACCTCAGCCGGTTATTCTCTGAAACACTTACAAAGTCCTGACTGACATCAGCGGTGGTGTAAGGTACTGGTGTCCAGTTAATATCTTCACTCCAGTTGTCTTTCAGTGGAGGGTAGACCGCCGCCATCGCTGTTAGAACTGTCATCTGCGTGCGAGTCGAGTCTGTTGACTGGAAGGATAGTTACAGGATCACTGACATTTTGTATTGTTTAAAAGTAATGAGTTTCATATTCTTCTTATTAATATTCCTTAACGAACTGCGATAAGAACAAAGTCAATAATTGAAAGAACCACATAGTTACAAATGGAGACTCACCAGTCCAAAGAAAATATCGAACAATAATTTTGTCTCTGAACACAGTTATCCAAAAGACTCATGACAAAGCAAAAGACCATTACAGGATTCAGGAAGTTTAGACTCCTTTAGATGGACTTGAGTTGATATTAATAAAAGCAAATAAAGTTATATTTAAATGAATATAAACGTATACAAACCTGTATGTAGATGTCAGATGGGCTGTATCGTGGCGAGAGAAGAGACGAGTATCGCTTCCTTATGAACTGTCCTAGTTGGTAGCCACGAAGTTGACCAGCCTATAATAATACAAATAAGATTATTTAAGTGTATAGATATATTTTACGTTTGATTCTTCTTCGCCTGATGAAATGCGAAAATATAAATAAATACACATTTTATAAGGCGTTCAGATTAACTGTAACATTACTTGGATCATGTCGAGCTAAATTAACAATAAACACTGTTTTTTGATTATCTCTCTCCCTCTTTCTCTCTTTAATCGTATTTCCTCATGTCTGCGGGTCGTGACTCTTTATTATACATTGATCGTATTTAGAATGCTCACTGCCAAAACTAATGATTCCTAACCTGTCAAAGTCTTACAGAAGGGTTTGTGACAGGTTAGGAAACACTTTAATTTCAATGTAAAATAAAGTCAGTCACAAACTACGCCTTATGTTTATAATATACATACCGGGGTAAGTTGACCAACTCCATATTTCTTCATGAGCTGTGCCAGGGCAGGCGGGTCCTTGCTGTAGGACGCGACGTCATTATTGCTGATGGGTGTGCGGTCACCGTGGCGATGCACCTGGTAGATAACAAGACAGCATGATACAGCAGAAAAGGATAAAAACCTATAAAGCTGACTCTTCAGCTCTCTCTTGACCCTCTGGATAAAAATCTTAACATTTAAAATATAAAAAAATGTTTGGTTATACTTTGAATCTATAATAAAACACGTTTCAGCAGTTTTTATATTGTATGTACATATGTTTATCTTTTTATCTGTGTCTCTGTTTGTCTATTTATTTAAAACGCTCATAACCCAAAAATGGCTGCAAAATCATCATGATTTTTGGTATGTAGGTAGTATGAGCTCTTTTTATCCTGAAATAATGCGAACAAAGCCGCGGGCGATCACTAGTAGAGTAATATTTTACTGGTGTCTTCTACCTATATAATAAGTGCGGAGATTTGTTAACATAATATCTTTTTGCCATTAAGAATTTTCTGGCATCCGTATTTTAGTTTAAATTTGATTTATAGTTTAAAGGTTTTAATAAGCAGAGAAAAATATTATTTCTTAACTAAAAATTAAAATTTAAAACACGCTTACCAAAAACGCAAAAACAAGTTCAGTTCCATTAGTAACATCGTCACCGAATGAATATTTTGTAAGAATTATCAACACTACAGTTATTACAAAATAAAGGTCCATTTTAAGTTCAATTTTTGATCCATTTTAAATTATTGATGAGTATGTCATAACTTTTTTTATTCTTAGCAAACAATATTTGATTTACATCGTTTAAAATAATCCGAGTATGTATTAATTAAATCTACTCCTCGTAGGAACACTGAGTTAATTTAAGTATGTATTTTGGTAGCATCTAACCAAAACTTTGAGTTCGAATAAGATTCACTTTCAGCATGATTAGCATTTATTATTTTATTGTAAATTCGTGCATCGTTATATTTTTTATTACTACCATAAAGATAAAATTAATATGTTTATAGTTCTGAAAAGTCATGTATACGAAAGTAAAAACAATTTTCTAATCCACAAGGATGACTTTAAAAAATATTAACACACGACATTAATTAGAATCAGGGCTTTTATCACAAAATATTCCCCAATTACTTTATAAAAGAGTTGCGACCCTAAGCAATACAAAGTTTACGAAAACTATTGGTATTGGTTTATATGTGGTATTTCAATAATGTATTTATCTGTCTTTCTAACTTAATTGTATAGTTTAAAAATTATGTTTCGTGATTTTTCAAAAGAAACTATGATATTTCTACAATTCAACCTCTTTACCAATTCGAGGACATGGTGTCTTCCGTGGAAAGACCTGGGCGCCCACCATGATATATCTGCCCAAGAGAGCTCTCCTAACAAATTAATTCTGCGGAGGAGTCACGATCCTCAGTCATGAGGAAATACGACTCAGCTTTATTTTATTTATGTCATTGGAACCAATGAGACAAATAATATAAAACTAAGGGCGTTGCAGCCGAAAATTCCGTAATTTAGTAATTTGTAACAGAGTTTGTGTAACACTTAATAAGTGTTTTGTGCGAGCCATTATGTTATTATTCTGTGTAAGTGAGTGTCACGCGTCGCTAGCTAAATAAATCTTGCGTGTTTGTTGTATAACTGATCGTGGAAGGTGGACTGCGACGGATTCTTAAAGATAGCCTTTCGAGGTAGTTTTAATTATAATGCCACAAAATGCTGGAAATGCATACCTCCTCCAATTCGTAATCTACAGAGAAAATTTTGTTTTCGTATCAGGTATAAGAAATACCTGATGGAGTTGCAGGGGAGTGTTAGCAGCTAGCTATTCTACTGTTATCACTCCTCTCTCTGCATCGGGTGTTCCTCAATCACCTGACTCATTAAACCTCATTTTATTTAATATGTATTCTAGTTTCCAGCATTTGGTGACCTAACTACCTTTGTTTACCTATAAACCTACAATACACATCTCGCCAATGACTTTCGTACTTAACTGTTAATTACCACGTTGTGTGTCCGTTATTAGGTTATATTTAAATTGTATGTATCTTTCAGATTTAATCATATCAGCTTCATGTTATTTATTCTGTTTACTCTTCATCTATTTACTCTTTTTACTTCTTTTTTTTGTTTACTTTCTTATTTAACTGTTGACCCCGCGTGTCTCAAAGGGTCATAACTGAAAACCAGCGCTGCAGAGCAATCTGCAACATCAATGCTGAGGTATGACCTTTTTTGACGCACGGGATACATCAATGTAACGTAATATCACCTTTCTATTCTACTTTGTCAACTTTTGTATGTATATATTGTTGTCTCCTGTGTGTCGAAATAAATGCTTTGAATTTAAATTTTGAATTTGAGATATTGTAGATTTTTTATAGACATTTAAAATTTAAGGAATTATCAATTCGGCACTGTAAGTAGATATGTCATATTTTTGGATTCGATAAAATTTGAGTATACTGATCTATACCTAGAAATAAATTTCCAAACTTATGTGCCAAATTCTATTGATGTTGTTTATTGACGAATTCCTCGTAAATTCAAGTGACATTGATACTAACTGTTCTGCATTAGATTAGGTAACTTTAAACTAGGGAGCAGTGCAAGTTACATCTTAATTGGTTTATTTTGTTGTTTTCTACTTTATGGTGCCAAGAAAATTAAGTCCTCTGTTTTTTTAATCACCTCAGTATTAGTTTACTAGCTTTTAAGAACAAATTTGTGTGGATTATCGTCATTTTAAAAAGCGAGTGTGTCTCAGTGGTTCCAATGTCGGTTTTTATCCAGACGCACCGTGGTTCTAATCCAGCCATCCGACCCTACACCAATGACTTGTATTTTCAAGTTAAGTGTACATACCTACATAGATTTGCACTGGCTCAGCGGTGAAGGAAAAAATCGTGAGGAAAGCGACATGTTTGAGGACCACAATATCCGAGGACGAGTGTCTTCCGTGGAAGGACCTGGGCGCCTACCACGATGTATCTGCACAAGAGAACAGCCGTGACCCTCAGTCATGAGGAAGTACGACTCAAGAGATCAACGTTTAATACTTACTAATGTTAATACCTTTTTCGGCATTACAGATACCTAACACAATTGCACCACCATTGCACCACTTTGCATCATTTCTCCATAGTTTTCCTTCGTCTATTACAATATCATAACACTCATATTAAAACAATTCTCCCATAAATTGTGAGATAAGCGCTATAAAAACTACAAACTAATATTGCTTTATCTGACACTCGGCCGATATAGCATCAATAAAGTAGGGCTCTACTAAGTACTATAAAACCTATCTTAAACATAATAAAAAACAAATTCATTTATATCTATGTATCTTATCTATAGACTATCTTTAGGCTTTTCTAAAGAATTTCTAAATGTCCCCTTTTTTGTTGTAGTTAGAAGTAGTATGTTTACTTTTTCTTCCATTGATTTAATGTATTATATTTAATGTATTATTGTAATTTATTATTTTATTGTTCTAAAGCAATTTATTTGTCGGCGGAATAATAAATAGAAAACCTATTCGCAAGTCAAAATAATTGGGGATTCAGTTTTTCGGCAGTTTCTAGTCGAAAAATAATGTTTTATACATATTTTTTAGAATAACATTACAAACCAATTCACGCAAAGTATAAACACTTGTAAGAAACACAAAAGTAATACTCATTCCACAATGTTCCACTGTAACCTCCATACAAGTAACATCGCCTGAATGCAACTTTATATCGCAGTGTCGAGTGGATTATAAAACGGCAGCATTTATTGTTCCTTGTCATATATTGTATATACTATTCTTAGCACAAAGGTTATTTACATGAATGAAATATTTATATTTATGAATCGGGTTTTTTACATGAGATATGCTCACGCTTTACAACAACTTGCCTGGTGCATTAGGGAAGGTTTATACCCCACAGCATTTAAAATAAGCAAAGTGTCACCACTGTATAAGGGCAAGGGTAAACGTGACAGTATTGACAGCTATCGGCCTGTTTCGATAATACCTGCGGTGGCGAAGGTGTTAGAGAACGGGCTCAGCAAGCGCCTCACTGAGTTCCTGGTGTCAACAGATGCGTTATCCGAGCGCCAACACGCGTATCGCGAGGGGCGCTCGACCACATCCTTGACCCGGGAGGTGATCAGGAGAGTGCTGCAAGCTCGGGAGAAGAAGCAGCAGGTGGCGATTATCTGCTGTGATCTCTCAAAAGCGTTCGACGTAGCTGATCACATGGTACTTGCTGCAAAATTGCAGCATTACGGTGTGAGAGGCGCGCCTCTTGCGCTGTTGACAGATCTCATGCAGAACAGAACGCAAACTGTTGTTGCGTGTGGCGGAACGGAAAGATCCGATCCTCTGGAGTCCGTGATGGGAGTAGCCCAGGGATCTTCCGTCTCCAACATTTTATTCTCCTTACTCTTGAATGATCTACCAGAGTCTGTGGAAGCTGCAGACATCTTCTTATACGCTGATGATGTCGCCGGAATCGTGTCAGCACCTAGTTCCGATCTTCTAGAAGAAAGACTGAACACCACCACCTCTCAACTGGCGGTATGGTTCAGAATGAACGGTCTTGCACTCAACCTATCAAAAACACACTTTGTTCATTTTAACTTAGCAGGACACAGCACCAGGCCTTTATCTGTGACGGTTGAGGGAAGAAGATTGGACCAAGTGGTCGCTACAACCTTCCTCGGGTTTGAAATAGACCGAACCCTAACCTGGGAAAACCATATAGACAAGGTGTGTGGTAAGTTGAGTAGTGCTTGCTTTGCTCTTAGCAGAGTCGCCAAAGTAGTGTCCGCCGAAGCAGTGAGGACGTGCTACTTTGCCACCGTGCACTCCGTGCTGCAGTACGGCGCGGAACTATACGGCAGGGCTGCGGAGTGGGAGCGAGCGTTTAGACTGCAAAAAAGAGCCGTTCGATCTATAGCAAAAATATCACAGGATGAGTCTGCTCGTCCACACTTTGTGAAGCTAGGGATTTTGACGTTACCATCGCTGGCGATATACCAGGTCGCAGTATACGTTCGATTAAACCTGGCCTCGTACCGAGTTGTGGGCGGCAACCACTCGTACAACACGAGCAGGAGGGGCAAGCTCGCGGAGGAGTCCCGCAGCCTGGCGCGGAGTAGTAAGTCCACGCACGTGATGGGACCGAGTGTTTACAACAAGCTTCCCGAGCAGGTCACCACGGCTCCGTCACTAGGCAGCTTTAAGTCTCGCCTCAAGCGCTGGTTGATCGAGCAATCGTTTTACAGCTATAAAGAATTTTATGAACTGTAATTTAATATTATTAAGTATGAAGTTTTATTTAAGTTATTATTTTTTATATGAATGAAATAAGTACTCTAATCGTATTTTGTATAGGTATATCATGAATAATTGACGTGTAAACTTTATTTTAATGTTTTACCAATAAATGAGTTATGAGTTATGATGTTAAGCAACGTTATAATCTACGATATAGTGCGCTTGTCTAGAAGAAACCGGTTTTAGGTTTTCAAAGTTACCCGATCAAAGTAATGTCAGTTGCTCTACATTTTAACCGCTTTCGTCGGCCGAATGACACGTTTCATTGTGGGTTCCGGCTGTCTGCCATAGAACGGCCGTCTTTAAATCATGTCACAGGCGGTTTGAAAAACTCTGACACCAGAGCTGGCCACTATCACACGAATTTACTTGGTTCCAAACAGAAAGTTTGTCGGCAAGATGTACATGAAAATAATTATTCTCAAATTTCCTAAAAGCTATAAAGCAAAAGTTGTAAGGATTGAAATACCTAAAGCCTAAGTTACCAATAAGTTGTATTTTATAGTTAGTGACAGTACCAAGATTTATTTAAGTTGACATATTGTATGATTACATACCTATTATTATGTTTGACATGATTTTAATAACAAAAATTTTCATTATTTTATTTATAAAAAAGACATGTAACTTCTAAAATTTTATAAAAACTAAATGTTATAAATTCAATTTGAAGAGATATTGTAATTTGTGTAGCATATTCTGTGATATTAGTACTTATATACCTTACCTTATCTACCTATGTATGTTACAACTTTACATTATCAATAAAGATTCTTTATCTTTATCTTTTATGTAGGTAGTTAAAATGAAAAGTTTTTTCGCCGGTCGGGAAATAAGTAAGTATTCCTATTATATTGGAGTTTGCGTTTCAACTTGATTCTGGTACTTGGAAGCCCATGGATAGCTTTTCCCGTTGTTTTGGGATAAAAGGTAGCCATGTCGCTTACGTCCTTTAATCCTATGTTATCTTGACATTGAATTAAATGCATAAAAAACAAGATAATCCGTTATACTGTAGGCTTGTTAAAGAAAACAAACAAAATCACAAATACAATTGAATTTTTTATCTACGTAATTCTTTCAATACGTATTTTTCATTAGTATGTACCTATGCACCTATATTTGTATTCAAAACTTTATTTAGCAACTCTAGACATATTTCGTCAAACCAAACAATAAATTTCCCAGCGAACCTTCGCTCGGATAATGGCTAGGCAACACATTTACTACAGTAAGTCTATATTCAGACCTGCTTGAGTAACCACCCTAACATAATCTACCTGCCAAATATTGCAAAACTCCATTGAGAGAGATTGAGAGCCAGGCTAAATCAATTTTGAAATCAATCAATTTTGAATTTTTAATTATGACGCGGTTCGTTAGATTTTATTAGACGATTACAAAACTTATTAGAGAAACATCGCCGTCGCGTCTGATGTTTAGCAAAAACTTCAAGGTTGCAGACACAATTGCGTTTTAATCTATTAACCTAACTAGGTTAATAGATTAGTTTGCCTGTTTTCAGTTACAGTTGGAGGCTAGACATTTAAAATCAGTTTCGCTTGTGCTGGTATCGCTGCAGTTCACTAGTAGTCTAATGCCTGTAAATTATGAAAAGAAACTAAAAAATAGCTTTAGAACTGAATTCATGAAAGAAGTATCCAGATATGCGTGGTGTCATATTTGTGCAAAAGTCATGAAAAGTGCATTTGCTTGCCGTAAGACTTCTTTTGTGATGTGTTGTTACGTAATGATTTGAATTAGTTAAAATTAAAATTTGACATCAATACATTATTCTATTTTGACATCGTAAATTCTCTCTGACATTTAAATTTTTGACATTATAATGTATAAAGAAATATAATAATATTATAAAAATTTGAATAATAACAAAGTGACATCAAAAACTGTAATGTAAAACTTTTAAATAGGGAAATAAAGGCTATTTTTATTTTATTTTATTTATAATGATTTGGTAATCTAAGGTCTAGAGGAAAATGTTAGTGTTAGTTTAACGGTTTAAGCAATCATTAGCCTTCTTGATTGTTGTGTTTTTTGTATTATGGTGATAATGTTAGAACAAACGCAGGGAGCACCTGGATTCAATCTGCGCAGGACCGGGACGAGTGGCGTACAAGAAGGGAGGCCTATGCTCAGCAGTGGGCGACAGCAGGCTGATGATGATGATGATAATGTTAATGAATCATTATTGTATTTTGATATAACATTAATGTAAAGAAAGGGAAAGTTAAATAAACGAAGGCAATTGCATGTATGCGAGTGTGTTTGGTTCGAATTATTTCACATCCAAACTACTGAATCGATTTTGATGTAATTTGGCGTAGATAAAGTGTAGACTCTGAATAACGCAGGCTATCTACTTTTTCCTAGATCAACGTGGAAAACACTTTTTCCTTGTTAGTTAATATTTTATGCAAAACTAAGCGATACGGTAGTTTGATACAGACAGTTAAATAATAAATAAATAAATAAATAAATATTCCGGGACATTCCACACAGCGCCATCTAGCCCCACACTAAGCAAACGCTTGTGTCGTGGGTACTAGATAACGGATATAATACTTATATACTTTTCTTTTGTAAATACATACTTATATATTAGTTAGGTTCATTTCATCGTAGGCATATCAAATATATTACAAAAGCTGATCGATTAATAATAATAATCGTATTATGAAAGTGTAAATAATCCATCCATTATGTTGAGAGTTAGATACCTTTTCAAAGCGGCATGTCGCAAAATGGCCGATTGCAAACACGTATCAAATTGTTAAATTAATTCCTCGATTTTGTATGGCTTGACTTGCTTGTATAGACTTGTTAACAGGTTGAATTAGGAAAGGGTTGATTCTCGAGGTCGTTTGGAACTTGGTTTTGAACTGACAGGATCATGAAGTTGGTTTTTTACATGGTATAGGGTAAGCATTGCTGAATTTCTCCAGAGTGTGCTATTTTAAGGATGGAGGATGTTCAAAGGATTACGTTTGAACTAAAGATATTTTATGTACTTCATCTGAGAAGCGCCCGTAGCTCAGTTAGCGGAGGCAAACATGCGATTACTAATGTTAAGCAAAGGTCGACGCGGTCAGTCCTTAGATGGGTGACCATAAAGTGGCATTCCATTTTGGGCGCTTCCGTGGGTCTGATGACAGGTTAAATTCTAGGTCCCGGTTATTTGCAGCAGCCGCTAAGCCATGTCAGAGGCCCTTAGGGCGCCTTGATAATCTCTCGACACCAGAGTTGGTCACTCTCATTCGATAAGAAGAAGATCTGAGAAAATTAGCAAGCAAGGACAAACAAGAAGCTGCTAAACTTACGTATAGGCTGATGCTTGTTTTAATTTTTAAGTAGTGGTTATTACAGAACCACGTAAAAATAAAACATGTTTAATTTTTGCCACCGTTCAAACGAATTTCAACCCCAACCTTATAGCTAGTGCATAAAGTAGATTTTATTAGTCAATCAATAGTAAGTAGTATAAAAACACAGAAATGGTGAATAATAACTTAGAAAATGTACAATAAGGTGTGTCCTGCAGAATGAATTCGTTAAAAATAATGTTGATACCTGTACATTACAAACCAAGAGTATATAAATCTGTATTTCTTTTCTTCCAGGCGCTATAAACTGCCATAATAACTATTTTATAACACCTTCGCGCTCCGTTTTGCATAATGTTTTCACCTGTTTTCACGAAGGGGTTAACAATGGCTGACAGCTTCAATTTTCCCACTAACAATAGAAATCATTTAACTAGACTGTAAACAAGAAGTAATTTAAACAATAAACCAACTTCTTTACGTTGGTAACTAATTTAGTTTTAGTTTATAGTTACAAGGGTAACATGAACAAGAAAGGCGAAAATCCAAAAATTGTCGGCATGGAACGTTGAATGAAGATATACACAAAATTGTAGGCGCCCTTAAAATTTTAGAAAAAAAGTAATATCAACAACTCAATTATCCATTTTATCTTTGATCTTAGATTTGTTTTTACTATTTTTATCTAGATTTTAGATTTGATCTTTTCATATTGTCAATGGGCAATATAGGTTTTTACTTATGTATATTTACAAACACTAGTACTTGAAAGCCCATTCTACATGTAATAGACAGGCATACTAACAGTTATGTCTAAGATTATACCCGTACAAGCGACACTACGACACTGTCTAGCCAAACAAATCGACACATTGAAGTTTTATATAAATAAGTTAAGGTCAAATACTTTTTTTAGACAGTCAGTTATATAATATCACCACCGGACCACAAGAAGCGAAGTTATAAAACAATAAAAAGCAGTACAGCAATTGAATAAATACACACGAATAGGTCAAACAGATAACTTCTCTTTTCAGCAGTCAGTTATTAAACCAAACTAGGTTTGCAATCAATTTCCTATCAATGTGGTTGAGTTCGTTGGCTCGAGTTGTTGCTGGTGTGGTGCAATCGGATGAACTGTAGCGTCTGAACTCCGTCACACGAGCCCTGGCGAGTGGCGACACACAGCCTTGGACGCTCTGCAGACGGCACGAGAAATACTTCTTATCGAATGCTCTGATAGCTTAGTTGGTAGTGACTCTGCCTTCTAACCTAGGGGATGCGGGTTCGATTCTCGCGTTTATTTATGAGTTTTAAAATTTGTCATTACTTGTGTTGAGTCTGGTCGTTTGTATGTATAATAAGCATGTATTTACAAAAGAAAAGTACCTATATACGTATTATATCAGTTATCTAGTACCCACGACATAAGCGTTTGCTTAGTGTTGGGCTAGATGGCGCTGTGTGCAATGTCACGATATATTTATTTATATATTTTATTTATCGAATGAGAGTGCCCAACTCTGATGTTGAGTGTTTATCAATACCTCATAAGAAAAATATAAGGGAGAAATAGGTTGTAAGGTATTTCAAAAAAACAATTTCCAAAGAACTGGTTTTTCCTCTTATTTAGTCTTGTGTGGCATAGGATCGCAGAAAAATTTGTCAACTAACCTCCAAACTCTTATATGGAGATTGCAGCGGATGATGATGATGATACTCGTGTGTGCTAATTATGTTATTTTGCGGTTTTGTTTTCAAATTTGAGATAACGTGGTAACTTCTGACATAGTTCAACAACTGTAGTTATCTTATGTAAGTGGTTGCTAAAGTGAGGAATTTTACACCACCACCGTTGTGACCTTTGACATTATGTATCTACATGCAGTCGTCCATCTGGACGACTGCAATACGATAACAAACAGCAGAAACTTAGAACTTTAAAATTTATTTCGATCGACGGAAGTGTAAGTCTATAATAATAGGTAACATAAAACAATTTTTTTTTTTTTTTTTTTTTTTTTTTTTTTTTTTTTTTTTTTTTTTTTTGTCGATTTTAATCAAATTATAACGGAATAGTGCCAAAAATTGTAGTGATAACGAAGAATTAGAATAACGAAGAATGATTTACTTCCAAAATCTGACGAACATCTACCAAAATTGATAAAAAGTCGAAGATTTTCTGAGTGTAATTACAATAATAATGGACTTATAATACAGTATTCAATCCCGTTAAAACGGAACAGTGCTCAAATAATTCATTCCAAATAAAAACAAACGATATTTGCGTATATATTTGTAAATGAATTAAAGTTAAATTGTAAACAAAAAATCTACCTGCAATTTCAACTTGCTGTGGTAACGGCCAGAAGAATCAGTGAAGTTGACAAAGACATCTGTTAATATTATTATTGTCACTGAACACCGAGAAGCAAAATCCTACTGCTGTTTTCGTTCGTCATACTACATGTCTCGCTAGCCAAGCGGTTACGAACGCAGCTTAAGACGCCGCACGTCGGTTCGAAACCCTCGCCAGCCGATATCTTTTTGTATGATAAATCGAGCATACTGATAAGTTGTAATAACATCATCGTGTAAATTAGTACCAATTACCAAAGATATCTACAGAGGGCGTTAGCAGTTGTGATTTGTACTTCTAATACATTGACGCAAATCATTATCATGGCTGAAAATTTAAACTTGGCCGATATGTTTAACTCACTACGCACGCAAATGAGAGAAGACGCTATTACACTCCGACAACAAATCAAAGAAGATACTAATGTTAGTTTGAAACAAGTCGAAGAAAATCTAATACAGAAAATTGAAGATAAGTTCCGTCATGTTGAGTCAAAAATAGAACACATTGAAAATATTCAGGAGGAACAAGAAAAACGACTAGATGAATTCGACAAGAGATCACGCCAGAGGAATCTCATCTTTTTTGGAATTTCAGAAGAAGAGGAAAACTACGCAGGTCTAGAAGATATAATACTACAAATTCTTAACTACAAAATGGAGGTGGAATGCCAAAGAAGCGACCTAGAATTTGTAGGAAGAATGGGGAAAAAAAATACAAAACCAAGGCCCGTGAGAATAACTCTAACAACCTTTGGCAAGAAAATCCAAATTTTTCAACGGAAGTCTAGTTTGGAAGGCAGTGGCTCCTATATAAAAGAAGATTACCCTCAAAAAGTAATTGAAAAAAGGAAAGCACTCATACCGCAACTTATAGAACATCGAAACAAAGGAAACCACGCAATACTCAAATACGATCAACTTATAGTTAGAGAAAAAACAACAAATAAAAGACCTCGGTCGCTTAGTCCATCCGAAAAAACAGATGTTCAAATCATAAAAAAACCGAATAACAAACCTGTACAAATGATGAAAACTTCGAAAAATCTACCTACAATGGCCCACTCAAGCACTACACAACATGTAAAAATAAATAAGACTCATGGGTCAAACTCAGCGATCACAACATTTTTTAAAAAAGGAACGCCGATTGAGAACCAACAATCAATAAATAAAAAAGAATAGCAATTAACTTCGGCCTCCAAAAACTACAATGAACAAACTAACATAGAGCATACGAATAAAACTCTCCCAAGACGGCTGATCCCCGCGGGAGCTAGTAATGATCAAAACCCTTCAACTTACCACACAAAGAACACGGAACCAAACGACATAGAAAAAAGTAATCCATTATATATATTGACTTACAACATAAGATCACTACTGGAAAAGAGCAGAATAATACAACTAGAACACAGTTTAAAGGACATAAAATGGGACATCATCGGGCTGTCAGAAACGAAAAAAGCAGGATATACAATTAATGAAAATGACAATTACATTCTATGCAATAGTGGTAGAGTAAATGGAAAGAATGGTATCGGTTTTATGCTAAAAAAATCTCTTAAGTCCAACATTGAAAGTTTTAAGTCGTATTCGGATAGAGTCGCTACACTAGAATTAACCTTTGGTAAAAAGTTAGTGACTATAATACAAGCCTACGCTCCTACTGAGAAAAAAGACAACGAACAAGAATCCGATAAATTTTATAACGAAATCCGACAAGCACTATCTTCAGCTAAGAAGTACATAATACTGATGGGTGACTTTAATGCACAAATTGGTAGCCCACGTACTGATGAAAACGAAGTATTGGGAAAATTTGGTTGCAAGAGTAAAAGGACCCCGAGAGGACAGAAATTAATTGACTTCTGTTATGAACATAAATTTGTTATATCTAATACTCTTTTCCATAAAAATAACAAAAAGAAATGGACTTGGAAATCACCAGACGGAAACACAATGAACGAGATAGATTACATAATAGTAAATAATTCAAAAATTGTCAAAAATGTAGAGGTACTGGTAACATCGTTCAGCTCCGACCACAGACCTGTAAGATGCGAAATATTGCTAGATGGAATATCTAAACATTCCAGAAGACACTTTGGACGACGTCCTACAAAACTCCTAACGCCGCTAGAGCAAGATTCGCTAAAAAGCATGCTACGTTTGGAAAATCTACAAAATACAGAGAATATTGAGACCTCATATCAAAACTTAGTCAGCTCTATAAAAAAATGCATCACGCAGTTACCTCCAAGACCTGAAAAAGCTAAATATACGGAAGCAATCATTACAGAAGACATCCAACTTTTGATAACTGAAAGAGAAAATCTGAAAAAACTTACAAAACGAACTTTTGCGCAAAGGAAACGACTACGAAATTTATATCAACAAATAAATAGGAAAATCAAGAGAAATCGCAACAAGTATCGTCAAGATGTCATTCTACAAGAGATTAACAATTCAGGATCATCAAAACGAGCGTTTAAAAAACTAGACTCATCAAAACAGTGGGTGACGGATCTCAAGGCGAAAAACTCCAACAAACAAGTAGTGTCACGTAAAGAGCTTTTAAAAATTGCTACAGAATTTTACACAGACCTGTACAAAAAAGAAGAAACAAACAGAAATGAAGAGCATATTTTAAAATCTCTAACAACACAGCAAGATGAACTTTGCCCACCGATTTTACTATCTGAAACCAGAATTATAATAAATAAATTGAAATCTAACAAAAGCCCAGGCGAGGATGGAATCACGAGCGACGTCATTAAATCTTTCGAAGATTCTATCTATCCTATCTTAACGGACTTGTTTAATAAAATAATGGAACAAGAATGTGTGCCAATTTCCTGGAAAACATGTACAGTGACGCTACTCTACAAAAAAGGCGACCCAAGCGACGTTGGAAATTACAGACCGATTAGCCTTTTGCCAACACTGTACAAGATATTTAGCTCGATTTTACTTCAAAGAATTACCAAGCAAATAGAAACAAACCAACCAAGAGAGCAAGCAGGCTTTAGGAAAGGCTACTCTACGATTGATCATATATTTACACTGACTCAAATAATAGAAAAATACCAAGAATTTGGCAAAAAAATTTATATAGCATTCATAGACTATAGTAAAGCTTTTGATTCTATAAAACACAGCGAGCTCTGGATGACTCTACAAGAGCTAGGAATCGGAAGCAAGTATATAACTCTACTCAGGAATATTTATAACAACTGCAATGCTAAAATAAGACTGGAAACTGTTGGGACACCATTTAACATTGAGAAAGGCGTCAGACAAGGTGACTCTATCTCTCCGCAGCTATTCATAGCTATACTAGAAAAGATTTTTCGTAAAATAGATTGGGAGAGCAAGGGTATCAAAATTAATGGCGAATATCTGAGTCACCTACGGTTTGCAGACGACCTAGTATTATTCGCGGAGAGTCACTCAGATCTACAACAGATGCTCTACACTCTTGAAACAGAAAGTAAAATTTGTGGACTCTACATGAATAGAGATAAAACAAAGATTATGACCAATGACGAAAGAATACCTATAAATATTGACAACACAATTATTGAGTACGTAGAAAATTATATTTACCTCGGACAAAACATAGAAATAACCAATAGGACAGCAAAGGAAGTACAACGACGCATAACTATCAGTTGGAGAAAATATTGGCAGAACAAGGAAATTTTCAAAAGCAATCTTCCTATGCATATCAAAAAGAAAGTTTTTGAAACTACCATCATACCCTCCCTGCTATATGGCTGCCAAACATGGGCCCCAAATAAAGACGTGTTACTTAAAATAAGAACATTTCAAAGAGCGACTGAAAGAAGCATGCTCGGACTCAAACTGCGAGATCGCGTAAACAGTAAAGTTATACGCCAAAAAACCAAAATAGTAGACGCTCTACATGTAGCCGCGAAGCTTAAGTGGAAGTGGGCTGGCCACACTGCGAGGCTTACCGACAACAGGTGGAGCGAACGAGTGCTACACTGGGAACCCAGGGATGGTAAAAGAGAGAGAGGAAGACCGGTGAGAAGATGGAAGGACGAAATAGAGTTGGTAGCTGGGAAGTTGTGGACCCGGACAGCACAGGACAGAGACATGTGGCAACAGTTGGAGGAGGCCTACGTCCAACACTGGACGATCCCTATAGACGCGCATAAATAATAATGCAAACATTTTGACATTCAACATACACTAGAATTTATTATGACATACATCAATTTTATAATTATTAATCTATGTACTTTGTTTTGACTTGGAATAATTGTAACATATTATGGAATTTGCATTTATTGTATCAAAACGGTGACATTTTATTTTTTTGTGATTGACTTTTTATAGAAATCAATTGAAACTTGTAGCTTTAAAAAAATTTTTGCATGTATAACTTCAAAGGGAAATAAAGGCTATTTTTATTTATTTTATTTTATTTATAAAACAATATTTTAGAGTAATTATTATTTTTAAAACATATTTAGCCACTTAATATCAACTGAACTAGTTTTCTAAAACGACTGTCTCGTCTGTTGCATCCACTAACTGAAAATTGAAGATTTCACGCCACTGTCTCTAACACGCTATCATGCTGTGGATAAGGTTTCGAAATGTTCAAATTAATTCTAAAAATTGTCTTAGTATGAACAGAAACATCAATTATTCAAACTCAATTCCTTAATATATACTCATTCATTTTAATTATGCCTCTCTACGACACAGTTTTTTACTAATGTAAGAGGCAGAGCTATTTGTAAGGTGTAACATATTGTTTTGTTTACAATAAATTTATCTTATCTTTATCTTATCTTATCTTAATTTATGTAACTGTGACTTCTACCAAAACTGTCACATATTGATTACAATTTGCAATGCACTGCATCGTGTCACATCCATACTATTCTAGCAGTGCACCGTCAATCGATACCGCAAAGAATAGTTTACCAAACAATATAAATAATAGTAGTCTAAACTATCGACGACAGTTTGATTCGCGCAACCGCGGTGTGGCCACCTCACTGGTTACTTAAATGTATCAGAAATGTTTACAAAACTACTAACTCTAAGTGCTCTATTCGTTTCCGCTTATTGTCTAAGCATTAGGACTGTTAGTGAACGAAATAATGTGACCAAACGTGAAGCGAGCGCAGAGGACTTGTTCCCGGATTGGGTGCCTTTCAAAAACAAACATGGCGACGAGCTTGGAGAATTCGTACAGGTACCGGAGAAAAGCAAAGTCAAGAAAAGATTAGCGCATCCAATGAATTTTTTACTCAGACCCGTCGAGGCAGAAGGCGACGATTATTACGACAAAAGTGGAGGAGAAAGTGACAGTGAGGATAATTTTGAAAGTAAAGATTGGTCCGACTTGCATCGATCAGCAGATCCAGTTGATAAGAAACCAGTCAATGTAAACCACACAGACATCTCAGATATAGACGGAGTAGTAAATATCATAGTCAATAGTCCCCCTAATCCAATCATTGAGGCTATCTTACAAGGAAGAAATTCAAAAGAAAATAATGAAAATGAAGTAAGAGAAAAGCGAATAAAAAGTCAAGATTCCGAAGAAAATGTACCAAATACGACGGAAGAAGTTAAAAGTGATACCGTAGTATCTGTTGATAAACCTCAACCTCAACAACAAGCCAGCAGTGAGGAAGCAAAAGAGAAAAAAGAAGGTAAAAAATATATAAACAATGAGGAAGAGTCAGATGATTATCCTTCCGATGATCGTCCATCACCCAAGTCAAATAAATCAGAAGAGGAAAAAGAAAATGAAGAAAAGAAAGCTAAGATTCTGAACGGTGTAGATGAATTAAAAGAACGACACGCAGAGGAACAAAGAGAACTCACTGAGAAACTGAAAGGAGAAAGTGCATTCAAAGATGAGTTTGGAAAAGAAGAGTCGTCTGACGAAACACCTGATAGATTTTTATCAAAATCTTCTGAATCAGACGAATCATCATCTTCTGGACTCCCAGAAAAGTATAGAAAGTCAAGGCGAAGGAAACCTACACCAAAACCAGACTATGACGAATACGAAGACTCGAATAAACCAGGCGAAGACAAATACAAAATAAATGTTCAAAAGTATGAACCTGATCCTGACTACGCAGACGCAAAACAACGTAGATCAGAGAGGATAGACACGTCAAGAGAAATAGTCACTACAGCGAAACCAGTTAAAAAAGAGACTCAATTAGAGCCTGGCAAAATATCTGTATTCAAAAACCCTCACTTGTATATGATCAACGATGACAACGAGGATTATGACGAGTCTCGTCCGAAGAAAGTACGAAACAACAATAACACCAAGAGAGGTCCAAAGAAATTCTCTTCCAGATACACGACCACTGCGCCTGCTGACAGTGAGGAAAGAATATCACTAGTCCCAGTCGATGCCAAAGAGGGAGAACCTACACTATTCTTCCCACAAACAAGAAAAAGCAAGAAGAAGAAGGTTAAGACTACCACAACAGCCTACGATTCAACGGTAGCAGAAACTGTGACTGACAATTACAAGCAAACGACTGCTTATGACGTCACAGGCCCTGGTGCTAATTCTACTGAGATCACAACCTATGGTACTGGGCCAGATAGTGTGGCGAGTGGAAGACAGGAACCTGATACTACTGGCACGGACTCGGTGGGAGTCAGAACTGCCCCGGTAACAGACGCCGTTCCGGCTCCGTCAGATCACAAGAAGCATCATAAAGAACAGGATTACCATAGAGAAAAGGGTAAGTGACTTTATGTTTCTAATATTAACTTGAAAAATGTGTGATAATTACTTAAATATTATGTTTGTACATACATGTACAATAATGATTGAAAGGGGAGAAAATATCAAATGATAAGCTACTTTTACACTAACTATATAATAATATATTTAATAGTGATATCTGATTTTTTTACTCTAATAGCGGCTGTTTTGTTTAGCCTACGCTTTTTAACACCTGGTAATCACATATCTTACATTCAATTATCTAAAATAGTACAAGTTAATATTTTTACATGACAATTCTTGTAAATATATTTCCAACATCCACACAAAAACCAAAATAATAATCATATAACTTATGAGAATTCTCATAATAAACTGTCACTAATCTTTGAAATAGACGCAATTTTCATTCCAGTACATGTTTCCTTCTTCGACCACAATATAGCTTTAGCTGACATAGTTGTCTGATGATCTCGGGTCATAAGTATAATAAACTTGTACATAGGTTGAATTTAATTTCAGCTTACAAAAGTTCAATTTATTACGTCACTCAGACCCAAGTACATACCTTATTTTGATCCACACAGGTCTGTTTTGTAATCACCAATGGATGACGCTGCCTATCAATCATTACCAAAACATCACGACATTATGTTCGCAGTTGTTTTGACGAGTACAAAAACAGCTATTGTACTTATGTTCTAATGATGTATGTGATATCAAATACATCATAGTCTGACAATGTGTTGAATTTAATGTTATGAGCTACAGTGCTTTGGTAGATATGAACTTTGTATTCCTCATTACCTAGAATCATGTCTGTCGGCAGAATCAATTGAGGGCTTTTTATTACAAGTTCTCTTTCGTCCACGAATTTGAAAGCTAATCTACGAAAATGCCCTTATACCTAGGTAAATATAATATAATCATGTTTAAGCACACGATATTAAACTATACCGGGACAATCCACACACAAATTAATTGCGACCTAAACTTAAAATTATGTATAATTCCAAAACCTACTCTAAAATATACTTCAGCACAATAAATTATACCTGATGAAAAGCTAATAATATATTTATCCAAACAACCATTGCATTCATTACCTATTTAATGTTAAAACGTATTTAATTATAAATGCTTACATGCCGAACAATTTAAAATGGACAAGATTTATTATTTACACGATTCGAACTATCTATGTACATATACATAATTTACAATTTAGGATATTTTGTACAGACTTAATTTAGAGGTCTAGGCATGAAATTCCGTATAATTAAATACATTTAATAATTGATTACATTTAAAATGTATCTAAACAAGCATGACTTTCATGTCACAACGAATAATCAACCAGAAATAGTGTTAAAATAATCATATCAGAAAAAACATTTTGCAAAATACAAAAAACATGAAAAAATGGTGTCCTTCGTTGTTAAATAATCACATCAGAAGAAAACTATGCAAAATACTTATAAAAAAGGTGTCCATGGAAAAGATCTGACCCCAATTTACATCTCCAAATTGTAACAGACATGTTCCTATCAAAGGTGCCAAAATATCTCTGGACCTTACCAAAACCGAGTCTATTTTGTGGACAACACTATCTACTTATAAAACATGACTACTATAAACATTTTCAACTTAATTTTGTAGCAAATAAGACTGATTCTCATCTGTCTCGTATATCATAGATGTGTGTTATTCTATTTAACTCTCTGTTAGTATAAATAAGATTCAAATTTCTCTAACAGATAGTATGTGGTCTGTAGCAATGGTATTCGCTCAAAACTACCCTAATTTCATTGACAGGGTCTGGGTCAGTACGAATACAATATTTTCTATAGTTCCTTACATTTTCTTAGGAAATGTAAATAAAAAGCTGGATATGCTTTAAATGGGCACCAGTCATTGCATCTATTAGTTTCCAAATATTTTTGAAGCTATTGAATAATTTGATTTCTAACCAGTACTCAATGTTTAATGCAAGACCTATTCTAACCCCAACTATCAAATTTTATCTGATTCAATTTTTTATTGTTTTTAGCATTGCCCGTATTATTTTGGGTTAAAGTCCTATGTCACTCTTGAGACCTAAAACTATCACCATACAAAGAAACATATTCATTTTGTTCTCTATGGCAACATGAACAAAATATCATCACCTTTTACATATCTACTATTACTACATATCTACTTCTACTAGGATCTGTATTTGTCTTTTCTAGATAAATCTAGATCTAGGTTTCACCGAGGCATGGTCCAAACAATGTTTTTTATCGTTATCCTGAAATTTCGGCCCAAATATTAGACATTACGTCAATTTCTTTGAAACCTGTTACGTACACAACTTGGGATAAATGTTTTATGTATTTTGAAGGAAATAGTTTTCTTAAGATGTTTTTGCACGTTTTGTTATATAAAGGCACGTATTTTGTTTACCTACCTCATTGTATAATGTTTGAAACAAGCACTATATAGCTGATTCGTAGGTTCGCGACTGGCCCTACACCAATGACTGGTTTTTCAAGCCATGTGTGAATTTTCACTTGATTGATCGTGAAGGGAAACATCGTGAAAGAACTGACATATTTGAAGACCATTAAATATGGTGAAATGTGGCAGGTTCGTAGCCGGCCGACCAATGACTTGTTTCTCAAGTCATATGTGGATAAATTTATTTTTTATTTATGTTTTTTTTAATTATATTATTTATATATTTTTATCCCACGACACAAGCGTTTGCTTAGTGTGGGGCTGGATGGCGATGTATGCAATGTCCCGGAATATTTATTTATTTACAATTGATTAACGGTGAAGGGAAACATCGTGAAAAAACAGACATGGTGTGAGGACCCCAAAATCTGATGATATGTTTTAAGCGATACCCACCACGGTGTACATATATGTCCAAGAAAACTGCCCAGAACTTTATCCAAAAGTTAAGTTTATTATTCGAAAGGCAATGCAGGCAGCCTTTTGGGAACGTTTCCTACGTGTAAAAAAAAATAGTAATTGGTTAGTATTTTTTTCTATTAAAAATATTTGTAAATGAATATTACAAAGTGTTCAGATAAACACTATTTTTCCTCACCACTAATCAAATAGCCAGTTATTTCGTAACTCTTTCAAAGCGCCGAAGCGTGGCGGATGCATTATCGTGCTACCTTTACTAATTCACCGTCAATATTGCTTTACAACTTCAAAACCTTAAAAAGTGGACGGTGTCAATCAATTTGTTTAGAAACTTTTCTATAACAGAACAAGGGCGTTTTTAATGAAGTGAATTGCAAAAAAATGTGTTAAAAGGCTTTTTATTTGGTTATTAGTTGTTGGTACAATATTTCAAAGATTTTATATTAAGTTAAATTTTATAAATTTATAGTATGTTTAGCTTTTCTTCGACATATTCTGTTTTTATTTTATGTGTTGCCTTTATTTATTTTGTGGTATAATTTATGCAGCTTTAATTAGGATTCTTCAAGTAGTTTTATTTAATTAAGTATACTTCAGTAGGTTTTTTATTAACCTATACTGTCCTCCATCTCCTGGGCAAAGGTCTCCTCCAAATCCCTCCATACGTCCCGTTCACGCTAGATAAATTCAGTAGATATTAGTAGTTTTTTTATAATATATATATATATATATATATAATATTGTTGTGAAATACATGTAACACCAATGTTAGGTACCTATTTGTGCGTGATTATCAAAAAACCTGTCAGTCAGTCATAAGTATTCCTCTATAAACCTAATATACTCGCCAAGGT
This sequence comes from Macaria liturata, assembly GCA_964023185.1. Taxonomy (NCBI): domain Eukaryota; kingdom Metazoa; phylum Arthropoda; class Insecta; order Lepidoptera; family Geometridae; genus Macaria; species Macaria liturata. The sequence continues at coordinate 5,307,511 of OZ026826.1, read as the reverse complement.
ATCATCAATATAATGAAGACTAGCTATATCCAATACCTAACTTAAATATTAATATGAGAAGCCACATATTTACTTTGCTTAACACGTTGACGAAAACCTGCTTACGTAGAGAGAAGTCATATTTGGTCAGCGGTTATAATTATTGGACAGCATATTATTAAAAAATATTTTGGAACCAATAACCATACAAAATTGTTCACATAGAAATGTTGGAAATAATAGAATGATAAATATAATAAAGTTTTTTAAGCATTTGCTTTATTTAGGGCTACATGAAGCGGGGTGTAATAGTCATAGGCATTTATTTGCGAATTGTTAAGGTTCAACAAAAAAAAAACACTGTACAATAATGTCCCATAATATATTTTTTATCATAATAAACAGTCCAAAAGTCCAAAATCTGTTGGTGCATCTGTCATTTCTAATTTACTTGCTGCAATACAATATGTAGTAAAGAAATTTTATGTATCCATTATATTAAAACCAATTAATTGTCACTCACTATTTAAAATACACGAACATTCAGAACCTTATTTTAGTCCCGAACTGGCTGATTTTTTTTTATATCTCAATACAAAAACGCCTGTTAAAAAAACAAAACTCTGGCAATTATGTTTTGGCAAGTGTGAACTACAAAATATTTATTAAAAATATGTACAATTGATATTTTGCTTACCATTTAACCCACACTCACGTTAATATTAATTTGAGATTAGCTCCAAAGTCTCGAGAGAGGTGGAAAATCGAATTTTACACTATACTAAGGTTACGCATACACCTTGAATTGAAAAAGCTAATTTTGTCGAGAACTTGTACGAGTGAGAGTAATTTGTGATTGAATCGTGTTGTGGTTGGACAGAGATTTGTAAAAACACAGATGTTTAAACTTTTAGCAAAAATTCAAAATATTGACATCTGAAAATACTGTAAACGTATAAAAAACTACAGTATTTAAATACTGAAATTGAAAACTAAAATATATTGTTAATTTGAATTATTTATGATCCCACAGCATAGAATAGTGTAGCATAAGTTTGACATACCTAAGTACAAATTAGAAATTTGTCTTAGGGATCGTAATCATAATAAATCCACATCTTTTAAAACAAGGTGATCTTAGTTAAGTGCCACTATGAGGTGATTTAATATGCTTTCTCTTTCAATTACCAAAATCCAAAGACGTAAAATGTAAACAACAGAATATCAAATCGAAATATAATTTGGCAACTGCGTTTTCCTAATCTGTCTCTGACGTGAATTCCCTCTGTGGTAGAACTTAAATGGCTGCCAAATAACGTGATTGCATGTGAGCTGTATAAGCAGATCCGGGGAATTATACAATATGCCAGACAGTTCTAGAAAGTTCCATAAGATTAAAAATGTAACAGATGACATATCACACAGCGCCAGCTAGGCCCATACGTTGTACCATGTTTGTTTGTTTTTATGGCATTTCATATCATAAACTGGCATTGCATCTTTGGCGCTTCCGTGGGTCGGATGACACGTTAGTTGTAGGTCCCGGCTGTTCGCCTAGTACGGCAGTCGCTAAGCCATGTCAGAGGTTCTTAGGGCGGCTTGATAACCTCTCGATACCAGAGTTGGCCACTCTTATTCGAAAAGAAGAAGATCATAAGCTATTTTTATACGCATAATATATCTATTTTATCAAACTTAGCTAAGAAGCGACTCAGTATTCAAAATTCTTGATCTAATGTACATTTAGAGCTCATAAAGTTCTAATAAATTGACAAAAATCTAGACACAGTCTCGTAAGTCTTTCAATTTAAAAATAATTGAACAAAATCACGCACGTTTTACGTAAAAAACGGGAAAGTTTCGACAAAAAAGGCGAAGTTTGGGCTTTGATTTTGTTACGCTGTTTATCTCAAAAATAGAATTTATTAGCAAAGTTTGTACCTGTTTTATGCGTGATCGGGAATATAAAATCAAGTTCAATTTAAGAGTCTCGTGTCGTATAAATTGTTATCATCATCATCATCAGCCCGTTATTGTACACTGCTGAGCATAGGCCTCTCTCTAATTACTTATATTAAATAATATTATGTTGAAAACATGCCAGTCTACATTATTTATTTCGATAAACCTTAAAATAACTAAGAAGATCTTGATCGTGAAAAAACAATTGTTAGGTACTCATCAATGAGCAATCAATAGAAATTAGTTTGTTGGTTATTTATTTCGTCACAGTTTGTAAGCACCTGCCGTTGCACTGAAGATGCCTAAACGTAGACTTAACTATTATTAGCTGACTCCTTATTTACTGTTTGAGTTATAATTTATCGGTTTACGCATATTTTGAAAATATTAAAAAAAACCACTTGTTTCAGTTTCCTGGAACCTTTTCCAAAGTTTCACATTACATTCAATTGAAATCAACATAAAAGTTCAAATTAATATACATGTCCAAATATAGATAATAATACGCAAAAAAAAACCATTAAAACATTTAGATACATAAATCATAAATTGCAAGATAAAAATATAGATCCATTTTATCGTTATCTAGTACCCACGACACAAGCGTTTGCTTAGTGTGGGGCTAGATGGCGCTGTGTGCAATGTCCCGGAATAGGTATTTATTTTACCTATCTATTTTCTGTACAAACCGCTCTTTCAAGAAGCTGATTTAAACTAGATATCAGTCCCAAGAACTAAATTCATCTATGTGACCCATGGCGACTTAATAATCAAGCAGTAGCTATGATCAAGGGCACCACGGGTTTTTTTTTTAAATTGTTTTTATGTTGCAAGTCAAACTATATAAACATAATAACAATTTAATTTTTGCAAGTCGAACTATAAATTGCATAACGGCGGCTTGATAAACTCTCAACACCAAAGTTGGCCACTCTAATTCGATAAGAAGAAGAATATCTTTGCCATAATTAGGCGTCAATCCATTGCATTATCGATGTCGCCGACCATCGGTCAACCACGACGGTAACTGAACCGATGGGTTCAAAATCTTTTTTATTGCCTTTTACTTTTCTTGTGGTTTTTTTATTGCTATCTAGTGTCATTCCTTTTTTTACCATTTTTATATAGTCTAGGATGAGTTTGATTGACAGATATTTTTTTTATATATTTTTTGTGTGATAAATTCATGATTATACGTAGCTAGATATGTTAATTTGTTATGTGGATATTATAATTGTACCCTTTATAAGAAATGGTAGGAAATAATTTGATTTGACATTTCGTAGTTGTTACATACATTGCCGATCTTATAAATACATGTTTGTTTATTTACTATCTTATTGTCATTAATAAATGTCACTTAAGTTGGCCAAGAAAATAAAACTAAGTCATACCCTAAAGCACCTAAACCCGACCCCCTATCCAATACAATCCAGTGGAGTTATCGATGACGTCACCGCACTACTTCCACGAGTATATCAATCTCGGTGCCCATTTAATTTTACGGGGTATTTTGTAGAGATACTTGAGACGAGACGAATTGTCGTAGAAGTTGAAATATTTTGTTGTAGATGATGATGTTTATCTTGTATTGATTTTATGCAGATTATCTTTATCTTGTTCATTCATAGACGATATAGTTTGTTAAAATAAATATAACTTTATATGAGAGTGTCCAACACTGATGTTGAAGGTTTTTATACGATTTAATTGCCCCTGAAATGCCTAAAAACAGCTTAACTACTTTTGATGATACTTGCATACATATAAAATATAAAATTAACAATTTGCTTCATTTTCAAAATCCATATAAATCACTGTACATGTGACAATATATGAAGTTAGATGAGTAGGGTTTTTGAACGATACATAATAAAACAAAATAAATGCATAAAATTGTAGACAAATTCCAAATCCGTCATCGACATACCTTAAAAAATTCATCATAAACATAAAAATAAAAATCATATATAACAACAGACACATACACTTAACCAATTAAACTCAATTAGTTATACACACACATTTTATTATCACGAAATAGGCTTACGTTTGACTACTGCCTGTTAAGCACCACTGTAGTCCAAGATATAGTACACTTGCCTAGAAGAAACCTAAACACATGTCTTATCTTGTAAAAAAAACATATATTAGCGTCATCTACTTTCACTAAAGCTGTGTACCATGTGTGTCGGCCATTTCCTTTGATGAAAAACGAGGAAATTATATTTTTCCACTTGATAATATGTTTTGCGTTTTTCTTTATTTATATTTTGTGGCTACATTTTATTTTATCGCGATTCTTTCGAGCACAATAGACTGGATTTTTATTCATCATAATAAAAAAAATGTATTAAAGACTATCAAAAGATAGATCATTAATGAACTTTTTTATCTTTGGATTACTCTAAAGAACAAAAACTTAAACCGATTTTGGTGATTCTTGCGTAACTTAGAAGTCAATTTAAAAAATTACAAATTACTCATAAACACCCGCATTGTGAGTACAAGATGGCTTGAAATTAATAATTTCATTTATTCTTCTTCTTCTAATCGAATGAGAGTGGCCAACTATGGTGTCAAGAGTTTATCAAGCGTTTATATCATTTATTAAACATATAATAATAGTTTTATTTCAAAGTTTTCTCTTTTCACACTTTCATTGCTTGCAAATTATATTAACTACGGGCTATGGCTATAAGATAGAATGACGTAACTACCACCCATTGAACTCATTCAAATTCATGGCTTGACCTCATTGAATGCACAGTTTTACGGTACATTTTAATTAATCTTAGTTCCATTACGGAACCAGATTATGGGAAAGAAAAAAATATAGGTACCTAATCTATACATCAATCTATCTTCTATACATTATAATACATAATAATAATAATTATTAATCGCATTTATGTTGTTCAAGCTGTGTACACTTATCTTAGGAATTTGTTCTGGATCAAAACCAGATTGATTGTATACTTAGCTTATTTGGGAACACATTCTGTTTTGTGTACCATTATAAATAAATAAATAAATAAAGCTGAAAATTGTCGAAGGCCAGAACATCGAAGATATTTATAAAAAAGTGTTTGGAAATACTTCGAATTGATAGCAGAACATCATTCAACAATCTCTAGAAATTTTGTCTGCTTGTCGGTGTCTTTGTTTGTCTGTTTATTTAAACGCTCACCACGCAAAAACAACTGAACGTATGTATGTACGTAGTATGAGGTTTTAGAAGTATCGTAAATTATTTAGCTGCTTATTATCCTGAAATAATGCGAGCGAAGCCGCGAGCGTCCACTAGTAATTCAGAGTATGGTGGCACGCCAGCCCACTTATCGGGCTAGCACTGTGAATTGTGAATTTATATGTACCAATGTGTGCAATAATTTCACAATTTACGTCATGTATTGTAGTTTAATTGTCGCTATCATAAATTTTACAGTCAAAATTTATTAGGGTCACAAAATAAAAAAAATACATTATACTTAAAATAGTTCCTGTTTGATGCGCCGTATACCGTAACGGAATAAAAAAAAACAGGACATATCATACAGCGCCATCTAGCCCCATACTAAGCTTACGCTTGTATCATGAATCTCGTGATTTTTGGTTTAATAAGTAAAGTGTTAACTGTTTTATATAAAACATCATTTTAAATGATCATTCTAGTAGCTAGTGTCTAATTTGAATATCATCACTTTACAGGAGGAGGTCGTGAACATCATGAGGAACATTCGGAGGACCACGAGGAACATGGCAAGAAGGCTTATGAGGTAAGACATATTATTACATTAAAGTAATTTACCTGGAAAACTTATTTATATCTAAACGAAGGGTCGAGTGTTTTTATGAAGCGTCAATCGCCTTATAGTCAAAGTAAAAAAAACTCGCAAAACATTAACAGTTTCAATATCAATCAAGAATTAACTTTTATCCGCAATCTTTGTGCAGTGTAATGTGTATCAAGGAAAAACGATAGATCCAACTGACAATAAACGACTAAAACCTTATCTAATTAAGTAAAATCCCTTGATTATGTATAAGAAACGTTTTGTACCCAGTAGTCTTTTGTCTCTAATAAATGATTTCAATTTTTATTTTGACGAAACATATTCAGAATTAGACGTACCTATATCCGATTTCCCAATTGATTTTCATTGAGCATGCTATAAAAAAAGCTTGAACGTATAATACCGCCCATACAAATAGACTGATTGACATACATTTAGCGCTAATACGCCATAAACACTCCTGATGATTGACTACTCAGATTAATTTAATTATCCCAAGAGATAGTAATTATGCATACGCTTAATAGACATACCGTAAGCTTAAGATAAGTAGCTTGCAGTTAGATGTGGGGTGAATAAATTAAATTATCAGGTTGGCTACTTAAGGCCTCTTGCAGTACCGCTTAAACACATTTAGAAATTTACAAAAGATATTTTTTTCACTAAATACGTTTAAGATTCACATCACAAGAAGTTGTTATACAAAGTCGTATATTCTACTAATCATCGTTATTGGACAGGTTATCGAAAAAAACAAGCGCATAGTACTCTTGGTAGCCTTGGTTATGAACTTGCTTTCGACATTTTCTTTGCTTGGAAAAACTTGTTGTCCGAACAGAATATACTTAAGCCAATAAAAGACCTCACATGTATGTAATGGATTGATTTATTCCTAATGGCTCATGTCACAAAGTATAGTCTTAATTAGAAATTGTCTGTAAAAATAGTATACCTATAGTCGTAGCCGACTGCTTACTATCAAGCGGACCAACTGCCTTTTGCCACAAATTTTTATTAAAAAAGTATCAAATAACTATGTGACCTATGTAATTTCTCAACTCAAGTAGGTAGTTTATGACGACTGTTATTTATTAGTGTTCCAATATATACACGCCTCATATAGCGCTATCGGGATAGTAAAATATAATATATTGCTTGTAGTAAATAGATAGTACCTACAACATGATGGCACGGTATTGAGTACAAATTTGCTATAATAATAAATGAATAAATATTCCGGGACATTGCACACAGCGCCATCTAGCCCCATACTAAGCAAACGCTTGTGTCATGGGTACTAGATAACAAATTTGACATATTTTAATGATGCATATTTAATTAGTATTTTCAAGTTTATTAATTGGCAGTGGATTTGAAAATTATTGCTTGATTTTCTAAAACGTTAAATGAAACAAATCATACGGAGGTACATGTTTTGAAATTGTAAAGACATGATGATACAGTCAAAAGTGAGCATATCTGTGTTTTATATTTATGATTTTTGAAGGATCAATAAACTACAAACTACTTTTATCTTATATGATAAGGATTAACGATTTTATTGGTCGATGAATCTCAGAAACATAGGTTAATTTAATTTCATTTAATTTTGTTTTTTTATTTTTAAATAGTAGTATAATTTGTTTTGTAAGTTTTTATAAAATAAATGTTTCGAAACCTATTAAAAAAAAATTAGGTCATACCAGTATTCGAACTAAATAAATATTTCAGGACTTATCATACAGCGCCATCTAGCCCTATACTAAACTATAAATTGTATCATGGGTACTAGATAACGGATATAATACATAAATACTTTTCTTTCGTAAATACATACTTATTATACATAGAAACGACCGGACTCAACACAAGTAATTACAAATTTAAAAATTCACAATTACTTGTGTTATGCGGGAATCGAAACCACACCCTTAGATCAGAAGGCAGAGCCACTAGCAACCAAGCTAACTGGGCAGTTAAAATAAATTAATAAACTATGTATTTATTAAACTTGAAGACATTTAATAGGACACGTTCAGAAAGCGGCGGCCGGTGACACCTCCGCCTCGGAGACACAAACCTTGGTACATAAAATCTAGTAATGCCGTAAGTCATCTATGTGTGTTAATATATCTGACTATGTTTGTACATAATTTGATTAGCTAGATAATTGTTTTAAACATCAAATTGCCCACTAAAATCTATGTCAAGAACCTTGTAAGTTAGCTATTTAATTGTGTTTTTTAACTTTATTAGTTTCTAATTTGTATTCAAATGCACTAAAATGTGATTATAATATTATTATTTATTTTATTACCATTCAACTGAACCAGTGCGATAAATTAGATATTAATGTTTGATAAACATTTTATGTTGAATATTAAGCTGAAACAAAACTAAAATTTGAAATTAAATTAAAATTAACCGCTTTACTTAAATCAAATTGTCCTCGAAATATTACTAGATCAGTGTTTTGTATTTTCCACTCGTTTTCAAATTTGTTTCGGCACCTCGTTGGTGAACCAATCACATAACTGTACATGGTTTCTTCTAGGCAAGCGCGCTAGATCGTAGATTATAACGTTGCTTAACATCAGGCAAGTTGTAGTCAAGCGTGAGCCTATCTCATATAAAAAAAAAACACGCATGTGTCAGCTTCGACAACTTTGTTGTTTGCACCGTCTCCTCAAACAATCTAGATCAAATACTAGCACTAATAAAAATCTCCAACGAGCTTTGCCATCAGATCCCGCAATCCCAAAATCATAATGAATATTAGATTGGTTTCACCGGGTGTCAGATTATTATGATAACTTCCCAATAATGGCTGACAAAGGCAGTGATAGTTATGATAGCAGGTTACGTTTTTTTTTATTGAACGGCAGTGGCCAACTCTGGTGTCGAGAGTTTTATCAAAATAGTCCTTAGGGCCTCTTACATGACATAACGACTGCCGTACTAGACAAACAACCAGGCTACAGATTAGTCCGTTCTTCTAAACTTCGAGTCACTGCCAGATATCATTCATTATCATCATCATCAGCCTACAGTCGTCCACTTCTGGACATAGGCCTCTCCCAAGGCACGCCACTCAGCCCGATTTTGTGCTTCTCGTCTCCACCTGTTGCCTGCTATCTTAATAATGTCCTCGCTCCACCTAGGGGCAGGGCGCCCTACACACTCCAGATATCATAATAATAATATATAGATATATTTTTATTCAACCTATGCTGTCCTCCCTCATGCGTCCCGGTCGATAGCCGCCTCACGCCAAATAGATACCTACCATACATATAATTTACCTTAATCATTGACACGCTAGTAATATAGTTCAAGGACCTTAATATATTAATTGTATAATGAACGTCACCTTTCTTATTGATCCTAGTATTATTTCACCAGTATGTCGTCATTAGAAAATACTATTGTCTCTTCAAAACATAACATTGATTGTTCGAAATTTGTTTATGCTTCAAATTTTTTTTGTTATTAAAATAGAGAAGGAAGAAGAAGAATTGAATGATGAAGCATAAAGTATTATGATTAGGAAATAAACTCTCATATTTTAAATTTAGGTAAGTACGTAGGTAGGTAGATTAGAAAAATAAACAATAAATTATTTGTAAATTTGTCATGTTATTTTTTAAATACTGAGTGTTTTATATGTATATATTATAATACGTACCTAAAACAAGGTATAAATAGGGAGTTAGAAATGTGACATTTAATTCTTTTGCTAACCTAACCGTCACATTTTGCTAGCTTTTAAGTTAAGAATTTTAGTAATCAAATTAGTTTTACTTCTATCCATTTCCATGGATTAAGTAAAAATAATTAACTGCTCTTCCCATGTACATTACCACAGCCAGTTTAATAATTTTAAAATAAGCATTTCTGAATAAAATAGCTAACTTTTTCTAATTATAAATATTAGTTCTTATTAATAACGCCTGCAGAAAAATAACCGCTTTTCTTAATTCAATTAGTTACTTGTTAGCTAGAAGGTAGTTAAGAAAACCCAGTTAAAATTGAATAAATTAATTTTATTTATCGTTCTGAGAGTTGACTGTAAGAAGCTGGCTGAAAAAACTCTGCTTTTGGTTAAAATATGTACTATAAAAGGCCTACAAATTAAAATGCTAATTTGTAAAATAGCAGTGTGTATATGTAAATTGAGTAAAGCAGTATGTATGTAAATTGAGTGTTTTGTTGTCTGCGCTATAACAGTAGTAATTATAAGTCAAGTATTGGAAACATAAGTAGAATGTTACAACATTAGTGTAGATAAAGTGTACCTATTATAAAATTCTTAATAAATGTCCATAAATTAACTACGTCAGTTATATAATTTGCATAAGTACTCCGAAATAAATTCGTTGCTCTGACATATTATGTTTTTAACGTTGATTCCGAAACACTATTAATTTGTTTTTTGGCCATTTGTATAACATACACACGTTAATTTAAATTTGTATTAAATTTCAGAAATTTACATCATTTTATTCTGTAGTTACCTTACAAATGGATACTTTTCTTGGCTTGAATATTTTTTTAATTGTTTTTTAACCACTGAAGCTGTTTTTCCTAATGTAAAGCATTTATTTTTTATTTTAAATATTATACATTTTAGGGTTTACCTGACACAAAGGTTATGGAATATTTTTCTAGGAGAACCTTTCTACAGGTACCTACTTTCTATTTTAAGTGCCACCTCATGTATAGTAGGCGGACTGTCTACGTTTTATGAAATAAAAATTATTATACAACGTGTTTTCATGTTACGACGTGTTTTTATGTTAGACGTGAGTGATACATTTGTCATAAGTATCTGTCTACAACCTACACACACACTCTTTACTTACCTGTGTTCTGAAATGTACTATCATAAAAATTAAAAAGCTAGCTAAGAGTTAGCTGCTGAAAAAGCTAGTTATTCAACTGATTTACTAGTAATAATTTAAATATACCGTTGTCAGGCAGAGATTGTATATTCAGGGTGAAAATTATAAATTGTGGGTATTTTTTTTTCAATACACTTAATAAAAAACTCGATAAACGTATCTCTACCTTATTTAAAGTCTTATAATAATGTCTCTTGTATGAAATAAGCCCCTAAAAATAAAATACTTATTTTTCTTCCCCTTTTAATTTAATTTAATTTTATGGAAAATGTCTTTAAGAAATATTCATAACAGGCTTATTGCTGCATATTTTTTTAATTCGTAAAAACAAATAACTCGTGAAAGATTCAGATTCAGATGTCATTTATTCGCATGTAAAATGGGTACATCTTAATCTTATCTTAATTAATTTTTGTAAAGTTTCACCATTACAACCTCACATAGAGTACGCAAATATAATAGTTTTAATTAAAAAAAAACGAAATATAGCATGTCCTCCACTTTAAAGTTCCAACTCTAACCCCACCTCCTCATCCAGGGCCACCATGAAGATACGAAGACAGCAAAAGGTCATCATGATAAGGAGGATCACCTTGGGAAATACGACGACCACGGCGGAGTGGACAAACACCACAGCGAGGAGTCGGGCCACTACGGGGACCACCACCACGAAGAGCATGGCAAGAAACATGCCAAGGTAATAAAATACTTTTCGTCATAGCTACCATGCGCAGAAACATGCCAAGGTATTAAAATTCTTTTCGTCATAGCTACATACCATCGTCAGCCTTAATTTTGTCAGTCCAATGCTGGATGTAAAGCAGTCTCAATCAATTCAATGTTTTCTACAATACGCAGTCTTTTAAACCTGAATTGACTATCATATGTGTACTTTATGTACCTATATTGATGAATAAATGAAATAAAATGAATCATTCTCTGAAATGTCAAGCGCACATAGGAGTGTGCGCTTCCCGAGCACACATAGGTGTGCGTTTTAGTGCTCTGATTGGACGTCATTTTGTTACGTTCCTTTTTCTTCAAACTCGTGACTGACGTATTTATTCCATTAAACACATCAAGGACTGTTTGATTCAACAAATACGTAAGTTTCCGCAAAATTAAACAGTTCTGGTTTGCAATTTTGCACGTCGTTATAAGACATCTTGAAATGGCTTAGAAACTATCTTTAAGCCCTAGCTTTTATATTTATAATTCACAAAAGTTTTTATACTACTGCAGATTAGGAAACTTTTCATGTTCTTGTGCAAAAGGATTATATCAAATAATCGAGGGCGACAAATGAACAGTTTAAAGCAGTACTGGATAGTGTTCATTAACTGCAATTTGTGTGTTTGTACAGTAAACTAATGTGCGCAGGCAGCTTTGCCAGCGTTGTGTCTAGAAAAAGAAACACTTTGTTACACCCGGCTCTTCAGCCAAGGATAAGCCTTTGAGTAAGGCATGGATCTTACTGATTTGAGTACACGCAGAAAATGTTCATGTCAATAATTGTTTCAACATGTTTCATATCCACTTCAACTAGTACGAAGAGTCAGGCAAGCACTCCAAGGGCCACAGCACCAAGGGCAGTCACGACATTCACAAGAAAGAGGAGTATGAGAAGAAAGTCGAGTTCTTCGAGGAGGAGGGTGACTCCGCTGAGGAGGAGAAGCATGGAGGGTACAACCATGAGAAGGAGCATGCTGAGGTAAGAGGTTTTTATTTATTTTTATAGACAGACTTTTGGCAGTCTATGTTTTTGAAGTCATTGACCAGTTATGTGACCAATTTATGCTAATCATAATCTAATTTGACATATATGATATAATTACTATGAATATGCTATGAGAAGAGAGGGATGAATATCCTTGGCTATGAGGGACAGCCTGGATCTAGATTTTAAAGAGTTGTCAATACATGTTCTTTCTTCATTATTATTCTTTTCTTTGTTTAATATAAATTAAACCCAAATTCCACGCGCATTCCAAAAACATAACAAAAAATGCACTATATTGACTTGCAATGCATTTGTTTTGGTGTCTAATTAGTTTTTTTCTTAGTTCTTATCTAAGAAACATAATCACAAAATAAACACTTACGAAAGCTTTGCTGCTGCACGATTATCTTCAGGACAATTAAAGTCTTTGAAAATCCATTCAAAAAGTCTGACCATAACAAACCAGTTAATGCACTTATTGTAGTCTAGACAATAATTGCTCAATATTGAACAAAAACTCGTTTAACACGAATTTCTTTAAATTGATTTATTCTAAAGGTCCTGAGAGAATTGATTCAGTTGCAAAACTTGAACCTTGAATGTGATGATTTGATAAACAAACAAACTGTCTGTACAGGGCTATTTTATTAATGGGAGCTGACTATTTAGTTTAAAAAAGTTAGTAAGTAGAATCGTGTAAGAATGGAAAACACTGAAGCCAACTCGATACTCGTAACATTATTATAGGATTTGGTGTTTGGTAAATAAAGCATATTAATCTACTTTAGTGGGTCAGATGACACGTTATCTTGTAGGTCCCGGCTGTTTGTCTAGTACGGCAGTCGTTAAGCCATGTCAGAGGCCCTTAGGGCGGCTTGATAAATTCTTGACACCAGAGTTGGCCACTCTCATTCAATAAGAAGAAGAAAATTCTTTTTTCTAATGAATTTACTGAATTTCGTGCCTATTATCCATAACACAGGTTTAGCCTAGTGTAAAATTCAGTGAACTTATTATTATTATTTATCATATCAAATGAATGATCAGGGTTCTACAATCTACATATAACCTTTCTTCATATAACCGTGTATAAATGACTGTGGCTTAGTTATTTCACAGTCAAGTGATCGTGAAATTAGTTGAACAGGTGTTTGTGAAATGAAATAAAAAGTTGCTGAAAAGTTTTGATTGATTTTGTGACCGATAGAGGAAAATAATTATGAATTGTGTTTGTATGATAGTGTCAAATTTGTTTTTTATCAGAGTCTCTGAAATCGTTTATCATCTGTTGTACTTAGGCAGACTAAAATTATAATTATGTACGCCAATCGATTTAAAAAAGAGTGGTGCTCTAAGATGTTTTTTTTTACTAACATTATATTAAAATATTTTTACGACTCAATACTTTAGATTTGAAGCATCAATCTAACTGGCTGGTCTGACTGATAACGTAAGATTTTTGATAACACCAAATTTCCTATCTCTCTCTCTCTTGAGTCGTATTTCCTCATGATTGAGGGTCGTGACTCCCCACAGAATTAATAGGGGAGTTCTCTTAAGCAGATACATCGTGGCGGGCGCCCAGGTCCTTCCACAGAAGACACATATCCTTGGATATTGTGGTCCTCAAACATTTCGGTTTTCTCACGATGTGCATCTTTATAGATTAAAAAAAACTAAATTCTCCATCTAAATTCTTAATACCTAGTTACTTTTCAAAACATCTAAGGTAAATTGCGTTTTCGTAGCAAGTTATGTAACTTTATAACCACGCGCTTAATTTCATTCTACACGTGAATTCCGGATAAAAACATAACAGATACACGTAAAAGTGAACGTGATCAAATATTTTCTTATCGCAATATCTAAGGCCATTAGTTTTTTGACAGATTGAGAAGTTTTACAAGTAATTGGTGAAAGGAAAGGTCAAAAAAATATTGTTGCTGTCGAAAATCTAGATATGATTAGTCAATAGATCTAGTCTAGCCTAGTTCGTGACTTGTCTGATTTGCAACAAGTTAATGTGGCAATGAAAATATTGATAAAAATGGTGTAGATGGATTTTGATTATTGATACATAATTTTTAGCGCACACTGATTCTGCTTATTATTGATACGTTGTTCAATGTGGGAATGCACACATTTAGGTGAGTTTGGTTTGAAGTATTTAATGATACATAAATTATATTATAAGGTTATGACAACAAGTCTATTTAGCTCAAAAATTCATAGCCTTCTGTATGGAATCGTCTATAGAGTACGAGATAAAACAAAAGATAATTTTACTCTATTATGTTTAACCTAGAAGGAACTAAGTTTCGCGCACCAGCAGCGTCTATGTATATTGTGAACTTACTTAAGCAATAAATAATTTACAATTTTGAAATTGAATCTCTTGCCCAATGTTTTGCTAGGTAATTTTATATATATTTTTAGTTCTGAGCAAATGAGTTTAAGAATGTATATTATTTCTACAATCAATTTTTTTATATTTCGCCTTAAAAAATGTTGCAAATTAAATGAAAAAAATAATTACATTAATAACTATCCTATAAAGTTAAAACCCCTACAGACCAACATAAAGAATGTGCGGTAGTTCTCAGAGTGAAATAGCCTTCGTCAGAAATCTTAGCTTTGTAATATGAACATGAAACCCTGTCAGAACTTTATTACTATTAAATAGAAGGGAATTGCAAACTGCAGCGTGGGGTAATACCGGAATGAGGGCTTGAAAACGGTTAAATACTGTTTATGAAATATGTATAATATAATTAGAGGCGTTAAGGTGAAAAGGGAAATTTCATTGTGTGTTGTGTAATTGTGTGTCTTAGTAGAATTAAAACAAGCGTCTAATTTCCCGATTTTTTTCGTTCTAAAGGACTACTTCACTGCTCATCAGAGCCTAAGATTGTTATCAAACCATGCTTCCCTTGAATAATAGATAAATTGATATACGTCTACATATAAAATATAATGAATATCCATTAAATAAAGTCGAATTCTAATTTAATTACAAAAAATCATACTTAAAATAACTTTTGAAATAGCCGGGTTTTAAAAGTTATTTATAAACTATACTTTTAATGACAAAAATAACCAGTGTCAGTCCCTCTATTAGCGTGGCATATTGTGTCGCAGTGAGTGTCGCCTGAGGTTTGCTAGTTAGCTCCGTTATCCGTTTAGACTGGGAACTTGCTGGGGACCAACGCCACCGAGATACTACACAATGTAAGGAAATATGGTAGAAAGGACGATTAAAACAAAATGAAATAAGGAAATGCAACGGCGACTATATATGAGTTATTTTGTCAAGTGCTAAACTCGCACTATGGTTGTTTAACTAAAACTTTTATCGGAAAATGAGCGAAAACAATCACGACTTCGAACCTGCGTACTAAAACTAGACTACGGTCTACTAATTGGCAGGCGACGCGAAAATCCACACTCATTTCCATCGATTTTTAAATTGAGTGTCAACTCGGCCTCTCCACTGATTTCTAAAGAGATGCACACTTGAAATTTGGCACATGTGTCCTGTTTGGAAGCATACATTATTATCATACTTCAATTTTACTAATATCACAATCATAAGGGTCAACTTTTAACTTTCCTTGTATAAAAAGACCGTAAAAATGAATATCATCATGATATATTTGTTTTAAAAATGACAAACTAAATTTTCTATAGATAAAACTTAAGACTAAAACTGTAAAATTCTGTTTAAAATAATCCTAGTGGGTTATAGCCTTAAAGGCAATCGTAATTAAAAATGCAAGGTTTAATATAGTAGAAGTGTTGTTTTTACTTGTTACGGTGATACGAACTAATTATACAAGATAGTTTACTCTTTATGGCACTAACTAAATGGTTTTTATGAAAGTTTGACACTTGATAGTGCTTTATAAATAGGAGCGGTGCTGTAATCTTTAATTAATTACAAAATATAATAATAGTAACAATTCTCAACTTCTCAGGTTTATTGCATCAGAATAATTTAAAATTGTGCTATTTATTGTAACCTTTTAAAGACTAAACCTACATTTCCTGACTACGGACCTAGATAAATGAAAGAAAGAGGCTGAGAAGGGATAAGGTTATTTATTATGAAATAGTCTTCAATGTGTCACTGAGCCGGAAGGGCTTTTACATTAAAAACAGATAATAGGATACATTACAGTTTATAGTAGATAGTCTAAACAGGTTATTTCTTAAGGATACTTCATAGGAGATAGGTAAAATACAATAGAATCAACGCAGTGCCTGAAGGGCTAAATGAACTTACAGAATTTAGGTTTTAGTACAATACATGGGCACCTTAGTTACTGAATGCCAGCTAGATCAGCAGTAGAAGCTATTCAGGGTTGGTTTCGAGCCTACAATTACTAGTTTTGCAACCATATATGAGTTAAAAGGTTAATAGACACTACAATAAAATTTTGAATGTGGGTAGGCTCGGCCTACCCACGGTTACCCTGAGATACAGATGGCCCGGAGCCAGGTACTGCTGCAGCGGCGCAGGGGGTTGTTTAGGCAACCCTCAGGCTGCGGAGCTGACCAGCAGACCGTCGGGTGTAGTGTAGTATAGCGAAGGTGGAGGCACCCTCGCTTGAGTTTCAGAGGTAGTATAAAAAAACCCTGTGAGCAAGGAATAAATCACTGATCACAGTTTTCCAGGTGAAATATAGATAAATTGAAGGCTTACAGTACAAGCTACTTACCCGAGCAGGGGTTTTACAGAAGTTCCGTAGGTAGTTTTAAAAATATGTGAGTATGCAGGTTAGAGGCTTTCGGCAGCCAGCTGGAACAAGGTACCGTCGACACAAAGACCCTGTGAGCAAGGAGAACAACTGATCACAGTGTGCACTGATGAACAAAGGTGAAGGATGGAAGCCTACGGAATGTAGACTTACCGGCAGAGGGTTTCAAAGACCGCGCACTTCTATATGTAAGTTTTACTATCAGCACTTGGGGTTCTCTCCCCGGCGAGTCAAACGAGTAAGGACAAGCGACTGGTCTCCAGCGAATCTTCTTAGCCAAGAAAGAACTCGAAGCCCCGCCGGCACCAGCCGGCGGGGTGACCCAACAGAACAATGGCCTTCCAGAACCTTCCGTACCGGAGTTGCCGCATCTCAACTAAATCTCCCGGTGTGTGACTCAAATAGGGGTAAACGAAGTTTCCCTTCAACTCTAAAATATGTCGACTTCTACTCTATACCTTGATAATTAAGTATGCGACCTTGTTCTTAATCCAGAAGAGCCTCAATTATGAAAATGTTAAACGAAACTGAACTTTGAGGAGTACAAATGAAGAAATCGATGTAGATCTGATTTAAGATGAGTTTAGATATTTTACAATAGACTATTACTACTTTTATGAAACTAATTTATAACAAATTATAGTAATGAACTAAATCGAATAAGAGCCGAGGTTCATTTAATTTCGGGATTTAGTTAAGCTGGCCACACTTTCTGCAATGACCATGCCGAATCGACTTGGGCCAGAAGGTGACATTGACAGCTAACTGACATTAGGATTGTGTTTGACTTCTTACATTTTCTGGCATCGCACGACTTGCGCATTAAGCCAGAAAATGAAAAAACCAAAGGATGCAGAATCCAACGGTTACATTATATAGTTGTTTTATGAGTTTATATGATAATTTGTTAAACAACATGATTAAAAGATTTAAAAACTCATCATTATCATATAACCTCTGCTGTTCAAGGCATAGGTCTTCGCCAACCTTCCATTCCTTACTTTCATATATACGAGTAAATAAAAATAAATAATGATATCAGGACATATCATACAGTGCCATCTAGCCCCATACTGAGCTTACGCTTGTATCATGGGTAGTAGATCACGGATAAAATACATATTATATACTTTTCTTTTGTAAATACATACTTATTATACATAGAAACGACCAGACAACACAAGTAATTACAAATTTTAATATACCCATTTATCTGTTCTAGGGCGGTAAGTTTGGTAAGAGCAACCTCCACGCCGGTCACCATCAAGAACACAAGGGCGAGTCCAGCCACGACGACAAAGGCGGCCACACACATGTTGTAAAGGTAGGATATCTATACCTACTAATAAGTAACAAAAAAGTAACATTAATTTTAAGTGTATTATCGAATTTGGCAGTGCTCAGTTCTTTTTCAAAACAAGCAAACTCCTCTTTCCAACACTTTGATTCGATTGATCGCCCCGTGTAAATCAGAATATTTAATTAATTAACTTTATTTAATGCACATGAATTCGCCTAATTCAATTAGTTCCTTACGTTAGGTACAGCTTTTCCCAGACAAATAATATCATAAGCATGACGACAAATTTCACTCAGTCTAATCACATTATCTAAATATGGCCATAAATCAATCTACAATATTTTTAAAAACATGTAAGTATAACAATTCAAACTCCATCATTATTATCAGCTCAATATAATAATTATAAATCAAATTCTTTCCAGGGTCACAAGCAGTCAGGCGGCCACGACGGTCACGGCAAATCCGGCAAAAAACACTTTCACAAAGAAGGCAAAGATGGCGGCCGCAAGTGGATCTTCCACCACGGCTCTCCGGCCAAAACAGCCAATCTAGTCGTCATCGACCGGCGAGCGTCCGACCAGTTCTACCACGGACCACATTACTATGGCTAATGTGGCCGGCGGTATGAAGTGTAGTTTTGTAGGTGATACTGTTAGAGACTTCTGTGCTCCTAATACCTAACAAGTAATTTAATGTCATTGTTCTATTCTTTACCTGCTATCTTCTCCTACTCTAAGTATCTACTCTAAATATTCCTACTATCTACTCAAACTCCGACTATAAACTCAACTCTAATTACGCAAACTCTTAACTATCTTCTCAGATCCATCTACTCTCATTCTACGAGTAACTATCTCTTCAGTTTCTATCTTTCTTTCTGTCTAGATATACCATTTCTTCTATTTCCCCTTTGCTTACAGAATAATCTGTGGTCCTTTATTTCATTCATCATTCGTTTCTATCGGAAGATACTTTCTGCATCTAAAGAATTAAAGACAAGTATTGACAGTCAATAACTGATAATAAATTAGAATTTAGGCGATTGGTTTCACAAACGTTTATTAGGAATTACTAAAAATCTATGAGCTGTGCATATCCCACGCGCTTAAATCTGAGAGTTTCTAAAGATTACTACTTATTGGTACAGGTAACCATATCTAAGGTGTACTTTTAAACAAAGTGTTTAATAGTTTCAAAATGTATACTCTAACTAAGAGATTTCATAAAAGTGACATGTCCTCGATGGAAGTCAATGATTTATTTATTTTAAATGTTAATGTTTTGGTCTATCCTTTTAAATAATTTAATCTATAGTAGGTATAAACTACAAACAAGCTTAAAATTGCCAGTTTTAGTTTTATTGAAAAGAAAATATTTTCTAAAACTACGCTTCTTACTTAATATCCTAATAAAGTTTTCTTTCGTTAAAAATAAACTGATCTATGAATTTTCAAAGCCATTTTAAAAGCTTTTAGTTTAAGAAAAATAAGTTATAATTAAGGTAAATAAATTCACCATATTGTACCTATGAAATTTGTGTTTTATATGCCAAGATAATTGTGTAAATATATTTTTTAATTTCTTATTGTGGACGTTTTTTTATTCCTCCCTAATAAATTATCAAGCGCAATCCAATCAAGATGAAAACTGCACATTTTTTTGTGGCACACTATACCTAACTAACTCCAAACCAAAATTAACAAATCATTTTCGCTTTTGTGTAAGTTTGATAAATATTATCAAAAGAAAATTATACAAAACACAAATTTAACAAAGAGAAAAATTTAATCTAAGTGGTCAATACTAGTAATTAAATATTTTTCTAGAGAAATGTAAATGCAAAATGTCGAAATAGTTTTTGTTTTCAATTGATTCCTACAGTTATGGTTTTATGAAAACACCTTGAATTATTATACCTCGAATATTTTATCTATGTAAGCAAGGTATAACTTTACTTGATAAGGGTTCTACGCATAACTAAGAAGACTTCCTTATTCGTTATTAACAAATAGTTTGATTAATGTTGACCACTTGATGCCTAACCTTTAAGTTCGAGTTTATATTTAAAGGGCACATAAATGAAGACGGAATTATTCTTTATACTTTTTTTGTGGCACTCTACACCTAACTACCAAAATTAACAAATCATTTTCGCTTTTGTGTAAGTTTGATAAACAACAACACCACGACACAAGCGTTTGCTTAGTGTGGGGCTAGATGGCGCTGTGTGCAATGTCCCGGAATATTTATTTATTTTATGTATTGGTTGGAAACTATTAAATTACCATCAGGCGAATTACGGTCAAGGGCAAACCCATGACAAGTAAAAAAAAAATTGAGTTTCAGACTGTGATTTTAACTATAATACGTAGGTACACTCAAAAAATCAAATTTTTCAACCTAGACACGTGTACACATGAGTTTTATGAATGTTTAGGTTATAAAATGCCTTAATTTTAATAATCATAACTTATTAACTAATAAAACTCTTGCAATCTATTGGGATATAGCGGTAACTTAACTTAGAACTATTTATTTAATTAAAACGTTTTGTTCGTCGCTTCTCAAATAACATAACTTACATGTGTTTGTACTACCAGGGAAATTACAGTAAAAAACAAATTCACTAACGATTTGGTTTAATATAGCATTAAAACAGTCCCATCGTCCTGACGCAGCAGTTTGGAGTAATATTTACGGATTAACTCTTGATCTTATCAGTTTAATACACTAATAGGCTGTCAAACAAGGTTGTAAAGATAATTTGAATATTAGTATTATCGATATACAGAGTGTGTTTTAAAATGACAAACTGATTTAGTTGACCTTTGGTCTTCTTCCAAACAGGTAAAAATCTTATATAAAATAAATCTTATAGAAATATACCGGGTCATATGCTCGCTTCCGAATAGGCAAAGCGTACGATGAAGATTTTGAATATATGTACCTGTCACACAGAAAAGATGTACTTAACACATTTTTTGTAGTAATAGACCTGTATATACATAATCCTGTGGTAAACCAGGATTTCATTATGAATAACAATTATAGAAAACGTATGGGAGCCATATGGAGATCACATTTTGTAAGATACAATTTAGTCTGTAATTATGTTGTCCTTGATTATCGTTGTTGTTTGTGTGTTTGTTAGACTCAGGTTTTTGAAATTATTAATCGCATTTATGTTGTTCAAGCTGTGTACCTTATCTTAGGAATTTGTTCTGGATCAAAACCAGTTTTGAATGTATACTTAGCTTATTTGGGAACACATTCTGTTTTGTGTACCATTATAAATAAATAAATAAACACATTAGTTGGCATCTTTTCAACAAGCCTAAGCCGAAATCAGCTTGGAACGTATCATCTAAATTATAAAATATTATTTTTCATGCACCGTGTACAAGATTTTATATACTCGGTAGTGCCGTAACATTTCACAACAAATAACAAAGATTCAATTATATCTGTTTACAATAGTAATTTACCTTCGTCATTTGATACAAAAATCATTTATAATATTAATAGCAATAGAATCACCCTATTATTAAGGAATGTATAATCTCTGCCACACGGTTGCAAAGAAGTGGGAAGTGATTGCCGCGTGCCTGTCTCATGTAAACAATAAAGATACACCTATCTATTCATTACTCATTACCGAAGGAGGTGTGTCTATAAAACCATAAACAAATGATAAAGAGATTAGGAAAATGTATTTTTTGTAAGACTTTATCCTTGTTTTTTGCGAGTTTGGCTCGGTAGGGATGTCCACTTTTTACTCTAATGACGATGACTTCTTTTTCTTATTTAGGAATGGGTTTGAAGGAAAACTTTGCATGGTCAAAGTTCTTGAACTTACTCAGTCTATGTAAAATAAATAAATTATAAATATTCCGGGACATTGCACACAGCGCCATCTAGCCCCACACTAAGCAAACGCTTGTGTCGTGGGTACTAGGTCCCGCAACTTTGATATAAAAGAACCAGCAGGCTACATCTCAATTATGTTAATAAAAAACTTCTAAATATTAATAAAGTATAATTACAAAAATTTTAAGAGGCAAACACAGCTTTGAATTTTTGAACAAATGTATTAAACATTATATAATGTTAAAAGCGTAGACAGTAATTCAAATAATTTATTTTCACATTGTTTATTTACGCGTCTACATTTAAAAGAAATAGCATTCTAGCTCTATTCTAGCTCTAATTTCGATGCTGTTTCCTATGATTGTCAAAGTCACAGTTCCAGTCGGCTTTGGATTTGTTTCTAATGCTGATAGGTAGGTATTGCTGCGACTGGCACCAATAAGGGCATGGATTATCAACTGCAAGTTGCAACTGACTTTTCTTTATAATTGTTTAACGAATAGGGACATGTAACTTATTTATAGTCGCCTAAATAATATTATAAGTGCCTCATTACAGCAGAGCAGATGAGGGTAAAATATTTTCACAGAGTCAATTTTAATTATAAAATGTAATAAGTAGATCCCTTTTAATACAAATTTATATTTGTTACTTATTCTTCAATCAGTATTTCTGTGTCAATAAGTATAATTTATGGTTAAACGAACTTACTTTAAGTGAAGTTCGAGAATAATCATACGAGACGACGTTACATGCGAAGAGATTTAAAGTCCCACCCGGACCCCGTTAATGTCAACAACATTGACTAACCCGTGTATTGTTAAATAGCACAAATGAAAGATAGCAAGCAGAGAATAGATTAGTACTCCATGGTAAGACTCTAAAAAGAATGAGGTGTCACAGGAGGACGGCGCTACAGACGCTACATTCACAATGATTTGTTCAAAAGTTTTTTTTTTGTATTTTTTTTACAGCTATAAAAAGTGTGACGCCTAGTACATACAAAAGTGAGATTACATAGTTAATCATGAAATATCTTCGCATGTAACGTCGTCTCGTATAATTATGGTCGAACTTCACTTAAGGTAAGTTCGTTTAACGATAAATTTTATCACTTGAATAGATACTATCTAAATTGAATGCTATAAATATAAAAATATAAATAAATTATAGATAAATTGAATGAACGATAAGCATTCGTCGTGCTTCTTATGCTGTTTTTTTATATAAATATACTAACTAGTGGTTGGACTGGCATTGTTAGCAAAGTAACAATCGAAACAGTTAATACCAAAAATCAAATCAAAGCAAAATGTTGAAGTTGTTTGCTTTGACTCTGCTGACGATTGCTGGCCAGGGTTTGGGAGACTCTGTTACAGATGGCACCAAACTCATCTCTACGATCCTTGTAAGTATTTCAAGCTTTTGAGTAAGGTATTTGTATGTAAGGTATATATCATTGCCTCAGCTATTGGACTGCCTGGGATTTGAAGTTAAGGTCATCTGGTGACCTACAATCCAGTTAAAACAATCTTAACCAGAAAGAATCGGGACTAAGAAAAAAGATCAAATCAACCTAACAGAAGTGTGTAAACTGAACGCTTTTAGATCAGAAGGCATTCCTTGAAACTACTGGCCATAAGGGCTGAAGGGAAAGATCTAAATGCCAAGCGGATCATAGATAAAACTACTAACAATTATGTCTTGCTTACAACATAAAAGGTCGATTAGATAAAGTTATGTGTTTATATTTTTTTCGTCGTTTCCATTGAATGTTATAACACCGTTGATATTTTTCAGATGCATCGCCACGGCGACCGCACCCCGATCTCGTCTTCGGCTGCAATAGCCACTGACCCTGATACAGTTGAAGCGGCTACGGCTCCTTACGGATATGGCCAACTTACTAATGTAAGTATTTTTTACACGCCTGAGGACAAACAAATATAATGTTGTCTATAGCTAACGAAAAGAAGTTGCATAAAAATAGGAAACAACAAAACAACATTCTTCTAAAGTTATCACCGGTAATGTATTCACCAGGTCACCTCCGCACATGCAAACACTATGGCTCCTGGTAAAGCATTTGTAGAGCTAGTCAAACTGACCGTTATTGTACATCTTAAAATACCCGTTACGAAGTGTGATAAAGTTTTTGTTTAACGACTCATATATTATTATAATTATGTAACTTGCAGTCTGAAACTAACAAACAATCCTTTACGTAATTCTAGCTGGGTAAACAACGCGCCTACTCCTTGGGTCTAACACTCCGTGAGCGATACAACGAGCTCCTCTCCCCGCAGTACAACAGGTTTGTCCATTTGAGCACTTTTATGAGTCAGATGATATCAGAATTCATGAATATATTAGTCTTATAACGCCTAGTTAAACAGGCTAAATAAATTTATCACTTTAAGGACGTATCAATTAATATTTGTCACAGCGACAAAATTGCAGAAGCCTAAAGGTGATTTAAAAACTTTTGACACGAAGTTTCTAAAACTTTCATCAAATTATCCTAGTCAGGCCATATCATTAGTGACCTATCTCTCCATATTTTTCCTTGAATGCTTTCCAACAATTGTATTCGATTGTATCATCTTGTCTTTGCAATTCACAGGTCTGAGATCTACATCCGTTCCACGGACTCCACTCGCGCCAAGATGACCATCCTGACCGCTCTTACTGCCTTGTACCCTTCATACCCTGGCTCCTGGAGTCGGGAGGTCAACTGGACCCCTGTGCCTTACACCACGGTTCCTGCTAAATACGACTTCGTGAGTTATCAAATACTTTACCTATAGTTATAAAAAGCGAGTGTGGCTCGGCAGTTCATGCGCCTACTTTTCATTAAAACGCACGGGATGCACCGTGATTCAAATCAGGCCCTACACTAATGACTTGTTTTTCAAGCATTGTGTGGATTTTCACTCGCTTGATAGTAAGGGAAAACATCGTGAGGAAACTGACATGTTTGAGGACCACAATATCCGAGGACATGTGTCTTTCGTGGAAGGATCTGGGCGCCCACCACGATGATTTTGCCCAAAAGAACTCCCTTAACGAATTTATTCCGCGGGGGAGTCATGACCTCAGTCATGAGCAATTACAACTCAAAGAAAGAAAGAGAATCTATGGTAACGAAAGTTCTAACGCTAACTCACTTATTACGAGAACTTATCTGGGTCACAAAATATGGTTCAGTAAATAAAATCGATTCTATGACTACTTACCGCAATGACGTCATTTTATCAGCTCTATGGTATCTTTATGAATAGAGTTCAAAAATATGTGTGTGGAATTCTTACAGTTCAAATACTGTCAAGTCTTTATCAACAATAATAATACTTAAAAACAAGGGAAGACAAACTAAACATACTACTTTTAACTACAACAAAAAAGGAGGAAGCCTAAAGATAGTCTAAGTGCTCCAGCCAACTGCTTATTTAACACTGTCAAGTCTTCATTTCTAGTCACATTAATGAATTTACCTTTGAAAGATCTCCAGAATTTTCTCTCTCCGTTCTAGAACCTCTTCAACATGAACTGCCCCAACTTCGAGACTGGGTACGAAACCCTGGCAATGAGCAGCCCAGCTCGCATGGACAAGTACTTTGACGTCCTCAACACAGTGTCTGCAGTGTCCGGATACAATATCACCTCAGTGCCCGTTATGGGGGCTTATAGCTTCTACGATGTGTATGTCAGTCAGGTAAGAATATCAAGAAACATTGAGATACGATTTAAACTTTATTGAATTTGATTAATTTTCAATGGAAGAAAAACTAAACATACTACTTCTAACTACAACATAAAAAAGGGGGGGCACTTAGAAAATGTATAGAAAAGCCTAAAGATAGTCTAAGTGCTCCAGCCCACTGCCAGAGGGCAGCGTGCCCAGCATACTGGCCGCATTACCACGCTGGATGGCAATGCTGATACGTTGAACCAGAAAATGGCCAATCTATTTTTCAATTGATTTGTAATACAATGTCTTCAATTTTCCATCACACTCAAACTTCTTATCTTATTTGATCCATTTCAAAGGAGAACCTGGGAGTTGCATTGGACGAACGGATTGCCGCTATTATGGATGATCTCAAGGAAGCTGCTGGTGAAGCCATAGATGTGTTCCTTGGAGACGACGACTACCTGGCGTATCAAGGCGGTAAGAATTCATAACATATTATGTATTACTCATTGCGTATCTTGGTACAAAACTCACTGTGATAGTACTGTTTCATCCTTTATGGTTCTTCAAATCCAGCTAGGAGTCCTTAATCAAGTACTCAATAACTTACTCGTACATTGATACAAGATATATATAGACAATTCGACACTTTTAAACTTCTTGTCATTAAAATTAACTAACATACCTATTCAAGCTCGAAAGAACCAAAAAGAAATAGTTGATGTTCTTAATGTGTACTCAAACTACATATTGCTCAGTAATATAAAAACAAACATAAGTATGAACTAAAGACCCTTAAGGTCACATAAAAAAAAATTGCAATATGAAATCAAAAACCTAAGCAAAGGCCTCCGCCACAAGGAGGAAACATGACATCTATAAAAAAAAATGTGTGTATAACAGATCATGGTGGAACACAGGAACACACCTCAAGCTAGTCACATCACCTTCTGTCATGAGAGCAAATATTGATATTAACCAATAATGTAAACCCTGTTCCAGGTCCCATGCTAACCGAGTTCTTCTCGCAAGCCGACGATCTCATCAGCGGCACCGACACGCAACGTGTCAGGATCTACTCCGCTCATGACGTCACGGTCTTCGGCTGGGAGGCGGCTGCCCAGGTATACCCTCGCCAGGGAGTCCCTGCCTACACAGCGGTGTTTGGACTGGAGCTGAGGCAAGTGGAAGCTACTGGAGATTACGTTGTTTTGGTACGTATATATATTTATTTGTGAAGCGGTCTTCTTTGCTACTAATGCCATGTGTATCATCAAAGATGAAAAGATTGTAAGAACATTAATAATGGGCAAATCATAGAAGATGGGTGTCATGAATCACAGACATGATGGATAAGACTAAAGAAGGACTACTTAATTACTAAATGTAGAAACAAAAGAAATAGCATCAGGACCATTGTGATATTATAAGCTTTTTATGCAATGGTTGTCTGAGAGAGTGTCATTATTCTGACAGTTATTTGGCTACCAAGTAAATGTGCAGTAGTAGACTTACGTGTTTAGAGCCTCATTACCAGTACTGGCCTAAAACCTGTTTCAGCAAGAGTCCACAATATTTTATTATTTATTTATTTATTCACTACATAAGCACAAGCCTTACAGACTAAGTCCAATTCGCCTGCCTTAGTTAAGTATTACATAACATTACTTATTTACATGGTTTGAGTGTAATTGTATCATACATCTTTTTAACAATTCCACAAAATTGCGTTTCGTTAGAAATAAAAAGTTCGAGGTCATGGTTCTGCCTTAAAATCTCATTTAACATTAACATGGCTCTTTTAAGTGGCGCGATTCGACCAGTTTCCGTCCTAGTTCGCGGCAAACAGCATAGAGGGTGTCGGCGCGCGCTCAAGTAATTGTCCGGGACAAACAAACTCAATCTTTCTAAAATTGAAGGAAGAGTCATGTGACCAGAAATAATGCTCCACACATATTTAATCAACGTATTAGAATGAGTTATCCTGAAAGATCTAACATAAGTCTTCTTCTTCCACAGCCCGTCTACCAACCCAGCCCTGGTGCTGGCTGGACCTACCTGACCGCCTCAGGCTGTGACACCCTCTGCCCCTACGACACCTACAAGGAGCTGGTGGCTTCCGTCACACTGGATGAGGACACCTGGAGAACCGACTGCGGCTTCACTGACGACATCACTGTTGATGACTCCAGCATTGCTTAAATACCTGCAAAATTATAGCCTAACCTAAAAAAAATCATTGCTATAGTAACAAGATCATCGTGTTGTCATCTTGACTTTTGGTCACAACTGATATTATGAGATATCAGTTAATTTAATACCATCCGGCGGGATGTAGACCAAAACCATGAAAGCCCCAATAATCATTGATTTTTTTAAGAGTGAGGCAGGATATTATAATTTAACAACGACCTTTTATCTACCATTATTGACAAGTCTGATGAATGTGTTTTACAAATTTATTTTTGTAATTATCTACATATATTAATTTATTACTTTGCTATCAATTTTCTGTTTTTTTTTTGCTGTAGTATGTAATTGAATTACCTAGTTATAAGTAAGGTCCTGCACTAGGCACTACCTGTATCGCAGGCAGTTGCTTCACTTAGCTAATCTCTTACCCCATACACAATAACGCACGCAGTAACTCAAAAAACGACCCACCCACTATTTTATTCATAATAATAATAAAAATAATTATTATTTCGAGATAAAAAGTGGCTTATGACACTCCTTGGACGCCGTTCATCATCATCATGAGTTTTGTTATCTAAGTAAGATACCAAAAATCATGATGATCCGTTCAGCCGTTTAAGCGTAATGGACGTTTAAAGAAACATACAAATAGGGACACAGAGAAACAGACAAAAAATATATAAACTGCTGAAACGTGTTCTGTTATCGATTTAAAGTATACCTAAACATTTTGTTCATAATATCTTCTATGTTCAGATTTTTTACCTTTTTCAGCTTTATTATATTTATAGATTAATTAATTGTCTATTCGCACGATAAGGTGTAGTAGTTTTAATTGGAATGTTTTACATCTATTTGCCAAATACTGCGAACATTACAGGTACGAGGTATAAAGAATATGCAATTCATTGAACCACCGGATCTTATCCGTAATCATTTCATGGATCAGACATAATTAACTCCACACATGAGTCATATTGAGATATTTGTACGAATTTTTATGTTTACTTTACAAGATAAAATTCAAGCCTTATCTAGGCATATTTTGAAAAGATTTTTTTTTTTTTTTTTTTTTTTATTTAGTTTGGTACAGTCACAGACAATTAGTTATAAAAATATATACTAAACACTTCTTAAAATAATATTTAACTAAGAGTCCAATTACGACTATACACAGCTTTGTTAATTTGGGAAAGTTTTCGCAATGCCGTAACGAGGATTAAACTTATAAGTACCATGATGTTGTTACTTTTTTACATTATTGTGTAGTGATTATAAAATATTGAATCAGGCGTCACTTTGCGAAAATCCATTGTAAATGAAACTCAGGAGAAATTTATAGTGTTTTTAGTGTGTGTTTTAGTGCCACGTAAAAACCACCCAGTTTGTTGTTTGAAGTCGGTTAAGGAGCAGTCGCAGCGGAAAAACACTGTATAATATAATCTCCAGAGTTTCATTATACGCGTTGGATCACATAATATAGACTCAAAAAAAATATTAAGATTAAAAAAAAAAAAAAAAAAATTTCAGGACATATCACACAGCGAGTGATAACATTTATTTATTTAGTAGCACGTGGCCATAAGGCTATGTTTTTATTGGTATGTTACGCCATTAGTGGTAGTGACGGTAAGATAAACAAGATAAACAATTTATTAATAATTTGTACAATTACACAAAAGGCGACCCAAAACTGATGGACAATTATAGGCCTATAAGTCTACTCCCGACTTTATATAAGCTATTTTCATCTGTCATTTTATTTCGCATAACAAGCGCCCTAGACGAGCAGCAGCCACGGCAACAAGCGGGGTTCAGGAAAGGTTTTTCTACTGTGGATCACATCTTTACACTAACACAATGTATAGAACGAAGTAAAGAATACAATAAAATCATATACTTGGCTTATGTAGACTACACAAAGGCGTTCGATTGTATATCACACAAATATCTATGGGAGAGTCTGAGAGAGCAGGGAATCAACGAAATTTACATTACAATCCTGAAAGAAATTTATAAAAATTGTCAAGCGAAGATCAAAACGGAAAGCATTGGTCCCGCTTTTAAGATAAAACGGGGTGTGAAACAGGGAGATCCCATATCCCCAAAAATGTTTACAGCTATCCTTGAGTCAATGTTTCGTAGATTGGAATGGTCTGCATACGGACTTAATATCAACGGAGAGCACCTCACACACTTACGGTTCGCCGATGATATTATAATCATGGCGGAGAAATTTGAGCACATGCAAAATATGCTACTCTCCCTCGACACTGAAAGCGGAAATATAGGCCTACAAATGAATTTATCTAAAACCAAATTGATGACAAATGGCGACCCCAGACCTATCGTGCTTAACGGTACCAGCATCGAATATGTAAAAGAGTACATCTACTTAGGGCAACAGATATCATTCGAAGACTATACCACAAAAAAAATAGATAGAAGAATCGCAATTGCATGGAAGAAATTTTGGGCAAACAAAGACATATTCAAAAGCAAGATACCAATACATCTCAAAAAAAGGTTGATGGACAACACTATACTTCCATCTCTTCTTTACGGATGTCAGACATGGTCGTTGACCAAAAAGTTAACACAAAAAATCGCCACTTTCCAGAGAGCCGCAGAACGATCGATGCTGGGTCTAAGACTAATAAACAAAGTAAAAAATGACGATATTAGACAAAAGACCAAAGTCATAGATGCAGTATCGATGCTCTGCAGGCTTAAATGGAAATGGGCCGGTCATGTTGCCAGATTTACAGATGGCCGGT
Organism: Macaria liturata; assembly: GCA_964023185.1. NCBI lineage: Eukaryota > Metazoa > Arthropoda > Insecta > Lepidoptera > Geometridae > Macaria > Macaria liturata. The sequence goes on along the minus strand of OZ026826.1, from coordinate 5,276,558 downwards.
GGAGTGAGCGCATCCTCCACTGGCACCCCCGAGACGGCGCGCGCGCGCGAGGCCGCCCGCGCGCACGGTGGTGCGACGACATCGTCCAGGTCGCGGGCGCGACGTGGACTCGAGCGGCGCAAGATCGACACACATGGCACAACATGGAGGAGGCCTTCACCCGTCTCTGGGTGCCCTGACAACGCACTTGTTTCAAATTGTTATATTTTAGTAATTACCTAGTTATTTTTACAAAAGACTGTTTAAAAATTTTAAATTCAGTTAATTATTATCTATATGTATATTTAAGTCAAGGCAAATAAAGGCTTTTTTATTTTTATTTTATTTTATTTTATTTACAATTACATGTCAATTTTAAATTTTAATTTTTAAATAATAACACTTATTTCCCACATATTCTACCATTATTGTTCAGGTATCTTCTTTTATTGGTATTTAAAAATTCGTCAATCGTGTAAAAAGATTGTAAAACGAGCCAGTTCTTTAACTTATTTTTAAATATGCTGTCACTGCTGGTGCTTGTGATCTCAGCCGGAAGGCAATTATACACTTCCGTGGTGACACTTTTAATGTAGGTAGAGGTTAAGAAATTTTATTTTATTTTATTTAAAGACAACATTTTAATTGGATACAAACATAATTATTTTTGATAAAGTTTACCACAATGATTGCTTTTGTAAGATTTATTTATTTTCTGAACCACAACTCGTATCAATTGTACGGTTTTTATTTTCACGAGCTCTAATGATTGATCTAATGATTGATTTTGACCAAATATGATGTACATCATAAATTATTTCCTAACATTTCATTACTGCTTAATTTTGCAAAATGTCTTTATAATTTGTACATTGGAAAGACATTGATTGATGTTTGCCTGTTTTTTATTACTGTTTTGGCACCTTCATTCTTTTTTCTCTTCATAGTCTTAACAAGTAGGAACCAGTATGATGAAACAAAAAACAAAATTCAATTCTTAGCAAATATTTTATTTCAGGTAGTTACAACTAATCCGATAATATGCCGAAGTGTTTTCACTGTCTCGAGAACAAAGGAGTCATTCATTTAATTATAGATATCAGGTACATAGACTAATTAATATCATTTAGGTAATCCTTCAAAAGCTTTTATGTTTAGACTAGGTAAAACTAGCGAATATTCGAAATCAGAGCTTAAGCTCTGTACAAGCTGTATAAGCTGTATAAGCTGTGTAAGCTGTATGTCCAAGTTAACTTGGACATACATTATCATAATTTGGTTAATTCGCAGAAATTTAGATAAAAAAAAAACTTGCATTGTTTCGAAAAAAATATGATTAGACCTTTTTTTTCAGTGATATTTGACTTGACTGGACTGGATTCATCCACCTCCAGGTCGTCAGTGAAGCCGCAGTTTGTTCTCCAGGTATCTTCGTCCAGGGTGTAAGCAGCCACCAGCTCCTTGTAGGTGTCGTAGGGACAGAGGGTGTCGCAGCCCGAGGCTGTCAGGTAGATCCAACCTTCGTTGGCGCTGGCTTGGTAGGCTGGCTGTGAAGTAAATTCCATTGTAAGTAGAAAAAGAAAAACGTTTATTGAGACAGATTTACAGACGTTTAGCATACATATATACACACACACTTACAATAAATAAATAGGTCTGCCCCGACACAGCCCCAACTCAGCATAATGCTGATTACTGGAAGCAATCAGCGCTGGTCTTCAGTTGGGGCTGGCTGTGTTGTCATGTACGAGACAATGATTTAGTCTCATACGAACAAACTACAAAAAAAAACTATCAAATGCACTACAAGTTGTAATCTGTTCTGTGTATAAATAAATAAATAAATTACAGAAAACTTTCAAAAACAAAAACATAAAAAACTCACTGACCAGAACCACATATTCCCCAGTAGCCTCCACTATCCTCAGCTCTAGTCCAAACACGGAAGCGTAGGCCGGCACTCCCTGGCGAGGGAACCCTGAGCTGCTGCCTGGAGACTGTACACTGTGATGTCGTGAGCGGAGTAGATCCTGACTCGCTGGGTGTCGGTGCCGCTGATCAGGTTGTCAGCTTGGGTAAAGAACTCGGTTAGCATGGGTCCTGGAACAGTATACATTGTGGGTTGGAACTTCAAAATAAAATAGTCTCGTGGTTCTTAATCATGATACCTTCCATGACATATTTTATTGACGTTACGGGATTTTTCCGACAATTTTATTATGAATCGATGTTAAATAGGCTTTTTGTTACTTTAGTCATGCTTTAAAGGTGGTCCAATACATAGGTAATTGAATAGAAACCTGTTGTTTTTTCTTCTGGAAAATAAAAGACAACTTGCCTACCAAAAGTCAGAAACCACTTTTCGAAAAAGGCAAGCTGCATAATATTTTTTGTTCAAATGTGAACGTGAAACCGCGCGAGTAGCGGACCTAATATACTCCCTTGTGGTACCCCAAATTTCACAGTACGACAGTCAGACAGAAATTTTTCTTCACTTTTAGTAGCAAAATTCAACCTAGTAATCTCTGTAATTTGAAGCCTATTTGACAGGTATGATCTAATAAGCTCTAGAACATTACCCCTAATGCCTTAGTGTTCTAATTTGTTAATTAGAATCTGGTGATGTACTTGATCAAAAGCTTTAATCATATCCATAAAGAGAGCTGTGACAATTTTTAATTCTCTAACCCTTTATACACTTCTTTTAAAAATCTCATTATAGTCATCTCAATGCCTTTCCCTTTCCTAAAACCTGCTTGTTCATCAGCGAAAATGGTATTAAGTTCAAAATAATCGCTGAGTCTCTTGTGAATTACTTTTTCAAAATTTTTCGAAAATACTAGAATTAAGGCAATAGGTCTATAACAGCGCATTGATTTCCTGTCGTCTTTTTTGTAGAGTGGTATAACAATTGAAGTCTTTAGTTTATCTGGGAAAATACCATTCTCTAAACAACCATTCATAATATAAGAAAGGACAGCTGATTAATACTACGCTAGTAGCTAATAAGCAAGTTATCTGATTTTTTTCATAGTTGCTGTACTTAAAAAAAACCTGTTGAAAAGAGCGGTCAAAAAATAAATTGTCATTTATTTCTTTTATTTTTCACGTATAAAATATCAATTAAATTATGGGATATACTCCAACTCAAACTACGTAGCTGTGATTTTATTTTTATTAGCTGTTATGGTTTAGGAGATACCCGAGTTTGACAAAAAAATGTTTCAAAAACACATTTTTGACAGTACCTCTGTGACAGTTCAAGATAGAGGGCTAAAAGTTGGGGTGATTACTAGTTGTGAGGGGACAAACAATTGACATTCACCAATTCAACTATTCCTCACAGGGGCCACACGTCCTTCCTTAGCCTGCTAAGCCTTTTACAATTGTTTCACATATCCTATAAGATCTTGTTTCTATTTTATTATAAGTTTTAGTTTGTAAGTTGTTTTGTATCTATTATGAATAAATAAATAAATAAATTATGATTGACAAAACTGAAAGCAGAAAATTCGTTAGAGGAATAAAAAAGTGTGACTGAGAGACAACTAGTAGTCAACTAATATTGCCTACAAAGAACTTTTTAAGTGCCACCATTAATAGAGACTATGAAGAGTCACTGAAAGAAAAAAAATACTTACAAGTATCGTAGAGATGAGTTTGATGCCTTTTGTGACAGAGTCTCCCAAACCCTGGCCAGCGATCGTCAGCAGAGTCAAAGCAAACAACTTCAACATTTTGCTGCATTTAGATGTTAATTATTTCGATTGTCTCTGCCGACAGTGCCATCGATCGGTTATTTTGCGTATATATACTGAAAAAAATAGCATGTCAGGCATGACTATTTCGAATTAGTTCGTATGATAAGCTTTTTTAACAGATAAAAGTGGGCAGTTAGCTTGATCTTAAAGGATTAAGATATACATAAACTGCTATAAGCTTGTTTGTTCCAGTAAATGACCAGCAAGTAGTAAGTTGGTAGTTGTTTTTATTATGTTATGGTTTTGTTTCGGACGTCTTACTAATTTAACTGAATCGCTTTTAAATGAAGAAATTATCAACTACTTACAAGTTATTTCTTTGTTATGTTTTATTTTTAATTTATTTTTTGATGTGAACTCCTATAACTTTTTGGTGATTCATTTTTGACATCGAAATGACATAGAAATACATTATGTGTAATATTTGAATAAAAAAACGGATTTATCAGATTCTTAAACCATATACTTTAGGGATGTATGTATATATGTATGGGCAATAAAAAAAGGTTTTGTCGAAATAGAAATTTGTTCATTATTTGATGTAAAGGAAAGAGAGGGATGAAAATCCTTGTGTAAAGTAAATTCTAACCCCATTTAAACCTCTATCCCACGCTACAGGACTTGCAAAATGAACCGGAAGTACATCGTTTGCTAAGTGCAGTGCCATCAGAACGTCATTTCCGGCGCTGAAAGCGATTTACTTTCTTTACGTTGAAAGATGAATAGTTTTGTAGTTATAGTAGTTTTCTAGGTTATAATAATATGCGGCGTGGTGGCATATGATTTCATATTTAGGACTGAAAGTTTGCTGATGACTTTGGAAAGATTTATAATAGGATCCTATCTTCAAACCGAGAGTGAATCGGTTTTTACTGGGCGGCTACTCAGACGAATTACGGTCAAGTGCAAACCCAACCCTTGTATAAAAAAAACCTACCCCGACACTTTCACTCTGATAACGACTAAAAAATACATATTATATAACTATAAAATACTATATTATAAACTATAAATATTGTATACTTTTAACCTATAACAGTATTAAAAATGAAATTAAAGTACTTAGTCAAAAATAATATTTTTTAACATACCTATAATACGACGCAATTTATGTAAGGCATACATATCCTTTTGAGTTCATAATACACTTCTTGTTGAGAGTTCATCAAGCTACCCTAAGGGCCTCTGGCATGCCTTAATGACTGTTGTACTATGACAGACATTTTAACAAAAAACACTGAAATGTATTTAAAAAACAGATTACTTCGCTACATTTAATAAATGTTTTATAACCCCAGACACTGCCTGAATTTCATCAGAATTCTCATCGCGGTAACTAGATTCAAGTAGATTCCACCTCGACATGAAAATTGTGGTTTGTACGCCCTTTGTATTTAGCTGCCATGGAATATAGGATCAAAACGTAGAACCACAATAACATTATAATAGTGACATCGTACTTTAAACAAGCAAAATAGAATATATGTACCTATATTCGTTTATGTATGTATATATGTATGAATGAGTAATTATTGTAACTGGTTATTCCGTAATAATTATAATTTGAATGAGTAAATAAATAAATAAATTATTTGGCTTTCACGCCGAAACGCCACGGAGCGACGAATCCTATCGTTATTTTACTTTTAATCCTGAAACAATGCGAGCAAAGTTGCAATCCTCCACCAGTTATAGCATACTAGCAGCTCCTCGTAGTTTTACTCGAGATAATCCGGGATGATAAGCCTAAGAGTTAATACAAAGTCTAATCTCCATACTAAATTTCATTCAAATTGGTTCAACAGTTTAGGCGTGAAAGAGGAATGAACATACACACTTACACGCTCATTCATACACGCAAAAATACTGTTAATTCTGTAGTTTTTTATTATTTCTATATTTTTTCTAGGAAAATATAAAAATATTAACAAATAAAAATAAACAATTTATTATATGTTACGGCTAATACCCGAAGTGCGGCTACACCTAGTTTTAGCCGGTTAGAACTATGTGTAGCCACTTAGTCTTGGTTAAACCCCGAATTGAGACATGTTTTGAAAGACTTGGCTCCTCCTCGCTTCGCTCGTCGTCGCATGTGCGTGGTAGAAAGCAACCTAACGAACCTAATCTACCTTCTGTCACAGACAAGTGACTTCGAGTCCAACACTTGCACTACAACAGGAATTGAGACCTAGTTTTACCCGAAAACAATCGGCTCGTACTAGGTTTAACCAAGACTAAGTGGCTACACCTAGTTCTAACCGGCTAAAACTAGGTGTAGCCGCACTTCGGGTATTAGCCGTAACATATACACTAAACTAAAATAGAGTATGTACATTTAACCTAAATTTAAAACATTCACATGTGGTATGGAGCCAAGAACGCTGGCTGCATTCCCACGCTGGATTGATATAGAAATCCTTTGCGCAAGGAAGCAACCAGCGTTTTGGTCTCCAGTGATGTAATGTAATCTTATTTTTAAATTTTTTATTCTGTAGTTTTGATTCAACGTATCTATGAACACTCACGATCAACTCACCAATCAAACAAATAAAATACTAGTTGATCAAAATTGTTCAATGAGTTTCAGAGATAGATGCAACAGACAGACAAACTGATACACTGACACTAACCTAGTAGTTCACGTATCTTACCGTAGCACTGTTATATAGCTGTTATAGTTTAAAACAAAATACGAGTAAAAAACACTTTTCCAAGGTAGAATTTATGCTAACTAGCTAAAAGAATTATAAAATAAATAAAATAAACTTCATTTATTTCGGGTTACTGGTGTTGTATTATCTCATGAAAAGCCAAGGCCATTTTTAACCGACTTCCAAAAAAGGGAGGTTATCAAGTCTTCTGAAAGTTTTTTTTGTGGGGATGTTAAGCGATTTGTCCGTTGTTTATCAACCGATTTCAAAAAATTGTTTTTTATTCGGTTCAGTACTTTTTGAGAAAAAACCAATAAACCAACAAATTGATAAAGTTTATGCAAACCAATTTTACCCATATTTCCAAAACTACTGGTTGGATTTTGATACAGTTTTCTGTGATGTGTTGAGGTTTTATGGGTGCATCTTTTTAGCTATGAATCACGATGACAACTCACCAGGGGGTGCTGCTGTATACACTATATCTTCTGAATTATCAGCCCGATTTTGATGCGGTTTTCTCTAATAGGCTTAGATTTGTTTAGCAAATGAAATTATTTACGTGATTCGTTGATAAGTCACTAGAAGGCGCTTCATACATACATTTGTTAGCGCCTAAAACTAAAAATGCTAGTCCGATTCTGATGGTGATTTCAACATTGAGTTTGTTATTGATCGGGGTAGTATAAATCCTGAGAAAAAGACATCAAAAATTTTGCGCAGGCTTCGCTCGCGCCTGGCTCGCTTCGCTCGCCCACACTTGTTCAAGCTACTAAACCAATATGGATGCTGCTTTCAACATTGAGTTTGTTGTAGATCGGGTTAGTATAGTTCACTAGAATATGAAGTCGTAAAAAATTTCTCTCGCTCGCTACGCTTGCGTTTATCCAGTCATAACAAACTATTGAGCTCGCTTCACTTGCGCGTAGTTGTATGAAAACTTACAATTGCTTCAAGTTTAAATTTTTCAATTCAGATAAACACTGTCCACCTTTACCTTAGAGTAGGTATGTGTACAAAATGAAACTAAAAAGTATAAAATAAAATTTATTTAAAAAAAATCTAAAGCCGTCTTCATGTGTCACTAAAATGTTAATAAATAATTTATTTTCATTTTTGCGACTTTAATATTCAGAATCAGGAGTAAAGAATCTATCAAATTATCGAAACTTACAATCCTATAAGTATTCTTATTGAAATCAGTAATATTTGGAGTCGGTGCCAATCAAAACGCGACAACCTGTGTCCAGTTTCAAGATTTTCAATTTGAACTATGGTACGAGTGAACTTGTTATGTAAACAAAAATAGCAGTTGTTTTCGACAGCCATGTTAGAGAGATAGTAATATTCCAGTACAGCTCCACTTTAGACCACCTTAGTACTTTCATGGTTGGTAGATCACTGTCATTCATAATTGGCGTTTCGCTTCCTAGTGAAAGTTTTACGAATGTGTGAAACACCCAACTGGATCCCGGGAACTAGTCGCATCGCACGTGTGAACTGTCAACGATCAACATGTAGCTGAATAGCTTGAATTTGTCGTTTGTTTAAACTATGACTGTTGAATTACCATTGACTTAATATTAATAGGTAATTGACCTATAATTATGGAATTATGAATAAATGTATTGTATTGTATTGTATTGTATTGTATTGTATTGTATTGTATTAAATAAACAATATATTTGTAAACAAAAGATTACACGTCAATTTGAAATATCACAATTGTACATATCTTGTCTATAGGTACATATAATAAAGCTGAAGAGGGTCTAAAATCTGTAAATAGAAGATATCAGAGAACAATGTTTGGGTCTAAATGGATACTCGTTTCAGCAGTTTTTGTAATTTTTGTCTGTTTATCTGTGTCTCTGTTTGACTGTTTATTAAAACGGGTGGACGTATCATCATGATTTTGGTATGTAGCTACCTACTATGTATACTACTATAGTCTTAGCAGCGTGAAAGGCTACTTTTTATCCTGAAATAATGCGAGCGAAGCCGCGGGCGTCCTAAGTTACAATATAAAATTAAATTAAATATAACTATTAAAAGCTAATGCTATAAATCTTGTTTTGTAATTGCAAAATCATACCTTATACCTTGACCAATCATCGCTAAACCATCCACAAATTACCTGATACAGTTTTATAATCGATACGGTATCTTTATGGATTTATGCCGCTGTCGCTGAGATCACGGCCAGGGCCCATGGAGCGGCCGTGGGAGAGGAGATAGTGACCAATCGGAGGTGTGGACGAGGGCGTGTATATATGGCTTTAGATGACTAAGAATATGTCACCTGGTAGACAACTAATAAGTCTCTCTCTTGAGTAGTATTTCTTCATGACTGTGGGTCGTCACTCACTCGCAGAATTAATTCGTTAGGAGAGTTCTCTTGGGCAGATACATCTTGATATGCTCCCAGGTCCTTCCACGGAAGACAGTCATGTCCTAGGATATTTGTGCTCCTCAAACGTGTCGGTTTCCTCACGATGTTTTCTTTCACCGCTAAGCGAGTGCAAATCCACACTTGACTTGAAAATACAAGTGTATATATTGGTGTAGGGCCGGATTCGAACTCGGGTGCATTTGGATGAAAAGCAGACACTGGAACCGCTGAGCCACACTCGCTTAACTAATATGTATATATGTTTAAAAGATAATTTTAGGCTGCAGCAATGCTTAACTTCATGCAGCTTGTAGACAAACGCGAACCTGTACAGGTTCGCGCAAATAAAAAATACTAACTGGCTAGCACTTGAATAAACAACACTTAAGTAAAATAAAATAGTACAGGTATATATGTCAAAAAATTAGCTCGGCATTTTGGTGTTTAAACCTTTTTTTTTTTATAAACAGAAATTTTTTTTAGTGGCCTAGTTAGTAGTAATTTGTTAGTAATGTGTGTGTGTGTGTTAATATAGTTCTTCTTATGATGGATTTAAAAAGGTAATATATATGTTCAATTAGCAGCCCCGCGGTATTTCCTGTGTTAATCCGGGATAAAAGGAATCTAATCTATTCCGATACAATATGGCCACCGCACCGGACAACACGTCATGGGCTATGGTGCAAGATATGGAAGACATTTTACTATAATAAACAATGATCACGCTAATGTTATAAAGAAAGTATATTGTACGCATGTTTTGTGTTGTTTTGTTCTTAATATTTTATTCGAATCGGTTCAGCCGTTAGAGCGTGAAAGAGTAACAAACACACACATTTGAAGTATAGTTAAGTAAGATTTCAGTACAAACACGTGTAACATAATTTTGCTCAAGCAACTTTGCTTCAAGTGACCTCGTGTTCAAAAAACTAGAACATAAATGAATAAAAACTTAATCACATATGGAATGCAAGAACGAGCCAGTTTAAAAATTCCGTAGTTTTTATTATTATAATATATAGAATGTAGTCATGATTGATATTGCACAGGCACCAATTTTTATTTATTTTAAGACAAATTTATTTCGAAAAAAATGTACAAACTCCATATAACTGGAAAACGTTGAACGAATGCGTGTAACGTTGACAATCGAGTTAATTACGACCCTTAGTTTTTAGGTACTTACCTAATTATTAGTAACAAAAAACATACACAGTTGTACGGTTTTTCTCATTCTGAAACTTAGAAAATACATTTATATACTTAATTATCGTAACTACGAGTGAGTGTAACACCTATATGTACTACTCGTTGAGTATCATACACCGATACACTTATCATTGTATGCTTAAAAACAAAGAAAACCGCCGAAAACTGGGTGATTATGGGAGTGACATAGCAGGCTTCAACAAAACTTCCCTTTAAACATATAGATATAGAAAAGTGGGTGATTTTGATTCAATATTTTATTTATTAGGTCTCTCTCTCTCTCTTTGAGTCGTATTTCCTCATGACTGAGGGTCGTGACTCCCCGCAGAATTAAAACGTTAGGGGAGTTCTCTTGGGCAGATACATCGTGGGCGGCCAGGTCCTTCCACGGAAGACACATGTCCTCGGATATTGTGGTCTTCAAACATGTCGGTTTTCTCACGATGTTATTTTTCACCGCTAAGCGAGTGCAAATCTACACATAACTTGAAAATACAAATCATTGGTGTAGGGCGGGATTCGAACCAGGGTGCGGTAGATGAAAAGCAGACACTGGAACCGCTGAGCCACACTCGCTTAAAAACTTATTAACTTACTATAAAACGAGACATATAACAAACTAGCTAAATAAATAGGTGTCTCCAAATTACGATAACTCAGTATCATGTCATTACTGCAATATACGAATAAATTTATTATACAAGTTTGATAACTTTAAATAAGATTGTTATCACATGCTTCAAAAATAGCATTTCAAAAACTGTATATATATAAACCCGTTTATATTCATGGCTCATTGCTGACAGGTTTACCATCTGAAGCGATCAGGACCATAGGAGTTAAAATGGCCAAGCTATTAGTAATTCTTCTGCTGGTGATCTCCGGTCAGACCTTCGGAGACTCTGTGACAGATGGAACTAAACTCGTTTCTACGTTTCTGGTGAGTTCATATCTGAAAAATAAGATTGTTTTTAAAATCGGTTCATAAACAACGGAGTAATCGCGTAATATAACCACAAAAAAAAATCAGAATACTTGATAACCTCATTTTTTGAAGTCGGTTAAAAAGAGGAGTTTTGCTATATTAATCACGTTACACAAAGGTTAGCGTAACTTTTATTTGCTGTCTGATTAAGACAAAATTTATCAGGATGGCACATTATCTAGATTGTAAAAAATATTAATCTGTATACCAGCAAACCAACGTAAAAGACACAATTTGTTTTACGTTTTTACTATTCTGGACATTCTCCAAATATGTATGTATCAGGCATCACCTGTTCGATGTACAAAAATAGGATTAGGCTTTATTTAGTCATGTAAACTAAGATCTTCATATTATATTAATTATGTATAACGTCACGTGTGTAGACACCCTAGCGCCGTCTCACGTCAGTGCCTCCGCTCGTAGCGTCGGGGCTGCAGCACTACAGGCCCAACTCGGGAAACAACGAAAATACTCGCAGATTAGCGCAAATTACGAATTTTTTGCGCTATCTGTTGAGACTTTGGGCCCGTGGTCTCCGGACACAAAATTATTTGTTAAACAGATTAGCAAACGTTTGGTCCTTGCCACAGGAGATCTCAGGGCTGGCAGCTATTTTTCTCAACGATTGAGTCTTTCTATTCAAAGAGGAAATACTGCCAGCATCCTGGGATCCCTGCCGCACAGCGACAACATGGACGGTGTGCTGAATTTTTTGTAAATATCTGTTTGTTTTTTGTTAATTTTTCTGTATGTTTAAGTCTTTTCTGTATATACTTGTGAAATATATGTAAATATTAGTTAGTTATTGGCAATAAATAAAGTTATGTATAACATATTTCGTCTCCTCATAAGGGTCCCTCTTCCTCCTTGAGTCGCATTCCTTAATACTGAGGATCGTAATAGTCCCTTCGAATTGATTCTTTAAGGGGATTCTTTAGCTCAGATACAGTTACAGTGTTCTTCCACGGAATATATCATGTCATGGGTCCCATGCATATATTTTTTTGTTTACTATTCTATTGTTTGTATTTTATTGTAGATCCATCGTCACGGAGACAGGACTCCTGTGGAGAGCACCCTGTCTTACAGCACCAACGTGGAGGCTCTGGAGACGGCCAGTGCTCAGTACGGATATGGACAGCTTACCAACGTGAGTTACACCACAGAATACATGTTATACTTTCTCTGTAAGGAACTTCTAAATTATACACCCCGTCTAGTATTCTCTATGATTTCCTCTCCATCTTACGGTTGCCTGGAAAAGTTCGCTTTCAGCGAAAAGTTTGCTTTTAGCTTTTCAGCTAAAGCTAGGATTAACAACGGCTACCACTTACGTCAATATGTTTGTAGTTAAATAGTAATAAAGTAGGTGAATTAGCATAACACAATCAGCTGATAAACTCTTTCGTTTATTCAAGTCACTTTATAAGTAATTACGTCTAGATTGTAAAATTGTTACTGGTTAAACTTACATAAAATTACATTAAAACTGAACATTGCGCTAAATTGCCTAGAGGAACTTGTGATTGCAATTGTGAAGGCACATTGGCTTTCAATTGATTGGAATACAATAGTACTAGGTACTCCGTTATAATGGTAGAACTAACGGGGTTTGGCTCGATTAACTATATCTCTAAATAGTATGAATTTAATAAAACACGAATTCATTTTATCGTGTGCAGTCAAGTGTAAGAAACTCAAAGAAACATTACAAACTAAAACCGGCTTTTAATACCTACCACTATTACATTTAATTGGTTACACAAAACGTTTTAATTTGTTCTGTTGCTTTGTGATGTGGTTGGAATCAGATGAAATTTTAGAGTTTTAGAATTTGAGATTTTGATTTACGTAGAGTTTTGGATACGTGGATCTATTATAGAATAGACGTAAGTTTACGGAAATTTAAACTTCAAACATATAGATGTTTGAAGTTTAAATTTCCGTAAACTTACGTGTCTCTTAGATTTATGTTGTTGATTTATATATAATTTTATAAAAATAATAAAATATATAATGCACTAGTTAAACCACATCTGTTATATCTTCTCGAAATATGGGGCAGCTCAGCCAAAACACGTTTAAAACAACTGCAAATTTTACAAAATAAAATAATAAAAATGCTTTTTAACTATCACTATTTGACAGAAACTAAAACAATTTACCAGGAAACAAAATTAATGAACATCAAACAATTATATAAATACAATATTTGCATATTTGTACGCAAAACACTGGACAATAAACTTCATACGAGTTTGCGATTCACACGTAAAAAAGTTGGGCACCCCTGTACTCGACGCGCAAGCTATCTCGTTCTACCGAAGTCCCGCACTAACTACGGTAAAACAATGATCACTACCGAAGGTTCGCAAATGTTCAACCAGCTACCATAAGATTTAAAAAATGTAAGCCCGATCACCGCATTCAAAAATAGGCTTTATCAACACGTTTTAACGGACACCTCACTACTATGAATGCGGTGGACGGACAGCGTCATACTTGTCTGTAGGGTAGTTACAAAAATTTTTACTTGACGACGAACGTAATAGGTATATGTTTATAATTTAAATTATGTTTCACGCGTAAGTGATAAATGTACCTATCTTTGTGTGAAATAAAGTTCATTAAACCTAAACCTATTTTAGTGGCTATTATAGGTATTCCCTTTTTTTACATGGGTAACACGCTTACCTAGAAGATACCTATTAACTCTAGATTCATGTCGATAAATAGCTACTTCTAAACTACATATTTCCTATTTTCAGCTGGGAAAGGCGCGTTCTTACAATCTCGGCAAGTTCATCCGAGCCCGGTATGACGAGCTGCTTTCCCCGCAGTATAATAGGTACAGTACAAGTAATATATATATATATTTGTTTAAACAAGATAGGCTCACGCTAGACTACAACTTGCCTGATGTTAAGCAATGTTGTAATCTACGATCTAGCGCGCTTGCCTAGAAGAAACCGATTCACTCTCAACTTGAAGACCGATAAATTATAGTTCGAGGGGAATAGGGAATCCGGCAAGGAGTTCCATAGTATGGCAGTTCTCATGATGAAAGTCGAAGCAAAACGCTGTCTGTCTTTGGTACCTTAACTGTATATCGGTGCCTTCAATGGTGGTTCTTCATTAATGGTGGTGGTCATCGGTTATTGGTTAATTACAGTAGCTCAGCTAGCGGAGGTACTCGCACGTGGTTACCAAAGTTAGAGAACTGTCGACATGATCAGAATTCTGATGGCTGACTCAAAATATGGACGAAGTGGTCAGGTGACACAGTAAATTATAAAACTGAGCTAATTGTCTCAGTGCGGTAGACTTTTATTGATTCATAAGGCATTTGCGAAACGTAATAATTTGGTAAGTAAATAAGTTCGTATAGAAGTAATAAGATTTCAATGAGTAATAAAACGACCCTATACTTTACAGCACTAGTTCACCGTTATGTGAAGAGCGAAGTTTGTAGCTAAAACGTCGTTGAAATAAATTACTGAATTTGACTAGAGTACGCCCAGAGTTACAAACGCGTTGTTTCGATATAAAATGGACGTCATATGACACCAGGACCTAATTATACCACCAAACCAAATGTCATGATGATCTGCCGCTCTTTTGGAGGCGCTTGTAGCGGAACATTTTTTTTATTTTTACATAAGATAGGCTTGACTACAACTTGCCTGATGTTAAGCAATGTTGTAATCTACGATCTAGCGCGCTTGCCTAGAAGATACCGATTCACTCTAGACTGATAAATTATAGTTCGACGGGAATAGGGAATCGGGCAAGGAGTTCCACAGTTTGGCTGTTCGTACGATGAAAATAACAAACACTTTCTCATAATTTCTTTACTCACAGATCTGAGATCTACATTCGCTCCACGGAGTCCACTCGCGCCAAGATGACCGTCCTCACCGCCATGGCTGCAGTGTACCCCTCCTATCCTGGCTCCTGGAGTCAGGAGGTCAACTGGGTCCCTACTCCCTTTACCGTTGTTCCTTCCAAGTATGATATTGTAAGTCAAAAAACTTTCTGTTTTAAAAAGTTAATTTTAATAATTAAAAAAACAATATAAATACATATAGGTACACTTAACCAAAACTAAAACTTTTAATAAACTTAAAACACCTATAAAAAAAGTATATCTGTAGGCAACGTTCCCAGCATGCTGGCGGCATTGCCACGTTGGATGGCAATGCTTATCCTTTGCGCCAAGAATGCGCCAGCATGCTGGTATTAATTACTTAAGTTTTTATTTTAAATTAGTAAAATTTGTTTTGTAAGTTTTTATTAAATAAATGTTACAACCAAAACGAGTATGTACAATGTACATTTAACCTAAATTTAATACATCCACAAGTAGTATGGACCCAAGAACGCTGGCTGTATTCCCACGATGGATTGCTATAGGAATCCTTTGCGCAAGGAACCAGCCAGCGTTCTTGTCTCCAGTGATGACAATAAAACTTGCATTATTGGTATACTTTATGTCATTCAGTTTTTCGTCAAATCCGAAAGTCGGCGACATCGTCGGCGTTTATTTATATAAACGCCGACGATGTCGCCGACATGCGACCCTTATGGGTCAGTTAGGTATGTTCAACACGGAACATGAGTATATTGATGTCTTTTAAGATGAACATGGCAATTTGCTCCAATTTCGAGCACTGTTTTATGTGTTGCTTTAAAAATTGCGGTGATTCAATACTACGCATTACTGCCAAAGGAGCAATCAGACAAATAACCGGAGTAAACATTGTACGACGACGATTATGCATGCATTTGGCATTAGTAGTTCTTCAAAGTAACTATAAACTATCTCTAATGGGAATCCACATGTTCCATGATTGACAACATCCTAGCAGTTCTGATGTTATGTAAATTAAATCAAACACTATGCATCTAGCTTTAGTTTCTCTAGGGGTTGGTATAATGGCAAGTGGGAGATGTATAATATAGCCTTTTAACAATTACTTGATTCTGACTCGGATGTTGTTTAGATAATTTCGTTTAGAAAATTCGTTGGAGGACCAGAAAATCTAAGTGCATGTGTCATCCGTCACAGTAAATGAGCAATTATTACTATATATGTAGGAACATCTTATCACAAAATAATTCTACGGTATTTGTCATTAATGAACAGTACTCTCTAACTAAAAAATAACTCTTATTCATGTCACTCCAATTATTCACAACAATTATTTCGCTACTTTTATCTGGTACACAGATACACAGATTTTATATACCCGAGGATGGTTTGAAAAAAAAAATATGGGACCATTTCGGAAACAATCCCCATCAAATAAAAAAAAAATTATCAAAATCGGTTCATAAATAACGGAGTACTAATCCTGTAGAATACCCACAATAAAAAACTTTCAGAAGATTTGATAACCTTTTTTATTAAAGTCGGTTAAAAATGTGGCCACGCGAATTATCGAATATGCCCAACAAGTGGCTATAATATTAATTTGAAGTGTGAAGGAAACTTAAACTAATGTTTACTCAAAACAGTTGAAATTATTTCATTTAACAGCATGGATACTTTTATTAAACTATCATGTTATTTTACTAAACCATCGGTCACACACCCAAGGACGGCTGTTTGTCTAGCACGGCAGTCGTTAAGCCGTGTCAGAGGCCCTTAGGCTTGATAAACTCTCGACACCACATTTGGCCACTCTCATTCGATAATAATAACAAATAAATATCTCAGGGCATATCACGCAGCGCCATCTAGCCTAGTGTGGACTAAGCTTACGCTTGTAACATGGGTACTAGATAACGGATATAATACATATTATATACTTTTCTTACGGTAATACATACTTATTATACATAGAAACGACCGGACTCAACACAAGTAATTAAAATTTTTTATATTCATAATGTTAAGCGGGAATCGAACCCGCACCCCTAGATTAGAAGGCAAAGCCACTACCAAATAAGCTAACAGAGCAGTCGATAAGAAGACTAAACCGTCCTCTCCTCTTCCAGAACATGGCTATACTGAACTGCCCGGTGTTCATCACCAACTACGACTCCCTGATGGTGTCAGACAACTCCCGCATGAGTGTGTTCTCAGACGTCCTCAACGTGGTCTCGGAGGAGATCGGCTACAACATCACCACCACGCCTGCGCTGCTATACACCTTCTATGATGTTTATGTTTCACAGGTCAGTGTAGTAAGAACTTGTTGCTTAGCAAAATATATTCTTAGATACAATACAATACAATAAATTTATTAATAATACTATTATTACAAGTCATACATTTAAATCATTTACATGTCAGTCTATTCGTCAGTTACCAATGCTAAGTTATTACTACCACCATCGAGGCAGATGACAGTTTTTGGAGGGGGGACGGGGCCAAACAAAAAATCGTGTAAAACCCCTTTCTACGTTAAATTAATTAATTAATTATTCTGGGACATTGCACACAGCGCCATCTAGCTCCACACTAAGCGTTTGCGCAGTTTATGATTAAAGACACTGTATAATTTAGTGTTGTTTTTTTTTCGATATCGGATTTAGTACATTCATAAATGTCTTTGTTTTACAGCAAAACCTGGGCGTAGATCTGGGAGAAGCGATATCTTCCATCCTGCCTGAGATCAAGGATGCTGCGGGAGTAGCCATGGACATAATCTTCGGGGATGAAGATAACATTGCTCTTCAGGCTGGTAAGTGGACGATGCGAACAGTCTTTGGATGGCTGACCAAAAAAAACGTAGCTTTTCATATGGATGCTTCTGTGGGTTCAGCGGCTTGTCATTCTACGGCAGTATTTAGCAACGTCTGAAGAGTTAAGGATAAAAGCGAACTTGAAAACTTTACACACTAGAGTCCGCCACACTAAAATTTTGTTAAACAGTTGCTACACTATAACTTACATCCAAGACTTACAATTTTACGTGTTAAACCCACGGATACAGGTATAAGGTACTTAAGTCCTTTTATCCTGTCACCCATCCAATGTTTGACCTCAAGGGCAGGTGCTCATATTTTGGTAATCGCGTATCAAACTTATCAAATCAAATCATTTATTTTACGAATATGTTGTGTACAATTATTAGATTATAGCAGATGTAACGCTTGTGATAAGTAATAACATATTCTACCTTACGGCATGCAAAGATACATATTAAATTTTTACATATTAAATACTTACAGCTAAATATGTTCAGTTATAATCCTTTATAAAACTGTGATAACTGACTATTTAATTGATATAAAGTAAATTATTAACAAAATCATTGAAAAACATGAATTAACAAAAAAGTAAACAAGATAAATAAAATTAAAAATAATGTCATAGAGAATGTAAACGTCAAATAGTATACAGATATTTAAAGCTTTCTATTCACAGGCAAACCTTAATGGAACGAGTCAAGTGCGTGTTAAATTGTTGTATGTACATTAATATTATATTTTAAAATGTCAAGATATAAAACAAGAAATTACTTGAATACAATTAGCATAATGTCAATTAAAATAATAATAACCACTTGCCTTGAAGATTATCTCTATATGACGATTATCTGTCTTCTAAATAATTCTTAACAGCATAGTAAGATTTTTCAGGTAGCATATTTTTTACTTTTTTCTTAAAAATGTGATCAGCTTGTATTTCCATTAAACATTTTGGCAAGTGATTATAAATACATGGGGCCATAATAACAACACTTTTATTACACATTCCCGTCAAATTTCTGTGGAGTGTTATTTTGTGACAATGTCTTACGCTTATAACCTTTTGGAACAAGCTAGGATTGTTCCTGACAAACATAATGCACTCGAATATGTACATACATGGCACGGTAAGAATATTTAAACTCTTAAACATTGTTCTACAACTCTCACGCTGACGAAGATTACAAATTGCACGGATACATTTCTGACTGACTGATATAGTGATCTACCAACGCACAGCCCAAACCACTGGACGGATTGGGCTGAAATTTGGAATGAAGGTAGATGTTATGACGTGGGCATCCGCTAAGAAAGGATTTTTGGAAATGCCACTTTTAAAGGGGTGAAATAGGGGCTGCAAGATTTACTTCTTAATGCGAGCAAAGCCGCGAGCACTCACTAGTTAGTGTATATAACACTTCTACTTCTATACTTTCCAGGTCCTCTCCTCAACGACTTCTTCACCTACACGGCAGAACAGATCTCTGGTACCGACACTCCTCCAGTGAGGATCTACTCGGCGCATGATGTGAACGTATACGCCCTCATGGCAGTAGCTCAGGTCACTCCCAGACAAGGAGTTCCCAAGTACAACGCTGCCTTCGCATTGGAGCTGAGGCAGGTAGAGGATACTGGGGAGTATGTTGTTCTGGTAAGACATTTCTGTTTCTGACAATTGTGCCAATTCCAAGTCTAATCTATATTCGTACCAAATTCATTGAAATCGAATCAGTAGAAGAAGTAACAAACGAACATTCACACTCAAACTATTGATTCAGGATGCAGATTCAGAATTCTCTATTACATTTTACATTCCATTATGTATGTACAT
Organism: Macaria liturata; assembly: GCA_964023185.1. Lineage (NCBI taxonomy): Eukaryota > Metazoa > Arthropoda > Insecta > Lepidoptera > Geometridae > Macaria > Macaria liturata. The sequence continues at coordinate 5,257,045 of OZ026826.1, read as the reverse complement.
TGTTAATAACTGTGTACATAAAGATGGTAAAGTAACAAAGTTTTTATCAACAGTTTGCTTTCTCCTTTTCAAGCATTAGGAACTTATATTAAATAAATAAATAATAAATATTTCGGGACATTGCACACAGCGCCATCTAGCCCCACACTAAGCAAACGCTTTTGTCGTGGGTACTAGATAACGGATATAATACTTATATACTTTTCTTTTGTAAATTCATACTTATTATACATACAAACAACCAGACCCAACACAAGAAATTATACATATAATTATATAATTATATATTATATTGTATAATTAAGTATATTGTTTAGTACAATCAAATATATTAAGTACTTATAAAATAAATTGTGTAGTCGTATAATTGTGTAATTTACTACAATAAATAACTATCTTTTCTCCTCTTTCCAGCCTGTATACCAACCAGAGCCCGGCGCAGACCTGCTTTACCTGCCGGTCGCTGGATGTGACTCTCTGCTCTGCCCCTACGACACTTACAAGGAGATCGTGACCCCCTACCTCCTGGATGAGACCACCTGGAGGAGCAAGTGTGGCTTCACTGAAGACATGGTCATTAACGATTCAAGTGTCGCGTAATAAGACTAAACTGATCAAATAATGAAAAACGTTTATACGTGTTACCAAACTGTATTATAAAATAATAAAGTTTCAGTAAAAAAATATTTAAAAAATACTTTTTATTAAATTTTGCTAAATTATCGGCTACCACTTACTACGTCAAAAATATTTGACGTAATAGCTAAGTAATAACGTATTAATTTGACGTACATAAGTGTTAAATGGTGTTTTACTTAAATTTCGAATAAAAAGGATTAAATATGAGTCAAAATAGACGTTTCTTGTCACAACCCGACACTAATTAATCATGTTCTTATTGATTTTGAAAAACTTTGTCATTTTTCTTTTAATTAAAGCATATTTGAGCGAGCAATGTTGTAAACGTTTTTTGACACCGATTTGTTTTTGATATTTTTTTCAACTTTTTGGCTGATTTATTTATTAATACCCCACTTAAGCTGAATATTTTAAAACAATGGAAAGGTAATGAAAATATATGATATATTTATTACAATAAAACTATTTTTGCAATGTGATAAGGGTATTTTATTTTGTGTCGCTATTGTATTCCTATTGTTAAAGACAACTAAGATTGTGCTAATCACTCGAGTGTAAACAGAAAGTGTTTGAACATTTCGACACATTAATCATAATCATCTTTATTCATAAAAACGTATTAGATGTCAACAAAAAATATATTAAAATGACTAATTTTTCCTGAGTAGTTTCTATATTGTAAAACAAATTAAATATTTAATATAAATATATCTAAATCATAGATAGTTTCGTGGATAAGCCAGTGTTTCAGTCTACTCTTGGAACTTCCTAATTATGAATCCATATCCAATTTAATACATTTAATATAAATATGTATATTGCTAATTTCATAGGTACAGATTTATACGGCCCTTTTTCTGAGATATTACAGATTTAAAATTGGAGCATTTGTAGCTATAGGTACCGAAGGCCGGGCGGCCCTTACCGTGCATAGATCCCCAAAACTACATAACGGGTTTCGATGTGTTTTTTTAAATATGGTGTTTAAAGAGGACGGTTTTTAAGTATATATCGTGCCTATGTGATCGCGCAATACCCGGCAGGGCACCTAGTTTCATCTTTCTTGCAAACTACGGCCGCAGCCTACGTAATTAGCGGTATCGTTGAGGCATAAAAAAATTATATAAAAAAAAAAAAACCGACTTCAAGTGTCACTAAAAAGTTAATAACTAATTTATGTTCAGTATTACGACTTCAAATTCAGAATTGTGAGTAAATAATCTATCAAATTATTAAAATAACTTAAAATTTAGAAGATATATACTGTATACAGCAGCGCCCCCTGGTAAGTTGTCATCGTAATACATAGCTAGAATGATGCACCAATCAAACCTCAACATATCACAGAAAATTGTATCAAAATCTGACTAGTCGTTTTGGTAATATAGGTAAATTTAGTTTGCATAACTTTATCAATTTGTTGGATTATTGGTATTTCTCAAAAAGTACTGGACAGAATGAAAAAAAAATGCAACCATTTCGGAAACAATCCCCATCGAATAAAAATAACTTTGAAATCGGTTTATGAATAACGGAGTAATCGCGAAACATGCCAACAAAAAAAAACTTTCAGAAGACTTGATAACCTCCTTTTTTTGAAGTCGGTTAAAAACAATTTAGTATGCAAAAAGTATATACTCGATTCTTAAAAGAGTCTCAGTCGTTCTTTTACCTCCTTTTAATACAGTACCTAACTCTTTCATTTGTTTAAATTGTTTTCGTGTGTGAGTGCTAATATCCGTGGTTTTAAACTATTGGGCTGCAAATGGGCATAATACTCATGTAAATAATAATTGTAGGTCTCGGCTATTTGTCAGCGGGAGTCGTTAAGCCATGTCAGAATCACTGTGGGCGGTTTGAAAACTCTCGACGACAGTGTTTGTCACTCTCATTTGAACTTATATATTTATTTTTTGCTTCGGTCAATATAATTTCAAGGAATGGTTTATCTTCTTCGACGTAGGACAGAAACATTATAACTCTCATAAGTCGATATAGTTTGGGTATATTTCTGTACGTATTTCGTCAAAAAGACATTTAAGCCAGTAGCATAATGTTATCAACTGCTGAAAGACCTGAATACTAATGATAATCTGTTTGCATTATGTGTTTTAATATTTCAGCTGAATATCAGCATAAGTTACTATCGCCAGACATCATTCTCATGCAAACTGTTTAATCTACAGAAATACTCAAAATCTTAGTTAAATTAATAGCGATAATAATTTATAATATATGGAATTGTAAAAATCTAAACAATAATAATGTACAAGGTGTTGGCCTTTTAGAATAACCGACCACATAGATATAATGATTTAATTATTTATAAAACTACAAACCATGACTATCTTTGTGGTATTATATTTATTATTTTTGAATCTTAACCAATCCATTCTTACAGCCGATATACCTGCCTTCTCCTGGCCAGCCCCTGCAGTACCTACAAGTGAAGGGCTGCAAGACCTTCTGCCCCTACGAGGAGTTCCGGAGGATCGTGGCTCCTTACACCCTGGAAGAGGACACCTGGAGGGAGCAGTGCGGCTTTACTGAGGATCTGTTGTTGATACGTCTGGGTTATAAGCTATTTGGCTATGGAATGTTTAGTGAAGATTTTTTTTTTGCAATTAGAAAATAATAAGGAACCTAAACAGGTTTAGAGAAAATGTATGATTATAAAAATATTGATATCTTTGTCTATTTTTTTATGAAATTCTGGACATATATATTGTGTTTTTCCGTTATATATTTCTCCAGAGTTTCATTTACAATGAATTTCCGCAAAGTAACCGTCTGATTCAATATCTTTTTTTATTTAGGTAGGTACAGTGGACAGTCAGCCATGTGAACATCAGTTAATAGAAGCGACACTTTTTTTTAACAAAAGCGGGTTTGAACTTGACCATAGTTTGCCTGATGGTAAGCAAAGGCTATAATGAGCAGATATGGAGCGTGCTTACCCGATAAGAACCGATTCACTCTGGCTTTCATTATACCTGTGATTAAACTGTGTGGTTAACTTTGACGTTCGCACAAACGAACACTGCTGTGGTTCAAGGTGAAATATTCCTGTAATAGAATAGAAGTGAAATTTGTCGGTTGTCTAGTTTTAACATCTGGCGAGTTGTAGTCAAGCGTAAGCCTCACATGTAAAAAATAGTATAAACTAACTAACGTTTTCACCACACACACACATTATTCAATAACATCGGCCAATTTGTCCGTCCATGTCCGAACTTAGTTAATTAAGACAAGACCCGGGACATGTTTTTAAATTAGTTTCATTCCAACTTGGGACTAAAATATGCGGATAAATATAAAGTAGGTTTTAAAGGATCAAATTAACTTATTCGTAGGTTGCTACTAGTTTATTTTTTTTAATTGGTAAGTACATTCGGACTTATAGGAAACGTGGTTTAACTATTACTCTAGAACTTTGGAAATATGCAGTCCGTTTATGTTGCTATTTTTTTTCTTGTCATAACAATCAAATTGACAAAAGATATGATGATGATAAATCAACGCGAACGTTCTATTTAACTGGAGAACTAGCACAATACAAAGTTATAGACAAAAAACAAAAAAAAAACAACGTTCTAATTACGTTCTAATTTGACCATCAGTCATCAATTAGTTCATTTTGCTTGTATATGATGTTTCAACAACAAGAACCGACTTTTTATTTGCAAAGTTAGACTAATATTTAAACCACGTTTTATAATAAGACGATTGACTTTAAAAATATATCATTGGAGTAAATAAGAAGTGTATTATATAAAGTTTTGCGAAACAGGCTGCAATCAATATATCTGAAAGATTTTATGAAAACAACAAAATATAGAAGCACGAAGGACTGTCAAAATTGAACAATGAATAAATCTGGTTAATTTTTAAATAATAATTTATTTCCTTACCTTACATTACAGTTGTAACATGCATCCACGTACGCTAACAGGTATAAGCGTATAATGCTACTAAACCATACATTCCTGTCCACGTGGAGACAAACATTCTATACGCACTTTGTAACACGTACCCAACAAATGTTATTATGATTATACAGAGTAACAAACGCTCGAAGAAATTTAATGTCCGATCCAAAACTTTCCCACGCACTCGTTGAGCAGACTTTTGGATTACCTATCTCTTTTGCACAATCTTAAAATATGTAAGAGCGAAAGAGACAAGCCGTCTTTTGTTTGCGCTCTTCGATCATTGTTGATCGAAGTTTGCGGTCGCTGACGATTTTAGCGTTTGGACAATTTCCTGCCCTTTTTAGTTTGAGATTGTGTCTCTGTATATAATAGTCCTAGCTCAATGACAACATTACTGTAATCATTCAAAAGGGTTTGGCTAGGTCTTATAAAAATAATGGACTAAGAATGAAAAATATATACCTAAATAAAAACTTCTAATTTTAAACAGACTTCAAAAAAGAGGATTCCAATTCTTCGATTTTTTTTATTACAAGTACTTAATAGAAACTTTTGTAAAATTTGTTCATTTTGATCAACCTAATCCGAAAGCGGTTTTAAACTTAGCCAAACACAATTTTTTACAGTACTTTTTCTTTTGGTGACAATTGGTGCAAATAAGTGTCACAGAGTGCGCTAGATACAAAATGAAACAGTGATATCAAAATACAACGATTATAAACAAAGTGCTCCCTAACTATACAGGGTTATAGTAACCGACGCAACACTCAAAAAGTGGACTATATTAGATACATTAAATTTCATTTTATTATATGTATGAAAATCGTGATAATTCAGCTGCCCTGAGCAATACCAACAATAATATGAAATGTGTGTTCAAATAAATAATTATGATTATTATGATTATATCAAAACGTATTTACAAAAATATTGCTTAGAGAACGAAAGTGGCTGACATTGATATACTTAAGCCACCCTTCGGTTATGCATGAGTTACTTATAACCGTGTACTTCGAAAATTTTATACATAGTCATACTAAATGGAATGGATACAAAATGTCTTCGAACGATAGAGATTCCGATTATAGTGCGTGCCGAAAAATATGGCACGTCTGAAGTCACTGGTTTTAAATACGGGTCACATTTTATTTTGTTCTGATTTGGTGAAAGTTGCAAGTGGCTAAAAATGTGACCACGCCATTTGTATTATGTGACTTCAATATTCTTTAGTATATTTGTATTGTTTATTGATTGTATAATTTATCGGCTTGATTCACAGATAGCAATCAAGCACAGGAAACTTTACGAATAAGATTACCCAAAATTACGCAGTTTTTAACATCCCACATTAATAGAAAAATATTTTTAGATTTAAAATGAGAATTACTATTGAATAGTTTGGTCAGGATTTTACACTTCAACTGTATTTCGAGTAATATAAATTAAAATTAATTTGAAATCCTTTTTAAATTTTTGATAATGTTATTAAAAATGTAGACAGTTTTATAAAATACTGATTGTTAAATTATTTTAAGCAATAAGGAAATACAAGAGTATGGCACAAGAATCGAGTAAAACTATAAAATCTTAGAGAGCTATCGATTGAGAAATCTAGATTGACTTATAAAAATGTTAAGCCTCGTTTATTCCATATAGATTAAGAAAAAAAAATATTAAAACAACTGTAAAAACCTGGTTTCTTAATTGAATAAAAGTAATACTTCAAACACAAATAGTTAAAAGATCTTGCACGTATATTTTTTCCATTTCGTCATTTTAGTAACGCGTTTACAATGTGTTAACAAACTACAAAATGCTTCCTAGTATCTACGATGATTATTTTTATAGTGTGCATTTTTTGTGCCAGTGAGTGTACATTATGCATCACCTAAACGATTTTTTACAATTAAATTATATTGCACTTACAATTATAGGCCATACATAACATAATTATTAATTATAATCAATATTAACTTCTCCAACTTACGCATAAAAAATAAATTAATAAGTTGTTTTGATAACTAATATGGATCGTCAAAATATAAAGATTTTTATCGTAGTCCGATGATAATTATTAATAGGAGACTGGAAGTCACTGTTATTTTTTTAAGTTATTACAATGAAAATAACGAGATATAATCATAAAATAAATAATGGCAAGAATGTCAATATCACGCTCCAATGTTAACTAAAGTAACTAAGAAAAAAAAAATAACAAGCGTATAAAATACCGTGATGAGTATTAAAATTTTCTATGCTGCTTAATTTAATTGATTACTTTAAAATTATCTACTGATACACAATAACCAAGAAAATAATAAAGAGTATCATATTACTTTGCCGGCGCAAATTTTATGTTCAGATTATTTTTTTAAAAGATACAAAATGTCATAACTACGATATTATGATAATTATGGTGAAAGAATTTAATGAACTGATTTTACATTTTAATCAATTATATGCTTTTTTGCTACATGTTTTTTTTTCTTTACTAAAACGTGGCTTATATCTATTTTTTTTCTTGTCAAAAAATAACACTCGGTGTGTTCTAATCGCATTTTGTCACACAGGCATAACATTATAACTGTGTCTCGGCGAATAAAAGTGCGTGTCAAAGAAATAAAAAAACTGATTAAAAAAGATTTATAAATTCCGACGTGCACTTTTATCCGGCGGGAGTTGTAAGAATAAACTATGAGTACTTGTGTTGTAGAAAAAATATTAACTGCTATTTTATTCAATTGTTTAGAATTAGTCATTAATTTATTTTGTTAACAACTCCTTTATTACAGAAAATATTAAAAAAAAATGCTCTTCGTGTTAGCAAAGAGGAGAAGTCTGGTGTTTAATTCACTTATCATCCGTCAGAAATGCCAAGATGTATGATTGAAGAGTCATCGGGCACATTAAAAATGTTTTTTTTTAATTTTTTTTTGGATTAATAGAAAGAAACCATAGATGGCGTTAAAATGAATATGTTTATGTTACAGTTAAAAAGTTTACGTACTTATTCGTATTTTGCAAAATCCAAAAGGTAAATCTTTAATTCATTTGAATAAATAAATATTATCTGCAATACAGGAGTCTCATTATCCTAAAGCCTAATAACTACTAGCGTATTTTTGACATTTTTAATATCGATTGACGATCGTAGCATCAAAAATCGTCCTAAAGATATACACAGTAAGGAGCTAGCTCCTAAAAAAGGCAGTTTACACGATTTGTCTTTGTTCATTCTGAGTTTACCGTTTTTTGGTAAGAGATGGCGCCACAGGTCAAGGCGCAAACATATTATACTTGATGTCTTTTTTATATGTATCATTACGATCTTTTATGACGTAGAATTGTTAGCCACACAAATAAATATTGCACAATGATTCGAACTATACGCATTATTTATTTTCTTTTAAAGTGCTGAAAAGTTTAGAGTACTGCCGATTACTTTCTGCTATGATTTATTCAGGCTGTGTTTCTGATATTTGTGTGGGATTATCACCGAAGTTGATAAATATTAATCAGAAAATGTAATCAGTCTAGACGTCTACATACTGTACTTTTTCTAAAAATGTAATCTCTACGTTGTTAATGTTGACTATCCAAGCAATGAAATTAAGGTTTGATTGAGATTGATTGGTAGGAATTCTGATTGGTTGTCTTTAGCAATTGATCGGCGAATCATTTTTTGTATTTGGGGTAACTAGGTAGACCATTCTTCTGTACTATTGTGTGAGTATGTAAAGCATACAAGGTGCTCGCAAGAGGAGGCTTATGCTTAGTCGAACCCTTCTAGCCAGTCAAATATTTTGTGATTGGAGGCTTAGTGATTATCATCATTAAAAACCCTTCTTTAGTTCTATGTGATCAACCTAGGAGCATGTAGAGCGTGCAGCGTGCGCGCGAGAGGGGGCTTATGCGTAGGCTCTGTCCCGGCGGGCGCCCAGTCCTGCAGGCGCGCGCCGCCCGCCAGCCGGTGCGTGAGGCGGTGCGCTATACTGAACCCGCCCGAGCCTTCCAGCTGAGTGAGGACTATTATTACTTGGCTGGAGAATGAAAAAATAATAGTTAAGTAGTACACACATAATATAGTATGTAAAATTTTAAGAATAACATTGTTCATTCTATATCATTTAGGCATTCATAAAAATAAAATAAAATAGCCTTTATTTCCTGAATTTAAAAGTATTCCATTTACACATAGTTTATTACACATTGAATTTAGTTCTTAATTGGTATTATTAAAAAATAATTCCTAATAGGTATCAGGGCATCCAGAAGCAAGTAAAGGCCTCCTCCTTGCTGTATGGGTAAGTTAAGTTTAACTATAACAACCGGCTCGCACTTACGTTATAAAATGATGTCGAAATATTGGCTCGACATGTTTCGGACTACGACATCAATTTTAACGTAAGTGCCAACCGGCACTTACGTTAAAACTGCACTTATTGTTACAAACGATATTTGCCTACGTCATAATATCTACCTGCATGCCAAATTTCAGCCCAATCCGTCCAATGGTTTGGGCTGTGCGTTGATAGATCACTATATCAGTCAGTCAGTCAGTCAGTCAGTCCTTTGAGTTTTATATATTTAGATTACGATGACTATACGCGACTGATTGTATACTGTTTGGTTTGTGATAGATCAGCAAGTTTACTTGAAATCAAACTAGATGGCGCTGTAATCAAATGTCAGTACTCACCGATGTAACGGCGGCACCGAGTCGATAGTCTTGAGCTCCCCGCGCGTCGACACCACGTTGTAGCTCTCCTGGCAGTCACACTTCACGTGGATCCACTTGTCTGTGTGTCTGTTCTCAACCATCACCACGAGACCCGCCCAGCCCTGGGAATATAAATAAAGAGGATTAAAAACGCAAGATTTACCCATTGTATCGAATCGACTGAGTAATAAAACTATGTTCAACATTAGCAATTAGAAGAATTAAACTGACGTGACGTCTTTTAGTACTCTTACGTACACACGTATGTTCGCACCTGGAATGCGTAGACATTCATATTTCAAAAACCACAGAAACAATTTTGATATTTCGCGAGGATAGGGGTCTTCTTTTAACGGAATTAATTTGTCTTAATGTAACTTGCCTTAGTTAAGTAGTACGCAGTCATGCCTTGTCGACCTTCGTGCCGCTGTCCTCTCGCTAGCGTCAAACCTGGAAACAAGACAAAATCGTTGCTAAGTTATAGTGTTTTTAATTTTTTTCATAACGATGTAGTAAGTCAATATATTAACTAAAGGGTTTTCACTCACGTGTAAATCGCGTAAGTTGTTGACAAAGAGAAGGATCATTAGCCGCATCCACACCGGACGATCCAAAATGGATCGACGATCCCGCGATCCGCGATCCAAGATCGCGATGCGTGGAGCGTGGATCGTTCTAGGTCAATCCAGCAGCAATCGTTTCCGATCCTGACTGGGTGCTCCAACGCGCTCCTGGCGATCCATACTTCAATCAGTTGCATTGAATCCATACCGGCGGATCACGCGACCGTCCAGACCGCGCGCGCCAAGCGACTGAGGCCCCTTTGAGCGTGACCAAAAAACCGACAAGAAATGGATCGCTCGCGGCGAGGAGCGCGCGCTCTCCGCCGCGCACATGGATCGCGCGCGGCGCATCTACACTTCACGCTCCGTGCAGCGCGCTCCATGCCGCGCGCTTTTGGAGCGCTTTGGATCGTCCGGTGTGGATGCGGCTATTGGAACTTTGGATCAAGATACGGTCAGTTTTGTGTGCGCCGGTACATCGGTCGATGTTGCTGTCCCTGATGAAGCAGTGGAGCGACCCGAGGACGAAGCGGCCGGGAGTAGTAACATCGCCTCGCCTCGCCCGGTCATTTGAAAAAATCCTCTCCGTACCAGTAACTCAATAGAATTGGACCCAACTCATTGTAAAACACACTACGGGTCATAAAGTATAAATTTGCCTAAAAACCAACTTAAAAAAAAAAAAACAAATTAAAATTCGTGAAGTCCATGTTTAAATAAAATACATTCTCAAAGCACACTAATGGAAAACTTGACGTGTTGCCGTCTCCGCGGCTACGTCTCAAGAGAGTTATCGTACGACTGTCCGTATCTTAGCTAGCGTTTTACGTCCACGTTTCGTACCAAGGCTTGGTGAATTTCGACATAATCCGTCATAATACAAAACACGGTTTAAATAAGAGTATATGATATAAAAATGAAAAATAAAAATTGGGTTCTTGTTGTTCAGACATCATATACAAGCAATCAAAATGTCAACTTCAAATTGGAACTTTGATTTAACATTGGTACATTTTGACAGTAGACAGACAATTTTCGAACAACTAAAACGGACGTTTCTCTTGTGACGTGACATTGGCGAAATTGTGGCAGTACCACAGAGGCTATAAAAAAAACTAAAACGGACGTGGTCTAGACTAATATAAATATTAGTCTAAAACCACGTTTAAAACCACGTTTTGTAATAAGGCCCAATAAGTCTTCTGTGACCTTGAAGAGCCCATGTGTAAACTCGAGCACGAGTGGCCTCGCTGATGACGTCACACGTACCAATGATGGCGTCGGCGAGTATGTGCGCGTGCAGCGGCGGGCGCTCCACCAGCAGAGGCTTGGAGGAGTGCGCGGCCAGCACGTGCCGCGGCCACGCGCCGCTCGCCGCCAGCTCCAGCCCCGTGTGCCAGTGGTTGAAGGCGAGGCACACCACCAGGTAGAAGCCCTTCTCCAGCATCTTGTGGCAGCCCACGAAGCCGCGCACCTGCACACGTGGGGTGTATAGCTTTACTGGGTGATGACAAAACAATCCCACTGTGCCAAGAGCAAAACGCGACATCTTATCTGCTGAAGATAAGAAGATGTCGATAAGATGCTGTTTACATAGTAGCACGTACCACACGTAGTATTAAGTATATAAGTTGGTCTGCTTATTTGATCTATCTGCATATGAAGATAAGATGCTGTTTACATAGTAGCACGTACCAATTTATATACTTAATACTACGTGTGGTATGTGCTACTATGTAAACAGCATCTTATCTTCATATGCAGATAAGAAGATGTCGCCTTTTGCTCCTGACATACCCACCGAAAACATTCTGTAAAAAACTAGCCAAGTCTAGATGGAGCTGCTCGTTTATCTTCTAAAAAGTACCTAATGAAATCTAGACAAGGTCGTGCCAAGTCTGAGGTTCGTTACTGCGATTTCTTTATTTATTATAGTTAATGTTGTGTGCCTTGGCCTTTGACTTGTACCCACTAACTAACATATAAAGAAAGTTCAGTATTGCAGAATCAGGAAGATGAGGTACTTTGAGCTAAACACGGAGGATGATAACAATAGGTTGTTTTTTTTACCAATGAATATGAAAAAGTTACCCGATATGTCTTGAAGTTAATTTATGATAGAAAAATAGTAGCGATAAGCAAGCACACGAACTTTGACAGACATTTTGGTGTCCAGTCTACCACAAAAAAGCTGTTTTCGAGATTAATTTCCCACAAACTGTTGTATACTCAAAGTACTGACAAGATGAATTTATTTACCTGCCGTTTACTGTGCGCGACCAGTTTTCCTATTTGAGCGGTGGGACCTGACTTAGTTCTGAACACTACCACGCACAAATCCAACTGAGATCGTTGACTTTTTTCCGAGTTCCTGAAAATAACAAAACAAAAGCATTTACATAAATTGTTAAGGATCTTCTGCCATTATTTATCGGTAGTAAAAGAACAAGCGTTTTTTTTAAAACAAGGCAAGTGTTGATAACACAAATTCAAGGGGGGCATTGACAGGTTCACGCCATCCTACTCGCACCTGGTACATGCGTATAGTGCCGTCTCGCACATACCTCTGCCCCTCTTGGAACAGCGTGAAGTCCACCTCAGTAGGTTGCGTGGCAGTGAGCCTCGCTCGCACATACCTCTGCCCCTCTTGGAACAGCGTGAAGTCCACCTCAGTAGGTTGCGTGGCGGTGAGCCTCGCTCGCACATACCTCTGCCCCTCTTGGAACAGCGTGAAGTCCACCTCAGTAGGTTGCGTGGCAGTGAGCCTCGCTCGCACATACCTCTGCCCCTCTTGGAACAGCGTGAAGTCCACCTCAGTAGGTTGCGTGGCAGTGAGCCTCGCTCGCACATACCTCTGCCCCTCTTGGAACAGCGTGAAGTCCACCTCAGTAGGTTGCGTGGCGGTGAGCCTCGCTCGCACATACCTCTGCCCCTCTTGGAACAGCGTGAAGTCCACCTCAGTAGGTTGCGTGGCAGTGAGCCTCGCTCGCACATACCTCTGCCCCTCTTGGAACAGCGTGAAGTCCACCTCAGTAGGTTGCGTGGCAGTGAGCCTCGCTCGCACATACCTCTGCCCCTCTTGGAACAGCGAGAAGTCCACCTCAGTAGGTTGCGTGGCGGTGAGCCTCGCTCGCACATACCTCTGCCCCTCTTGGAACAGCGTGAAGTCCACCTCAGTAGGTTGCGTGGCGGTGAGCCTCGCTCGCACATACCTCTGCCCCTCTTGGAACAGCGTGAAGTCCACCTCAGTAGGTTGCGTGGCAGTGAGCCTCGCTCGCACATACCTCTGCCCCTCTTGGAACAGCGTGAAGTCCACCTCAGTAGGTTGCGTGGCGGTGAGCAGCAGACACGTGAGGTGCCTGGTGGATGACAGCGGCGGCAGGATGCCGGCGAGGCGCACCTCGTGCCACCCCACGCGCACCTTGCAGATGTCTATGCAGTCGAAGTATCTGGAAATAGGTATTTAAATTGGGTAAATTTATTGCAATACATAATTTGTAAGAGATAATTTGATGTAGTTCTACTTTGTACTGGGATTAGAAACTGTGTTACAAAAACAAATGGTTTTTCATTAAGAGAAAACTAACTACATAAAAATTTACCTATATCGCTTTTAGGTCCTTATTCATACTAACACCATTCGAAAAATTACAACGAGCAATCGCTCTACAGTATCTTCGTAGCTTGAAAGCCGAACAAACTGACCAGACATGAGTACTAAATGTTGGTATATCATTGCCCACTTTCCCTGATCATGGTATGATAATAATAATGAAAGAACTCACTTGAGTACATCGTCGAACTGTATCCAGAAGACCCCGTGGTCGGTGTGTCGCGCGGCCTGCACGGCGCGGCGCGCCTCCTCGGTCCAGCGCGGGCAGGCGTGCGCCCAGGCGCCGCGCCACGTGTAGTGCCCCCAGGGGTTGCGCAGGCGCAGCAGGCGGGTCGGGGCCGCGCCCTCCAGCGTCAGCTCCACCACGTCCAGCACAGAGTACGCGTGGCGCGGCCGCAAGCCTAGGCGCTGGTACTCTTCTTCGTCCACCTGGGAATTGAAGAAGGAAAATGTTGAGATATGTAAAAAAGTTGAGATATGTAAAAATTTACAGTTTATACACAGTTTCTTCTTTTTTCGTCGTCGTCGTCATGCGCGTGACTTACTTTAATGTCGAGTTTTCTGACCGTATTTCCAACCTCGTGTCATGGCTTACCAATTGCCGATTTTTTTGTTTTGTTTGTTTCACTTGTTAATAATTATCTATTTTGTACAACCTGGACCACAGTTATCTGATTGCAATGAGTGCGACCTAAGATACGAGTTGTAATGAGGAGGGGAGTGATATCTACAGTAATCAGTCGTATTAGAGTGTGAATACCTGTATTTGTTGGTTTAGCAAGTACATACACCTTCAGGCCCAAGACCCGCTGGCGTCGGGATCTCGACCGGTTTCGGTGTGCCTGGCGTGAGTAGGCCTTTGACCGAGACTCATGGAGGGAGTTGGGGGAGACCTTTGCCCAGGAGTGGGACAGTATAGGTTAACAAAAAAAATACCTTCATGTTCCCGCCCCCGCAGCTGGCCCCCATGAGGAAGCAGGCCTGCCGGCTGGACAGCAGCTGCGCCCACACCAGGTCGCGGTCCAGGGGCTCCAGGGGTGCTCCGCCCCCCGCGCAGCCCCCGCCGCCCGCCTGCAGGGACACTGACTCGCACGGCGCGCCCGTCAGCGTGCACAGACCTGGAATATATAGACGTGGCAAAGTGAGAACTTGGGAAGGCATGATGGGCAAAAACCAAGCGTTGTTGGAAGAAACAAAAGGATAATGATGAATATAAAAAAAGTATTTTTTTTACAAGGAACGGTTTTGCACTTGACCGTAATTCGCCTGATGGTAAGCAATCATTACGGTCTAGGTCTTATCGGTTCTTACTGGGTAAGCACATTCCATCCTAATGGAATGTGCTTACCCAGTAAGAACCGATCCACTCTCGCTTTGAAGTTAAAAAGCATCAAATTTAAGCAGAATTAAATAAAAAAAGGTTCACAAATACTTCGTAAAGGGAGACAAAATAAATACTCTGGGGTATCATACAACGCGATCTAGCAAATTACTGAGCAAACTCTTGTGTTATGAGTATGACGAGATAACCTTGAGGTTTATGAAGTAATATTATCAATATTATTTTTTCCATGCATTCTAAATTACTAAGCGATTCTTTATATTTTATCAATGTTATAGTTAGACAAGCATTGTCTGACTCACCTTCTATAGCTCGCCCCGAGACCAGAGCTTCATAGCACCCGTGTAGTTTAGCCACAGCCTTCTCTATTAGCGGCACCCACAGCTGTTTTCTTTTTGCCTGTAAAATACAAGGTTACAATGGAACAGAGATGTTATAAATTTATTTAAATCATTGTAACCATCCTCCATGGATCATACTTGAGTTCATATTTCACTATTAGACTCTTTCCTAAGCAGCATGTAGAGTGTCGTAGTTCTTGCTAATGGCTGGTAAGGTTGTAGTGATTGCAAGAATTTCCTCCATCTAATTTTGTTTAATGTTTACAATTAACTGTAACTTCCATAAGTATCGTATCATATGTATTATTTTAATTGTTTTAGTTTAGTTTAACTTACTGAACTTTGGATCTAGTTATAATCATGTTGTGCACGCATGTGTTTGATGCACAGAATGGATTACCCTTAATGTGTTTTGCTGTTACTCATGTATTTTCTGTGTATTGTGTTGTGTCCTAATAAAACAAATAAATATATCGACATACATGTATTATGTATGTTGCTTCCCACCACTCTATATATATTGACTCACCTGTGAGTAGACCAGGTGTCCCTTCTTGTTGGCGGGCAGCAGGTCGTCGACGGTGACGGTGAGCCACCTGCCGTCCTTGCAGAGCCGCAGCTGGTAGGCGCCCACGCGCGGCTCGCTGCGCACCACCACCCCGCGCACCAGCGCAGAGCGCTCCGCCAGCACCGCCAGCGCAGACAGCAGCCAGCAGTTGCCCAGCACACCTGGCAATTGTATATTGAGGTTATTAAACTCAATGTAAATGAAACTCTGGAAAAAATATAAAGTGTTTTTTCGCTGCGATTGCTCTTTAACAGTGTTGCAACCGTGTTGTTTTGAATCCATCTTTCGCAGAAGAGCATACACCTTCAATACTATATTGCTTAGACTATTGCCTTGGTTCCAAAACACGACCCAGGACAGTCTTGGAGTTACACGTCACGTATGTGCACGGGAAAAAGCAAACGCAGCCACAAAAAAAAAACATCACTTTTGTCTTCTTAACTTGGGTCATAGACATAGATGTAGAACAAACTTGACCTTAGTATATTACCTTGCTAAACGCCAGCAGGATATTAACCTACTTCTTGGGAAAATCATTACCAACTTAAACTTCTAACAACATAGATCCTAGTATGTTACGATGAGATAAGTTCCTTTACATAAACGATCAACAACACAGGTCTTAGTTTATCACCTTGCGATATGTCCGAAGGCCTGGGGTCCCTGAACACGACCCAGGGCAGCCGCGGGTCTGCGTCCACGTTGATCTGGTGCGGGCGCAGCCAGCGCGCCGCCGCGCCGCCCGCCCACGAGCCCGAGTAGTACAGCGAGCGCGGGTGCGCCGGGAACGTGGAGTCTACGTACTGCTCGCCCGTCTGGGGAGATAATACTCGTACATTGTTAGATAATTTTTGCGATGGTGTAATAATGTATCCAAAATTTTTGGCGTGTTGAAGGTACGATCTAAAAAAAAACTTTCAGAAGACTTGATAACCTCCTTTTTTGGAAATCTGTTAAAAAGAGGAGATTATGAAGCGAGTGTATGAAATTTGCAATTACAATTGAGGAGGGTTGTAAGCCGAGGACAAAAACACACGAGTATCAGATGAATTTTGTCAACACAATAACAATTTAAATATATTATGTGAGATGTAATACTTTTTACGTTAGAGCTACTATACCATCTGTAACATTAGGAGTTATCTTGGGAGTAATAAAAATATGTGTAAAGATAGCATGTTTATATACTGACAGCAGCACACTGCGCCAGCACCTCCTGCCACTGCGTCCAGGCGTGGCTCTCCTCGCTGAGCCGCAGGATCTCCATAGGCAGGCTGTCCTGTCTCTCACCGTCGGAGCCTTCACCTGAAAAGAACGATAATCAAGGTGTAAGTTCTTTAGTATTAATATAAGGGTGCTTTCGTTTTGAGAAACTTTTGCGGAAAAAACTTCAAATGATATTCATAGTCAATCTATCGTTAACATATTATATCGTAGAGGTTTTGATTAATTGGCCGTTTATTTATGAAGTTAAGTCCGCTAAACTGTTTTGATCTGTACATTTTTCTACCGTGTAAGCGCGCTCGCTCTAGTGAAGATCATGAACGTGATGGTAACCAGAATAACAGACCTAGCCATATCCAAAAAGAGATACCGTTTTTTGGCAAATCAAATCTTACGATTCACTAACGATCCAAGCGGCAAATTTTGATTAGATTTCATTGGACTTCACGGTACAGTAGCGCATCGCATAGCAATGATTTTTTGGGATTTTCTGAATGATCTGAAAATCTGTTGAAAGGAGACTATTTAACATCATAAAATTCCGATAATTGTACCGTCAGTATCCAAGTCCCGCAGGCGGTGTGATGGCGCGGCGCGCAGCAGTCGTGCGCGCGCTGACTGGCACATCTCGCAGGCGGCCGCCGCACCACCGTTCACGTACGTGCACTCTGAACACGACCACTCCATAGACTCGGGCCTGGAAATGGACGTATCATTATTGTAAATAAAATTATATCATACGCTCGTATGTATTTACGTACATGCTATGTATACGTGTACGTACTATGTATTGTACATATTAATTCTGAAAAGTTCGCCAATATTGTATAATCCAAACCTGAATACTGAGGGTCCAAAAATGTTCGCGCCGATAAACTTTGTGGCTCATCTTGGCGAAGCACTACCGTGGGCCTAGATACGAATATGTGTGTCACAGAAACGCTCTAAAACGTCATAAAAATCAGGAGTTACGGGCGTCTTCTGGGTTAAATACGAGCACAAAACACTGATGTATTTGTATTCACACATGTCGATTATATCCTTTGAACCTTCATAATAAGTTTTATGAGCATATTTTTTTATGAATTCATAAAAATAAGGCATCGTGTTTTTTCCTATGAATAAGCTCTGTATTAACGAGCGGCGAAAATCATGCCATTCTTTTCACACTGATGGAGGAGCTATATTATGCAAAAAGACTGAAATGATTTTTGCCGCTTTTTATAAAAGTCTTTAAGAATATGTTTATACTTACTTAGGTTCAGGCGGCGGTGTTTTATGCCTCGACCCACGGCGGGGGAGCGCGGGCGTGTGACGCGCGCTTCTACGAGGGGAAGGACTGCGACCACCTACAATATGGAAGAAACTTATTAATGTCCACATTGCCATGGAAAGATTGCCTGGAATACATCGTTTTTAGCGAAAGGACCGCCAAAACCGAAAGAACATAAAAATGTCAAAGTCAAAATTGCGGAATTTAGGTACATACTCGTATATACTTAGATAATAGTAATATTACATAATAATATGAAACTCTTTACTCCCACCCATAGAGGGCGCAAATTACAGACAAAAGAGTAGCATTACATTGTAAATTAAAGAAACTATATTTCTTTTCGTATTTTTTTATGGAAATAATACGTTTTTCAAGTTATGTCCAACTGAACTTATGTCTGACTGCAAAAGCTTAGGTGTAAAGGAAACATCGTGAGAAAACCATCACGTTTGAAGATTGCAAAATCCAAGAACTTTATATGTATTCAATGGAAAAATCATAATTACCTAAGAGAAACTAAGGATTCAATTCTGCCGGGGAGTTACATCTCTTAGTAAAAGTGCGGAAGTTTCATCCTATCGACGTCGATTAGATTAATTCGATAACTTTATCTATATTTTCAACAATCGCAAGTGCCGAAGTATGTTTAGAGGTAGATAAATTGATCGATAAGCCTCAGTAAGCTAGTACAGATAATAAAAAAAGATTGGAATCGTTCACTCTGCTAAATTAAAATTACAAAATGATTTTTACGTCAATGTCAAAAACACGGAATTGCTTATATCAATTTTAAATATTTTTCGCACGACACTGTCAAAATTGCGGCAATACCGCAGAAGCCATTTAAAATAGTTGGAAGTTGAACAAAATCGCTCAAATTTTTCTCTTATAATTCTTCCACGATCTTTAGACAGAGTTTATCAGTATAAATAAAATGACGAACAATATTGAAAAAGAGCGGAACAAAATATTACAAGAGAAAAACCAAATCCTCTAGCGCTAACGCAATCGCAAAAGCCATTATTTATTAAATGAGTAAACAGCAAGAATGTTTACTATCTAAGAAAACCTAACATTCGTAGTTATCGAGGCCTATCGTCGTCAATTTGAAACCCGATAAAATTAACCGATTTAATCAACTTCAAATGTCAGTGTATCGATTTCATTCGGCCTTTGATGATAAATTAATCAAAGTTATCGAACCATAGACAAGGTGAAGATAAGAAACGACAGCGTCGATGATATTCGACAAAATAGAGTACTATCGAATTTATTGACACGATAAAACTTCCGCACTTGCACTGCTGGATTGATAAATACGATCGAGGATCTTTGTTACTATACCTACTAAGTCGGCGACTCAAGGTTTGATCCCCAACCAACACCTTATTTTTGTCTAATTTTTTCGAGTTTAAAAGCTACTTACTAGCAGTATTGCAGTTGCCCTCGGCATTAGTGATCCCGTGTTTGGGCACGGGCGGGGTTTTGCACGCGAGACAGTGACTCGCCGACAGAGGGTTCTGTAGGGTACATGACGTACAAGTCCTGGAAAATAAATAAAATTACAGCTTTCTTTTATGTGGACTGAATATGTACGTAGTACGTACGTATGTAGTTTAGCCGCAACAAGCGGAGATATTTCGCCAGTTTTTTTAGAAAACTATGCAATACAATACAATACATTTATTCATAATTCCATAATTATAGGTCAATTATTAATATTAAGTCAATGGTAATTCAACAATCATAGTTTAAGCAAACGACAAATTCAATTATACAATATAGTTATGTGACCATGTGTCGTGTGTGGTTGTGTCACCTGTGTGTTCAAGGTAGCAACTCACCAGTAGGCGTGGTGTTGTTGCCTGGAGGCGGCGCACGCGGCGCACACGCACGCGCTGGCCTCGTTCACCAGCGTGCAGCGCACGCACGACCACGTGTCGTGTGTGGTTGTGTCGCATGTGTGTTCAAGGTAGCAACTCACCAGTAGGCGTGGTGTTGTTGCCTGGAGGCGGCGCACGCGGCGCACACGCACGCGCTGGCCTCGTTCACCAGCGTGCAGCGCACGCACGACCACGTGTCGTGTGTGGATGTGTCGCCTGTGTGTTCAAGGTAGCAACTCACCAGTAGGCGTGGTGTTGTTGCCTGGAGGCGGCGCACGCGGCGCACACGCACGCGCTGGCCTCGTTCACCAGCGTGCAGCGCACGCACGACCAAGTGTCGTTCGCGTTTGTGGCCGTGGATTCTGAGGAAGCAGATTTATATTATTACACTGATAAATAAAAACATGAACAGATTGCATCTGAATAATAGAGATTTTTAGGTCTAAACTTGGTTGAAAGTATGTTTTTCTTCACGCCATCCACGCCGCAACCGATTACTTAATTTTATTAATAAAGTTTTTCAGCTTTATCAACCACCATTTTTCTTCTTCGACAAGAGTTAAAAATGCAATCGATATTTTCCTTCATTATCAACAATAGTCCAACTTGTATTAACTTGATGACTTCTTTCTAGACATTTTTTAATTTTTTTTTAGTATTGGCAGTTCTAAAAACGTCTGGCTAAGCAAAACTCCTTAATCAATAAATCTTAACAAGTAATACGGCTAGAACCAAAAATCTAGATCATAATAGAAAGACAAGCACCTTCGTTTTGAGACAAAAATATTGCCGTTTTTTCTACTGTAAGACAACCCTTACTTTACAGGGATAAATTAAACAATTGATTTCATTTACTGAGTATTGTCAGGGTATTGTCAAAATCGGAAAACCTTTCAAAATAGAAATTGCATAATAGAACCGTACTTACGTGGGAAGTTCCGCTTCTGAGATGTAAGACAACCCTTACTTTACAGGGATAAATTAAACACCAGCTTCATTATTTCACTTCAAATATAATAATTCATCTTTACTTATTACTCTAAATCACAATCGTCAATCTGACTTAAATTCCTAGCTCACAATCTATTGAAAACACTCTTTCGAGTTCCAACGGCCGACTAACCCCGTCGCAGTCAGTCACGTGGTCATCTGCCAATTCCCAAGGGGAGCTGGTAGGAACCTCATCGAGATAAATCTCATTTGAGGGGCTGGGCTCCGGGGCACACTGACCCCGGGGAAGTTCTCCGATCACGTCGAGTCGCCCGTCCGGCGGCGTACCAGCAGCGGTCGGCGTTGTTCGACGTGATGCGGTGATGAGGTGATGTGTCTGTCGCTGCGGCGCATTTCCATAGCGCCGGGACGACAGGCGGTGGTTCCTGGAGGTGGTGCAGGCGCGTCGACCTCCCGCTCGGGAGCAGCACACGACGAACGGCGCACGCACCCTCACGGGAGGGAGCGGCTTTTGCAGCGCGACGACTCTGCAGCGCGACGACTCAACAGGAACTCCAACCCCGTCGCGGGTCTCTCTCCTGCCTTTATACGACTACAAATACCCCCACCTCTATGTCATCGCAACACTCACCGTTTTGCTAGTCTTTGAGAATCAAATACACAACCATGTACATGACACTTTAATATTATTGTGAGCGATGACTAAAGGTGCTGGCATTCGCAGCATGGCAGATAATTTATAAAAAAAACAATTACAGTATTGAAAAACTAGATCCATTTAAAAATAACTTTACACTACGGAGTAACATTTCTATTAATATTTTTAAATTACCAATCCCAGCATTTACAATGTAGTCAACAAATGTATCTTACCAACAGCAAACAGCAGTTCATCGCTATTGAGATCATGGTCCAGTGATGCGATGGGCACGGTCAGCTTCTTAGGCGGCTCGTTCCGGTTCGGTTCCGGTGTTTTACTGCCACTCGCTTCCGCTTGACGACCGCTGGATATAAAAAAAAATATATGCATGAGAATTAGAATTACATCTAAATGACAACGCGGAAATTTATACATAGATAAAAAAATATCGTTATCCGTTAGATAAATCCCCAAAAACTACACATACAACTAGTTGCTGGCAAAATCGTGTGTGCGTTTGTACTGTCCTAGTAACACAAAAAGAAGCGGCATGTGTGTGATCTGTTAGTATGCAGTTATTTATGATATGTGTGTGTCACAACACAGCACTGTGTGTGTGTGTGTGTGTGTGTACCTGAGGTGCAGAGTGTGTGTGACGTGGTCGGGCCTGGGCGCGCGACACACGCCGCACCACCGCGCCCACCACGCGTTGTATGAGAACCAACACTCTGTGCACTGCCACATGCGGGACTCTTGACTGAAAACACATACACACACACACACAGGTTAGTAAGACACACACGCACACACACAGGTTAGAAACACACGCACACGCACATAATACACAAATAGTCATTCTTTTTGCCATTACTTAACGTAACGTTTTTTTGCGTACTGTACATTTTGTAACAACTGACCACATTTATTTATGGCTTGGGCACTATTTCTTACTCATAATTTTCTACTATAGAAATTTTCATCAAATGTATAAGGAGCGCGTCAGAACATCAGAAACGTAACCCAGATTGGAGTTGACAGTGTTGTTCATCACATAACAAACATCATGCAAAATAGCATTCAATCAAACTCAGAACCCTGCTCCTTTTGTTAATTAAAAATAAAACCTACTCACTTAGTCTGCTGTGTCACTGAAGGAACTTTCCCCGTCTCCCTCGGCTGCGACACTCGGCCCACAGATGGCAGCACATTACACTTAGACACAGCACCGATATGAGAAGTCCTCAACGCACTCGCCTCGCTCACTGGCGATATACAGTTCTCAGCACCTAACAACTCATCAATCCTCGCGTAATCACCGTCCAAGTCATTTTGGTAAAGAGATTCATTTTGTGAATTGCTCATCACTGTTTTTGTATCCTGCACTGATACGTACGAATATTTTGTGCCGTTGTTATTCACTTGTAATTGAAGATTCAGGTCTTTGTATTTTCCCTTGTTAGGTAAAGCGTAGATCACACCTTCAGCGTTCGTGTCCCAACTGCATTCCTTGTCAAATTCCGTGCTGTTCTCTTCTATTTTCTCTTTTTTATCCTTATTCAAACTGCAATACGTTGCTAAGGACTTTTGGTAGTCGTTCAAACTTCTTCTGCTCGATATGACTTTGCCGACCGGTCGTTCTGCGTTATGTTCTGAAAAGGATCTTCGGTACGTAGGTCTGATTTCCGGAGAGTTTTGAGCACTGATTGAACGTCTGAAGGATCCACCTAGAGCTGTGGTCTGTGGCCAATCAGGGACAGTTATCATCACGCCACCAGATGTAGGCAAAGAGGTTGCTCCATCGCGGTTCAAGCCTTCATGTCTTCCTAAAGTAGTGACACTCAACCCTCTGGAGTTAGGTATTCTTGCTAAGGGAGACACTCTGGGCGCCGTGCAAGCTTCACAATGCGTTCTTACGCCGGAATTCTCTAAGGTACATTTGCCACACGACCACGTTTTTAGATGTAACGCTTTACTTTGTTCCCGTTGATATTCTTTCACATAGTTCAACTCCCAGTTAGATTTGCTTTCGTTACACTTCTTAGGTTTTCTGGTGACCGTGTGAAGGCTTCTCAGGAATGATTCTCTGGGGTTGTACGTGGAACTGAAGCCGTATCGTTCCGAGACCATGAGACTGGTTGGTCGGTTGATCGTGCCACGCTGCTGGTCGATGTTCCACCACTTCTGCTGGGAGTTGATGACAGAACCGTGGGATAAAGACCTGGAAAAAGATACACAGGAAATTGAGTGAATGTTTTCGGAAATAAGCCTTCTTACTTAGCATCTACGAAAGCCATCCAAATAAGTTGTGTATTGTATGTTTTTTTACTAGGTATAATATTCAGGGGGCAAACAAGGAGACAAGATCGTTGACAGCAAACTTTATTTTCATACCAGTGCTAATTAGCACAGTGTAGGGTGACATGCTAGATTTTTACATTCCTAACTGACGGTTTTGAAATGTAAAAATTTAGGGCTTACTATCAAGCACGCGTTTCTTTATTTTTGTTATTACTTTACACATTACCTAGTCACTCTGTGTGCGGAGTCAGTGAGCTGGGTGGGAGACAGTGTAAGCGCCTGCAGCCCCAAGTTGAGGGGTCGGCCCGAGTACTGGCTGGCTGGCTTGTACGAGGGCACTGCTAGCGTGTTGCACCTTAACATAGTGTGCTCTGGAACATAATACAAACAAACAATATATAATACTGAGAAATACAAACAAAATATGTCTAATAAATTTTTGCTCCTCTTTGTATACCTACGTCTCATCTTGTCTGTTTGTTCACCTGCCTTCTTGTACGTGCGTGACGTCACAGCCAGCCCCAACGGAAGATCAGCGCTGGTTGCTTCCACACAACCAGCATTATGCTGTGTTATGGCAGATTTTATGTTTGTTTGATTATTATATTCTTACTTGTTTGTTTCTCTGTTAAATCTGCCACAATAAATGTTTTCATTCTTTCTTTCTTTCTTTCTTTATACTTATTTGCATTCATGACTATAGATACATCTTTGCCTATGTTATTTATGGACATAAAATAGCCTCTGACACTCTCAGGCCACTAATATGTTGACCCCTTATTCCTGTGAGACGTGAAAGTAGAACAAATACACTATATGATGACTGTATGATATTATCCTTATAATGGACTTTTTATACAAATCTATTTTAAATTAATGGGTGGTTGCAGTTTCGCTCGCCCTTTAAAAGTAGCATATCCAAAAAAATTACTTAGCGGATGCCTACGTTATAACATCTACCTGCATGCCAAATTTTAGCCCGATCTGTCCAGTGGCCAGTGTGGGCTGTTGATAGATCACTATGTCAGTCAGTCAATCACATTTGAGTTTTATATATTTACTTAGATTATTATTTTTTTACTTAGATTCGCTAATAAGTTCAATCCAAATATTATATTTACAAACAATTTATATTCTAGATCAGTATATTGTAAGTATGTATTTTGGTTGGAAGAGGAAGAAGTAAAAGAACTTACCCTTAGCAGCTTTATCTTTGTCCGTCATCCCGGAAGCTTGATCCTCATCGTCTGACAGCCTGGAACATACATCTTGTATGAACGTGTATTCATTATGTCTACCGTTTGTTGTTTTTTTTTTTTGGTTGAGACATGACATTTGGAGATATGATTACTTAATGCTTGACCAGAACTTGTCTGATGTAAAGTTGTGTTAATTCTACACGGGAGTCACAACCCTCAGTCGTAAAGACATTTATGATTGGAAGAAGATGTGCCTAATATAATATTTTTTATCAAGAACCCATAGCACAAGCATTTGCTTAGTAGTTATGGAACTAGATTGCACCATGTAAAATGATCAAGAAAATCTATTGATTTATTCATTAATTGAATTATTTAACTAGTGGGAGCTTGCAGCATTGCTCGCATTAAAAAGTAAAACTTACATTCCCTATTTCACCTCTTTAAAAGTGGCATTTACAAAATCCTTTTCTAAGCGGATGCCTATGTCATAATATCTTTCTTTTATTTAACTGAAACGGGTTTGCACTTGGCCATAGGTTGCCTGATGGTAAGCAAGACTATGGCCTAAGATGGAATGTGCTTACCCGATAAGAACCGATTTAGTCTCGCTTTGAAGATCGCTGGATTATAGTGTGTACAAAGTGTACATCTACCTGCATGCCAGCTTGAGGCGTTGGAGTCGATTGAGAGGCGAGCTAAGAAGATCATTGGAGAAGCCACCGTTGCTAAAGCGAAACTTCAAAGCTTGGAACTTTGTCACAAGGTTGCTAGCCTATCGGTCTTCTAACGGTTGCATTTCGGTGAGTGAGTAACGGAGCTTCACAATATAATTCCTCCGTCTCCATTCCACCGTCGAACAAGCAGGAAGTCAGCGGGGCGTCACCGGTTTATGGTGGAGGTTCCAAAGACTCGCACGAAGCGCTTTGATTCTACCTTCATAGTAAGGACAGCAAGACTATGGAACTGTCTACCTGGAGCCCTGTTCCCAGAAAATAATATCCCAGGGGTCTTCAAATCTAGAGTAAATAGGTTTCTTCTAGGCAAGCGTGCTACATCTTAGACTATAGTGGTGCTTAACATCAGGCAGGCTATAGTCAAACGTAAGCCTATTTAATGTAAAAAAAAATGCCAAATTCAGCCCAATCCTGGTTTGGGCTGTGCGTTGATAGATCGCTAACTATGGCAGTCCTTTGAGTTTTATATATTTAGATGGTAGTGTACTTTACAGACCTGTAGACGGGCGCGTGGCTGGCGATGGCGTCGCAGGCGGCGCAGCGCCAGGCCGCCGACACGTTGCGCAGCCCGCAGGCGCAGCGCCACGCGCGCGACGCGCCCGGGGCAGAGCCCACGCACGACCATCCGCTGCAACACACACAGATCAATCTTTGTAAATTAAGTTAAGATAATATGTCTTTAATGCACCTCATAAAATATAGCATCATGAATATAAATTACATTAGTTTTCAAATTTCTTAAAAACTAATTTAATAAACATTCGGCTTCCTTTTTGCCTGCGCCAGGCAACCTTTGGATGGACAAGATTTAGAATTATAAATAGGTGGTGTACAAGAATACATAACATTAATAGATAATATGCCATATCAAAACTAAAATAACAAAAACGCGGAAAATATGAATACAGTTAAGTTTACTTAATTCCAATTAAAATACTTATAAGAAGTAAGCATCATAGTATTATTTATATGTTCGGTGCTCTGGTGGACAGGGATCCAGGGCAGATTAACTACATATTGAGTGTTTGATAACTGCATTATTTTCCAGGAGGCAATATGGGACCAAAATCAAGTCAAGAATCTGAGCATCATTAACATGCTCAACATGCTACAATATAACTTACTCATAAGGATATTGGCAATACCAGGTTAATAATAAGAAAGAAAATGAATACATTGAATTAAACAGAGGAACATTATATAAAAATAGTAAATAACTATATATCATTAGCCAAATTACTCTTAAGCTGCATCATTTCTTAACTTTGTCACTAAGGTACAAATTACTACAGCATTACACAAAATTAATAACACAATATAGATCAGTTAGTTGTTCAAAATAAGTGAGATAACTAATTTTAATTTTATTTACCTTATTAACATGCAGTGCAAGTATACAAACACACTTCAACTCGAGAAAACCAATCATATAAGTTTTATGTTCGCTTCTATAGTTAAGTATGTTTTGGAAGAAAAAATTTTTGTTACTATGTTTGAACTATGAATAAATATTTTTTATAAGGCTAAGTATACAAAACTATAAAGCTAATCACATTTCTTTCCCAGAGATGATTGATACTTACCATTTGATACCTCTACTTAGTTTTAGGTTCTGACGATAATTTGCAAGACATGCATGTTAAGTAAGTAGCAAAATAAAATAATGGATGTGAGTGTGGTTTAAATGTCTGCTTTTCAACCTGACACACCCTGGTTCAAATTTGGCCCAAATGTTGTGAGGAAACCGACCAAGAATATGTGTCTTCCATGCAAGGTCCTGGGCACCCACCACAATGTATCTGTCTAAGAGAACTCTCCTAATAAATTAAGTTTGCGGGGGAGTCACAACCCTGTCATGAGGAAATATGACTCAAAGAGAGAGATTAAAATAAATAAACCTGCTGATTCAAATTAATTATGATGAGTAAAAACTTGATATTCAATCAATCACAGACCAAATTACTAAACTTGATGGATAGATTAACTGATATTTTTTCTAATATAAAATAGGTATAACTAATTAATGCCATTTCATACTACTATTTCATAGATTTGTACCATTATCTTTTTCTTATCATAACATGAGAGTGGCCAACTTTAGTGCCTTGAGTTTTCAATCCACCCATAGGGCCTCTAATATGGCTTAACAACATTACTCCCAGAGTATTTACAATAGTGTTTTAGTGTACCTGTAGGTGTTCACTTACAAATCATAAAGACTATAAAGCTTGTGAAAATTATAAGGAGCAGTCTTCACTAAGCCATAACATTGAATCTACAAGCTGAACACTTTAATCTCACTTCAATGTGATTTAGCTACTTCATGTTCATGCATAATAAATTGATATTAAACATCACATAAAAGCCATAAAAGACACTTTTAACTGATCTAATATCACCAGCCGCCTCTAAAGCTGAATACCAACTAAATAATAAACTTTCTGTTGCTACAAATTGATTAATTCTGAAAGGTAGTAAGTTACAACTCACCTTCTTTACCCATTGTTGATTACATACATTATACTACATTTTACCATGATTACTGAATTGAACGCACACAAAAACTCCTACCGAAAGTTAATTACGATAATGAACTTGCGCCACGGCCGCGCAAACGCCCGATACAAAAGAATTATAACCTAAAATAGGAGCCAGAAAAATCAATATCTTGTAACAACCTCCAACACAATGGACGAGTCACACAATGACAGAAACTCACCTATTGAAAGAATTTTCAGTAGGAATGACGATAGGTTCTGAGCCAGGGGTCGTTCCGTCACTCCGTCCTGTACGCGATGTGCGTTCCGGAGAAGAGTCCCTGCAATTTTCTCTACAAAATCCACTGTCATGACTCGAAACCCGCTTTGTTCCACATTTTAAACACTTTACACTCTCTGTAGGGTTGATTTGGCCGCACGTTTGACAATGCCATTGCAGCACCGATGCGATTGAGCCCATTTTAATTCACACATGGCTATGAAACCATAACAATTCGTCTTTTTATAAAAATAAATTACGACTTGAGAAAAATGAAAACAGCTGATCCACCATGTTGTTTGTGTATAATTTTTTTTTAATCTAGATGTGATCGCTGGAAACAAAGAATATTTTTTTACCAGTTTTGATTTTTTTCTAACACATTTTTTAATATTTAAATTAATATATTTTATTAATTTTACATTATATTTAATCGTAATAATCTATAATGGTATTATTTTATAAATGTTTACGGCTTAGCATTGCCATCGGTTAGTAGACTGCAACTATGTACATGGTTTGCTATGTAGTTCAAGACTCGTGTCTAGATGGCGCTTACAAGCAAACATGGTCTATGATAAAATATTCAAAAGAAAAAAGTTTTTGAACTAAACTTTTATTATTATTCTCGGGTACAATTACGAGTAAAACTTCTTAACTTTATTTATATTACAAATAAAATTCGTATCACAGCGTCAACACAAAATCCGTGCGTAAATAATACTACGAAATGCGTAATTAAAAATCACCGAAACCTCATACTACCCAGTAGGCGAAATTCATCCAATGTAAGCACAATAAATCTGCTTTTCACACAAGAAAATCATTAAAAAGCCCATATTGTTACTCATCCGTATCCATTTAAAGGCAATAACTTTCATAAATTCACCGCAGGAAAATCACGGAGTGATAAATTTTCAATTTATTGTTTGCTATTGGGAAATCGGTATTTTACGTAGCTTCCTACTTGTAAGGTGAAACATTATTGATGGATAGTAACTAGAGATAACAGTGTTATTCGTCAGTCTCGTTGGAAGCTAGTTTTATTCCAGGCATTTTCTACCCATGAATTTAGAACAGCCCCCTTAGACAAAAGGCGTATTTTAGTTGGCGTATGTACCTACTTATAGAATAGACAGACCAATGTATGGGATTGACGTGACAAATTCCCCACGCAGAGCGCATCGTGATGTCAATCCTATACATTGATCTTTCTGTTCTATAAGCATGCTTCAGTACGCTCACTAAAATACGCCTTTTGCCTAAGGGGGCTGGTTAACACAGTATATTCTCTCTTGTATTCATTTAGTTGCTTTTTGTGGACGTACGAAGGAATATTCGCTTCATTTTGAAAACACCCACAATTTTATCTTATGTTAATTATGATTATGCAAATTTGTTCTTAGTAACTTAGTGCTATACTTAAGCTTAAGTAGCGGTATTTAGACTACCAATCACATTAAACTTTACTCTGTTTTCATATCATTAATAATCAACCAATTAAAAGCTTTATAGTGGCCTATATGCTTGGACAAAGTGTTGTGTAAACTATTATTAAGTTATATACTTACCACTAGGATACATTAACACTGGTGCTTGTATATATATTGTAAATAATTATTATTTATGCCTGAATAAAGATAATTGAAAATAAAAAAAAATCTCTCTTGTATTGGTGTCAATTTACGCGACCTACCAACCAACTGGCTAAAATGCTACTACAAAATATATAAAAATACGCGAACGAGGCGCGTGAATCATTTTTTTACTGGAATATTAGACATTTTAAAATTCTGCTATAGAACACTTGTCCTGTCCAAAGAGGAAGAGATTATGACTTCCAGGACTTTTCCTAGATTCGCTATTATACCTACTCTCATTTTTTGCCTGTGCTACCAGATAACCCAGTATAAACATCCATCTATAGACAGTATAAACCACATTTCAATATTTTAACACAACATTTGTGAGTCCGCAATAATCGTACAATTGAAAGCCACAATTACACCGGCGAGTGCTCGCGAGGGCCCATTTGTGACAGACGCGATTTTAATGTGTACTTTTACTAACAGCGGGGTCTGCAGCGGACAGCGGATAGACTTGTCTTTTGCTTTTGCTTAGTCTGTGTATGAGCCAAGTCTTTCTGTATTATGAAGGTACACAGATGGCACCAATAAGAAAAGGTTACACACGTCAATAAAAATAAATTACGTTTGTCTGACAGTAGTTTGGACGCATAAAAAACGACACTTGTACAAGTGACACTGTAATAATAAGCATCCTTTTCTGTATGTTATGTTAAATAAACATATTTGATTTGATGTGGCAAAAGGTTCCCAGTGCGGAATACGTACATAATTAGCTAGATGGCGCTGTGTGCAATGTCCCGGAATATTTATTTTATTTATTTATTTATGTACGACTAGCAGAATAATGTAGGTTCGGCTTTAAATGTCATTCTTATAAGTTTGTAACTTCTTAACGCTCAATTGGCTGAACCGATTTCTATGAATTGTTTGTAGATACGTTAAAGTAATGAAATACAGTCTGACTTATTGGATTACGGTATGTAAACCGCATCATATTTAAAAATGGGCATACGGTAGCGGCCTTGCCATCACTAACCTCAAGATTTGTTGGGCAGGACACGTTGCGAGGCAGGTGACGGCAGGTGGACCAAAACGTTAACGGACTGATGACAAGCCATAGAAAAAGAGGTTGCCCACCAATGCGGTGGTTTGACGACATAAGAAAAACCGTAACTAGATTCGATCTACGGACCGAGACGACATACTAGAAGAGGTTATACTCAGCAGTGGGCGATAACGGGTTAATTATAATGATGATACAAGCGAGCCACCCGCTCTCACTGCGGCCACGCCCTGCTGGCCACTGAGTGGGCACTGCACCCGACATGCAGCGTGGAGTGTCCATAAACATTGCTTTAATTAACAGACACCATTATTGTTGAGGCTTTTTTGGAAGTTTCGGACAAAAAAACTGTGGAAACCAGATTTCTTTACCGCTTAGTTCCATGTTGTATTGTAATCATTTATGTTATTCTAGATTTCTTAAAGTAAAATGTAATTGACTGCTTTAAATTTGTTTCTGTTCTCTAGTAGTATTAAAATGTTTTAATATAGGTACCTATCCAATTAGTTGCTTTAATATTAATCATAATCTAATACAATTTTAACTAATTTTGAAAAATACAATTAGGTAACAAAGGCAAACTCCTCATAAATATATCAATTATATTAGATTACGCTGATAACAGACATTTTTGTCTGATATATAATAAATATAAGAGAAAACCTCTAACTCAAATTCAAAACAATACTCGCATAGAATTATAAAGATACCTACAAAACATATATTCATAACTTTACCTCCATGATAAACGATGTATCATCACACCTTCTTCGGGTAAAATGCCACAATATGATATTCTTCGAGTTGGGAACCCTTCCATGGACCTTTGTTGGTTCCCACAATGTTACAGCTGTATTGTAAACGTTTTGGCCGGTTTTGGCTCGAAAATATTACAGTGATGGCGTTTTTTTTAGGTTTTTTGAGTTTTTACTGTAGTTATAAAGCGAGTGTCATACGAATGTGGCTCAGCGGTTCCTGTGTCTGCTGAAACAGCTCTACACCAGTGACTTGTATTTTTTCGTGAGGAAACCGACATGTTTGAGGACCACAATATCCAAGGACATGTGTCACGACCCTGAAGAGAGAGCTTTTTATCCAGTTTTCATTTTATAATTTGTAAACCAAGTCCCTTGAAGCTACGCCAACATAAACGACATAAGATGGTACATAGGTACGACTTACGCTTGTTTGTTACGACTTACGCTTGTTTGTTACGACTTACGCACAAACCAAAATTCTAAATTCATTTATTCATACATACATACGTAATATTGTACATTAGTCTTAGATACTAACCCTATAAACTGGGTAAGGGTATGTCGATAAATCGCTGTATCGATTTGAATGAAAAGAAGATGAATTTGGGTTTGAAAACAAAAAACATTTTTTTTTACATTTTGGCTACGTTTCCTCCACGATCAACGCGAGTACCCCTAAAACAGCGGGGCGCCGTTGGTTATAAAATAAATATGCCCATTTCATGAAATATACATATCATTGTGCATAGCTTATCTGCATAGGTTTTCTATTTCCAGCATATTGTATAACTTATTTATCCGCACTACATTTCCTTACAAACATAACAAAGGCTTTATAAATAAACAAACCCAGCCACTACACAAAGAATGCGATATCCTGAAAGAAGCTGAAATTCTTTGAAATTTTCCAATCTTTTGAAGCGTCTGAAATTGTTATTTCACATTTTTCACATCGGTTGCTCTGTTGGGTTTCGGTTCGTAAATGTGAATGTTGAACCGTTACCTTTAAATTGAGTACTCAATGTAAAAGAAAAAAAAACATAAAGAAACTTAGCTAAGAGATCAATAATAATTATATGTAATTTAATTTTATGAACTTCCGAGAAAAATGAAGCGGCGTACGTTGAAAGAAGTGAGCTGTGCGGGTTCAGTTCACACATTCCATTTTAAAAAACTGCATCTAAATCTTTTGTGTAGTTTTAAAACTCTTAGCATGCTTACATACAGACATAGAGACAGACGTGGGAAGTGAATTTGTTTTAACTATACTATGTAGGTACAAAGTGATAGAGTATTTACACCATAGAGCAATAATTTACACTTGAAATATAGCATTAAAATTAGTATGAACGTAAAGACTTATGTTTGTGTGTATCGTTTGTTTTAACTACCTTTCCTTGCTTAGGTACCTACCCCTAAATTTCTTTGAACATAATTTGATGTAGAGATAAATGAGACCTAGCATAAGCACATAAGTTATTATTTATTGTATCGTGACAACGCAAGGATGATGGAAAATAGTTTTATACTTTAATCTGAACAAAAAAAAACAATAAAATGTTTGCCAAACTGAATTGAAACCAATCTTTGTGTGGGAAGACTGTGTATATACCTATATACACGATACCTATATGTGTTGACTACGAGTATTATCTACATGCACTTTCGCTCCGCAAAATATACATAAGTATTTAGGCACACACAATAAATCAGCATAAAACATGTACAAGTATCGACAGTATTTACCCTCCCTGTACGTCGGGGAAATGCAGGTAATGCACCAGTTCCAAGATGCAGGCAATTTATTGCACCATAACATGTCTTCTGTAATCCTCTTAAATTACATCCAAACACAGCAAGCCAATTTCATACCAAACACCATTATATTAGAGGCTAGTTTAGTGTATCTAGTTTTATAGATAATCTTTCAATAGTTTTACATCCTAATCCGTTGTATTAAGGGTCATTTTGCAACGGTTTTTGTTGTGTTTAGGGGAGTATTGATGTAATAAATATGTGGAAAGCGATGGTCATTGTTATGGGGAGAGGGTATTGGATAAACTAGGTACTTGTAACGTTTTGCTGGATTTTCTTGGGGTTGGGGTGTAAGGGGATCTTAATAATGTCTATTGGTCCCCAAAGTGTGAGGATGTGATGCAATTTGTGCTTCTAAAAATGTTTGCAATGTTACTTGGAAATTAGTAGGTAGATACAAATTCAGAAGTAAACAATGAAAAAATAAGATAAATGTACCGACGGCTAAATGGCAGATTGATTAAATAAGAACTTCTTTATGTTGGTTTTTTCTTCTTTCAAATGAGTAATCTGTAAACAACTTTAGGAACCGGCTGATGACTGGACGCAGATTTCCAACAATATTTTGCCTTTTCTTCCTCTTTCTTTCTTTTTATTCTTTCTTGTGATCATTACACCTGTGGAATGTGTATTTGTGAACTCTATGCAGACTATATTAATACCATTTTGACAACGTGTGACATGGGCACATCAGCAAATAGCTGTTCCTCCATAATGTGTACTCCTACAAATAAAGCTCACTACTCTACATGAATAAATTATTCGTAGAAAATCTATATTTTATCATATAAAAGTTTTTTTTTTAAACTGCATAGTAACTGTTTTCACCACTCCCCAAAAAACCTCTCTAAGCATCTGTGAATAAAAATTGGTGTTCTAACTCAGCAAATTTTAAAATAATACACACAAAACATGTTTTGCGTACCTGAACGTACTTAGGGATGTCCAAGTACATAACTCATCCTTTACTCTTTAGGTAATAAATTGGTAAGCACAAATAATATAGGAAATGTCCAAAAAAAAGTTCAACATGTTCGTCCTATATGTTCGTCATATCGAGATATAAATACATATATGAAATAATTTATGCTTCAAATGCTGATGTTTTTCTGACTCAACGTATCATTCCCATCAAGCGTGGTAATGCAGCCAGCTTGGTATTCTGGGCATGCTGATCTCTTTTTTTGGCTTGTTTTTCATTGATGTAAATGGTCAGTGTGTAGAATTTACTTGAACTCTAATTACAGCATTTCTTCCCATTTTATCGATTTTAATCAGTTGTATAGTACTAGCGCAACTTATTAAATGTTGTAATAGAAATAACATTACCTATCCCGACATTTACTTTTGTTGCCCAATCAGTTAAACTGCTTACCAAAAACGCCCGTTTTTTCAGACAGGGTTGACACACTTACAAAAGTATGTCACTCGCATAAAAATGTATTAAAAAGTCAATTTTATCGCGTCATATCATTGGAGATATATCCAGCACAGGTGGTTGTAAAATGTTGGAAAAATTGCCCATCAAATACTTTTTTATCTTCTCACTAACGCACCTATTTTAGAGTTCCATCAGAGTATGTAAATTCCGTGGCAGCACTTTTGCCTATAAAGGCATGCTTTGCCTATTTTCAAAATTTTTAGTTCTTATTTTTACGTACGTATAATTTATAGACCCATTTTTTAACACAGAATAGTCTTGCGTTTGACTACAGCCTACCTGGTATGAATTGTAACTATTTATGTGTATTGTATTCCTGTATAGGTATATTTAGCGAGCACATATCGCTAGATTCCAGCATTCACATTTTCACCTCTATTGTCACAGAACAAGAGTAATTTTATGTCAACATCATATTTCGTTATAGCAAGCTTACAAAATTAACGGCCTGAAGCGACTTATGTGTAATTTCCTGCTAAAATGTGGCTGCAAAACTAATTTTGCAGTTCTAAAACCTCATATTTGGTACCGAAATTGTAAAAGTCAGGTACAAAATGCTAGGTTTTAGGACTTTCATTTACCTCTAACATTTGTCTTGAATATATAATACTTTGAATGGATTACTATAACTATTTAATATTTACATTTTACTTACATTTTTACAAATACAACCTCCAAAACTAAATATCTAAAACTCAAAGGACTGACTGACATAGTGATCTATCAACGCTCAGCCCAAACCACTGGACGGATCAGACTATAATTTGTTATACAGCTAGATGTTGTGACGTAGGCATCTGCTAAGTTTTTTTTGTTGAAATGCCTTTTTTATATAATTGAAATAGGGGATGCAGTTTTACTTCTTAATGCGAGCGAAGCTGCGAGCACCCACTAGCAATGCATAAGACTGAGGACTTAAAATGAATAAGATTAAGTTAAGTGTTCAAGTAAGATATAAATACGTATTTACACAATTCTCGTATTGAACGCATTTATTTAACAAAATGTATGTCTTTGCAAACCATTATTGAAATAACAAACCTGATTAACAGTTGTTGCCTCAAGGCATAAAGGAATAAGGCTGCATTCCACTATAACCAATCTGAATTGAGAAATTAAATTGGGATATAAAATCTTTTAGAGATAGAGTTAAGTAAAACATTGTATAATGTGTACGAACTGAGAGACTTATTTAAATTAAAATAATTATACATATGATATTTCAGATCCCCGCTTTATTGGAAACGCACTTTTGTCATATCATATTCACAGTAACACGCCAGAGAAAGGAAGTTTGTAAGTTTGTTCTTTCTTCAATTTCAAACTGCTGAAACGATTTGTAAGGAATTTGAAGCGTATATCCGAGTATTATAAAATCATTGAATGGTTTTGCCTGCAACGTAGGCTACTTTTTATACAGGATTGGTGATTTTTCCTCGCCCACAAACAAAACTATAGATATTTTGCTAAAAACACAGAATACAATAAATCTTGTAAAAGCAGAAAACACGTTACACATCCACAAAAATACCTCCATTTCTATTTACAAAATGTACACGTCAAACCTAATAAGATGTGGTTGTATCCACAAATCCAATCCCGTGGACAGATCTTTGGATTTATTGCCTTAACTTATTTTCTACTTTTCTTTCACCCTTATTACCAGTGAATAAGGTTGTTTATAGATATTAGAATAACACGCTGGTAGTTAAGGTTTAACGTGATCTATCAAACGTTGACTGGTATAAATCTACCGCCAGATGGCTCTAATCGTTGCAGTTTTGGCAGAAAAGTGGCGCCGTGGCGGTGGGATTATTTTTCTTGTACTAATCTTTTGTGGTACTAAAGATATATGCGAGTCATATATGTAAGTCATCATTTGTATATTTTTTACTTATCTAGGTGTGTGTGTTTTTTTACTTTTTTAGTTAAAACTGCTGAATCAATTATAATAATTTTGGTTTAATTATAAATAGACCTATTTTCGCTAAGTTTCGCTTGCTCATAAGTTATACATAGATAAGTAAACATTAGTATATACCTTGTTTATTCACTACGGACGTGGTTCCCCTAATCATTCAGTCAATTTAAAAGAAACACCTCATAAATAGTACTGCATTTTATTTCAAAACTCGGCATTTTCCTTTAGCAGCCGTGAGAAGAAAACTCGAACCTTTTTCTTTGAAACTTAAAAGCTTACGCGTTCTTAGACATAGGAAATGTTTCCACGGGCGGTAATCATGCTGAATATCTATCCAAGATAAAAAATATTATGAATTATTGTATTGTAGTTTTTTCATCATCATCGTCATCATCCACAGCCCTTGGGATCCCACTGCTGGGTAAAGGCCTCCCTTTGTTTGTGCCATCTGCGTCGATCTTGTGTAAACCTTGTAGTTTTATATTAGTGTCGTAATATATCTTTTTACTGAAACTTAATGTTGCAATCACCGTTATAATTTACGATCATTCGTCTTGTATTATCAAAAAACATAATGTCAACCTAATCGAGCTTTTTAATTGATTGGCAAGAAGTAAGAGCCCAGACCCTCATCTGAATGCCTGTATTTTTGCGTACAATATCGTCACTCAATCTATTTTAAGAAGTTCGTTTTCGTATATTCATCATTGATTACAACCGCTTCTAGGAAAATCGCGAAACAACCTTACTTATAAAAATCGATCACTGGTTAAACGGCTGCTTAGTTTATTTATTGACAAAATACATAATATGATAGTAAAAAGTTATTTTATATTATTCGTGTAAACACTACCTAAGGTTTCGAGACGATTTACTGCTCTTGTGACGTATTATTCAGGTTACACTTGTAGTCTAGAAATCTAACGCCACTAGAGCCTTTGACACCGGCTTAGGATTTAAATAGTTATTGATGTATCATCATATTTTACAACAGATTTAATTTACATTGCATTTAAATACTAGAGAACTGAATACTAGATACCTTATTTTTGAGTACCTACCTAAGTTAATTTCTATGAAAGTGACGAAATTTGGTCTCGAGAGTTTTAAAAATTATAATTCATAATTCATGTATTCCTTAGCGAACATGGGTATGTCTATGTACAAAGACCTTAAATGTAAAACGATTTGTAAAATGTGCTCCACATTCCGCCTACAAGACGTGCAAAGATTTTGTTACAGAGGATTATCTAATTAATTAAAACTAACTGTATCATAAAAATAGATTCCAATATATTCCAATTATCATAATAATTTGAATATACTCATCAAGAGGTACAATATTGTTTAAAATATAGTAAATTAATTATTTTTTAACATTTTTTTCAAAACTACTACAATAAACCACTTCAAAGGTTAATCAAATTTAAAAATATTATATTTCGAGCAATTCAAACATAACTGACACAAATCGCGGGAATTTAAATTAATAGACAGTGTTATCCAAGCAACGGAAACGTTCAGATGTAAACTTTGATTTGATTTGATATTTTTGTTGTTTCTGTATTCTGAGCTTTTAATTAATACAATATAACGAATTCACATAATTTGAAGTTGAATTTCTAACACAAAATAATGTTTCGATCATCATTAAATACATCAGTCAACGAAATTGATTTCGTGATATGTCGAAATAAATAAAATATGTATATGTTAAATATGTTATGAAAAAAATATTTATTTAACTTATGAAAAAAAAAATGTTTATGATGAATAATGACGAACGTATAAATAATAAGTTGATGTCAATAACCCTTTTTCCTATCTGTAATACCTATAACTTCTCTCAATATTACCAAGTTTATGTCATGTAATGAAATAGCCCCAATTAGTTTGTGATTGCGTTGGCTTCTCGCCAGCTCGTTACTCATCCACCTGCTCACCTGGACACCTGGACACGGGACATTTATTGTGGTTGAGATTATTGATCTTTGCTTTGTCTATTATAGCTTCACTAAATGGTATAAAGCAAAGTCGCTTCCCGAATCTGTCCCTATGTCCTTAGATCATTAAAACTACACAACGGATTTTCATGGATTTTCGTCGTCTCTTCATAATTTGTCCAAACTGCCTTTTTCTTTACTTAGGTAAATAAAATCATTTATACCAAGGGAGGGTCGAAAATTTGTTTCCAAGGGTCTGCTCGCCATTTATTCCAAAAATTCTCTCTAAATTTCGTTATACAATAAAAAGATAAATATCGTTGACTAAACTCGAATTCCATCATATTGTTTGTTCCGGGAAGTTTAGGGCCTGGTCAGAGTGTAAGCGATATTTGTACGTTGTAAATATAAACGTTTGAACATATTATATGGCGATACATGGTTCTGATTTATAAAGACCGAGCCGAAATATGAAGTAAGTAAAAACTAAGACGATTTTGCGAAAGTTTGTAGAACTAGTTGTAGTTTTTGACGTAAGTAGGTACACTAGGTATTACAGCTTTTTTTTTTACATGAAATAGGCTCACGCTTGACTACAACTTGCCTGATGTTAAGCAACGTTATAATCTATGATCTTACGCGCTTGCCTAGAAGAAACCGGTTTACTCTCGACTTGAAGACCGACAAATTATAGTTCAAGGGGAATAGAGATTCGGGCAAGGATTCAATTCAATTCAATTCAATTATGTTTATTTGTAATAACTTAGCTTACTTACAGAAAACTATGCTTACCTAGGTATTATTACAGAAGTTCACATACAAAGTTAACCGCATTCACACAACTTTAACTGTTTAGTCACGATACATAGGTTTACGGTAGTAACATCGATTACAATTTTCTGTAATTTAATTTTAATCACGAAATACAAAAGTTTGTTTTAAGGTTAGGTTGAAATGTAAACATTGGCTATGCGTGTATGCAAAAAGTCATACCACCTTCCGAACTAATCCGAAGATTGTATCTCGGCCGACGGCGACCCTCTCGCACACACTCAGCGCGTTAAAAGATAGGACGATAAGGATAGCAAATTATGTTTCGTACGAAGTAAATAGAATATGTAAAAATCGACGACAATATTTTTTGTTGACTGTTAGTGATATTAGATAATATTTGTAACATCTAGTGATTACAAAACATTGATACAATGTTAAATCTTAAAACAGTAGTAGGTACTTAGTTTCTTTCTATTTACTATAATATGTATGTAGTTACTTATTAACATTATTTAGTTAGGTGTACAGACAAAAAATATAACTATTTACTATTTTTTACAGTTACAACTTAGTTTTGTATAGCTTGATTTTGTGTTCAATATACTAGGTAACAAAGTAATGCAGGCGCTTAAGTAATCAGTATTAGGTGCTAGAAGAAATAGGTATATGTGGTACTATAAGTTGGTTCCTTTGGCCTAATGTTAGGAGTTCCACAGTTGGGCTGTTCGCACGATGAAAGTCGAAGCAAAACCGTTGAACCTCAACTGTATAACGGTGCCTCCTTGCCGTGCCTCTACTCTTACTAGCTTATCTAAAATATAATATAAATAACTTGGACAAGTATTATTTGTCATAATTGCATGTTTGTATTCTGTTGGTCATTGTGCGGTACTCGATAGAGATGTCATGAGATGTCAATATGTGTTTTTTTTTAATATCAATATGTGTTGTTCACGTTGTTCAAAAATTCTGTTGTCATAACATACGAACTTATTTACTCACTTTGGCTTTGAAGTAATATCATTACTAACTTTTTAAAGTGTACTGCTTGCTGCAGCTTAACCTTTAATTCGAATCGTCAGTAAATTCCAGCCCCCTTAGACAAGAAGCGTATTTTAGTAAGCGTATTGTCGCTCGCTTATAGAATAGAAACACCAATGTATGGGAATGACGTAGCATGTCAATCGTCGTGATGTCAATCCCATACATTGGTCTTTCTCACAGAGCTTTGAAGTCCATGCTTGTCGCCCTGGTGGCGCGCGCGGGGGCGATGTGGCCCGATCGTTGTTCTGTGGTCTTTCTATTCTATAAGTGAGCGACAGTACGCTTACTAAAATACGCCTCTTGTCTAAGGGGGCAGATGATATAATAACTTCTATTTTAGTTTCTTCTTAGCTATTTTTACAACCCGCTTTTTTTAGAGTTTTAATTTCCAAACCTCTTTCCTCTGCCACTACCACCTCCACTTGTCCAGTAAAAATGTATTTTCCGCTCAATTATACAGCAGGGCTGTCACGCGATCATTAATTTCAGGGCTGCGGGTGTGCGCTGAAAAATTTGTCAAGTGCAAATCTGTCGCGTTGGCTTAGGGCTGGAAACTGAAATAAATGGTCAAGTGCGAGTTTGACTGCGTATGAGGGGGTTCCATGTTATCAATTATTATTATCCCATTCTATAACATTGTATACTGTATATACCAAAGCGAAAATGAGTTTATTTATTCTGGTCTATACTTTGTTCTTCTTTTTTGCCACAATGGAGCCACAGAACATCTTGTGATTGTGACATAGGACTCCAGGAGAGAAATGGATAATTTCTATGTTTTTATTACGATGAAACGTGAACGAAGCCGCGAGTTTCATATCTCTCTGTTTTATGTTGATTTTTTTTTGTTTAATTATGCAACGGTAGCTGGATGATATTAGAAAGTTAGAAGGAAACATCATAGCGCAAGACAGGGAGTATTGGCGTAAGAGGCAGGAGGCCTATACCCTGCAGTGGGTCTCATTAGGCTGATGACGATGATGATTATTATTATCTGTGTAGTTATTACGGTTTATGAGATACAGACCGGTAGAAAGACGGACAGTAAAGTTTTGGTAATAGGGTTCCCGTGCTTACGCTTTAGGTACGGAACTCCAAAAAGGTTACCCGCCCAAATGTTTAGTTGTTTAGACAGGAAACCTTTTTTCCGGTTTTTCGCGATTTTTTACTTAATTTTCCGGTTTTCAATTAAAATCGTAAATACGCGCTCATTTTCAATTTTTGAGAGTTGTTGCTTTGTGCTTGTCATAAAGTTTTAATGCAGGACATGGTAACAAAATGACTTAGATTTGTACTATAAGGTAAATATTTGTGCATTAAAAAATTGTACTTATTGAATCATTCAATTCATATCATTATTTAAAAGCAAATTGATGGTTTTCCCCGAACTTTTCCACGGAGAGAAGGATCTTGATTATGTTTGTTATTTTATTCACAAAAACACAGCAAAACCAAAACGAAATAAAATTATTATATCTTCTTCCAAAGATTAGTAAAAGAAATAAAACTTAAATGTACTGCGTACCCGCACACTGCACCTGTTTCATTTCTCCTATATTTTCTTTATCCACCATTAAGTATCATCATGTTTATAAAGAGTTCTGTTTTACATCAAAGAAAATGAACCCGTCAGTTTATTGCCCTGATGCTGGAGCTATGAAGTGATATCAAATGCATGTAACTTGAGAAATGCATAGAGTTATAAACGTAAAAAGCGAAATAATTAGAACAAAAAAGATTTGCTGCGCCTGGTGGTTACCATCATTGATCTGGGATAAAAAGTAGAGTATCGTATGTGTGTGTTTAATCCAGGATCTTCACAATCTCCATAAAAAAGCAAGCGTGAAGAAGGAACAAACAGTGGAGTGACGCAAGTACAAAACAAAATAGAATTTACCTATTAGAAAATGTGAAACAAACTTTGTGAAAAGACGCCGCCACGATGTATCTACCAATAAAATTCGCACAATTAATTAATTTTGCGGGGAGTCACGATCCTCAGTTATAAGGGAAACGACTCAAGCAAGACAGAAAACTACTTATTCTTATATATTTTTTTCCGTATGTAAGTTAAAACATATTACGAGTTTTAAATATTGCAAACTCTATTCGCAATACAGTCTAATCGGTGATGCCCTCTCTATACAATTACTGCATCTATGAATCTATTAATAGTACCAATGATAGCCACAACCATCCAGATCATTTACAAAAGAACTATAATCTAATCTACACATTACTGAGCCAGAAGCGATGTAACTTTTCTACGAAAATAGCTCATTAATTGCGTTCCCTTCCGCGTAATGAAAGAGAGTTATAAAACAAAGTTTCGGTTTAAATAAACTTTGGTTTGTTGATTTTTTGTTCGTAAGTATGTAGGTAAAAGTTCCTGTTTTGTGAATTTCAACGGTTGGGTTTTCTGTTTTATTTTCGAACTTTGGTGTTTCTCTCGGTTTGACGCTTTTTTTAGTTTATACAATGCAGTCGTAATGCTACTGACCGATTGGCAGTAACGAAGGCTAATAAAACAAATTAGGTATTTTGGTAAACGCATTGTAAATAAGTAAATTCGTATCGAGAGTAGCTTACACTGGTGTCAAAAGTTTTCATACAGTGCCAATAGAACAAAACAAAATGTGGCAAATTTAAGAAACATAAACAAAGTCTTAAAAACACTTTCAATTTTAAGGTTTACCATTTCACTGTCTATCGTGCGATTTTTCAATGATACTATATAAATGACTGTTCGTACCTAATGAATAAAATATTAGGACAATAATATCTAGGCATTTCTGTAAGCATAAGGAACTCTGCACATATTTTCTATTTTATCACTTTGTAACATAAATTTGGCTATATTTTTCACCAAAACTTCGCCGCATTTCGCGTGGAATTTGACTAAATTAAAACTTTAGTTCCATCAACAAAGCGGTGACCACAGACAAATTACCAACTGTCAGGGTACCGACAGCCAAATTACCAGAGTACTGACAGAGAATAGAATAGACTGACATAGAAGTGCAACAATAGGTTAAGTACATAGTTAAGCAAGAACATTATTACCTATTGTAACGTACTGAAATAAGAGGGAGGTTCTCAATTTGAGATAGAATTATAGTGTAGCAGAAAATTGTTGAGCTAAAACTGTTAAGTGTTTG
The DNA here is from genome assembly GCA_964023185.1 of Macaria liturata. Lineage (NCBI taxonomy): Eukaryota > Metazoa > Arthropoda > Insecta > Lepidoptera > Geometridae > Macaria > Macaria liturata. The sequence goes on along the minus strand of OZ026826.1, from coordinate 5,212,856 downwards.
TTTTGTTTTGAGTAAAGTTTAAGAGTGTTGTGCAAGAAAAACCGAAGAAGTGAATAAAGTGAATTATTAGCAAAAATAAATTCTTAGATAAACGTGTTAGCTACATTTACGCATTTCTGAAAAAGTTAATAAAAGTATGGGTAATAAAGAGGGTTATTTTTATATCACCATTTGGTTTATAACCGACTTATTTCATTTTTATGATTTTATAGAAACTTATTGTAACCTCAATATACAATCCATTACATATACTTAAAAAAAACAACAGCGTAAAAACAAACAAATTTGCAACTACTCTACTATACCATCCTTATATATTCTACAGTACCGTCAACAAAATTAGCAACAAAATGAGCTAGCCTGAGGTACCGTCAGCAGTAATTAGCAGAGTCACTGCAAATTTGTCACGCGACTACAACTGAGGCTAAAGATAGGGACAGAAGTATAACAAAAGCTAAAATGTGTATATCGTTACATATAAATCTTTACCTGAAACAATAGAAATTCAATAAAGCTTTGCTTAGTATAATTTTACTAATTTAATTAATATCCGACATATATCTGTGCATAATTCTATTTTATACTGAAACTAGAAAGAAATATAATTTGAATAAGTTTATATTTTTTTTTTAAATTTTATTTCCATTGCCTTAGCCATGCTAGAAAAACTAGTAATAGAAATACATTTCGCGGTTCCGTGCTAAAGAAATAACTTATTTCATAATTACCAAAAATATTATAATCCATCCCAATACTTTAACCTTTTTACCCGTTTTCGCAATTCAAAGGATTTTGTATTAGGAATTCTGTAATATGTATGTACATATGTTCCTTTATATCCTAATTACTTTAATAGTCGCGTCAGTGTTATTGGCAAGATACGAGACACAACACAATACGAAAATCGTAGAAAACTTTAGAAACCAAAATTTAACTTGAAGTCTGACTTCAACCGAGCCCAAAGTTCGAGGACAAAAGCTCTAAGACAAGAATAAATTAAACCAAAATTGAAATATGCATGAATTATTCTCATAAATTGCATTTATTACTTCGTCATTGCGGTCACAGTGGAGAAAATGACAGAATGGAAACTTAGTTCATACTAAAAGTATGTATAATTTGTCTTTCATGCGACATAATCGTCAGTTTCTGTAATATTTACCGTCTTTTATTCTCTCAATTATATGCTATTATACTCGTAGTTCACAGTCGCTGTTTGTCATATCACAGCAGTCGTGTCAGAGGCCCTAGGACGGTTTGGAAACTCTGACACCAGAATTAGCTACACTCATTCGACCTTCCTTACTTAATGACTTTAATATCTCCTGTCGCAGCAAGAAGATAATATGTCTTACTGTTTTACCGACCCTAGCGCTAGGTATCCTAGGATCCTGTGTAGCTGAGCCACAGCATCTCCTGCCGCAGCAATAAGAACAATTATTGACCTACTAAAAAAGAAAACTGGAGAAATGTAGCATCATTGCTCGTCGCCGGATTCAAACAACAAACGTGTTTGTTTTAAGATATGTTCTTCCATAGCACAACCATATATTTCTTAAGAGAATGAATGAATAGAATGAATGATTTATTTATTGCTTCCAACTAGGTATATACAGATGTTCAAGTTACAGAGCTTCGTCATGTTTGTGATATAAGTACTCTAGTTACTGCCCATTTGAGCTTACAGACAGAAAAGGAGATCTGCAAAGATTTTCCGCAAAGTAACGCCTAATTCTATATCTTATTTATCCTGCTGTTTTCCCTTGACTGTGTACACGGCAAGGCACGGGAGGCAAGTTATAATTGGCCCTTTGTCGTCTAAGTTTTATTGTCGGCATATTTAGCTGGTTTGATTTAGGAAGTCGTTTGGAGAACTGGCGAGACGTGATGGAGGAACTAATGTGGGGCTTTACTTGCTCTTTGATTTAAGGAGTTAATTAATATTTTTTGCCAATTTTGTTTTAGAGAAAAAACCTGATGATGAATGAATAAAAAAAAATGAACTAAATATACTAGGTATAACATAATCTACGTTTTTATGTATAAAATCTCTTTGTAGAGATAATTAACCTATTAAATTTCTTTTAAATATAACTTAATTAAAGAGACTTAGAAAGAAATTTTACTAAACGGTGTAATTAATATTTTTATGATATCATTTGGTTAGACGGGCAAATAGCATAAGTAAACCTTATGTAGCATAATACCCTGAGATTTCAAAGTCAAAACTTAGTATGTAACTAAACTGAGCACTTATTACTAGGTAATTATAACGAGAAATAAGTATCTTGTTTCGATTTAGTGTTTGCATCCCACTGTAAGGCCGCTAATTACTAGCAAAAAAGCTGGATACTTCCAAACTATATACAATATTTTGTTTGTATATTGTATAGATGTACAAACCTACATATGTATACCACGTTATACACATTAAACACAAACGGGTCCGTATCGTAACAGGTTACGGCACTTTTTTCTATAAAATGTAGCATATTTACTACGTACGTAAAACGTTACGATCTTTGGAAGCACGAACTCTGGGCTCTGTTCGGTTTGACCCTGTTACTGTAAGCTTCGAAAACTTCAGACATACTGGGCCTTATTACAAAACGTGGATTAACTATTAGTTCAGAACTTTGAAAATATGCAGTCCGTTTTTGTTGTTCAAATTTGTCTACTGTCATAATAATCTTGAAACTGTCAAAATGTAACCAATGATAAATCAACGTCCTAATTTTCTCTTCTTTATTGGTTAACAATGGCGCTTCCAATGTTTTTATTTTATTTGACGGATGTAAACTAAATACAGGTCAAACCCCATTCTCCCTCCCACTGACGGAACGTGTCCTGTGATGTTTGCGTCCCGGATATAGGAACCCTAAAAACCTAGCGCGCGCTGCCATACCTGATTATAGCTAGATTTATAACTAGCCCGAATTCCTGTGGCCTAAATGTTTAATCTTTTTGTTGTAGGTACGTTTATTGTCTGGCTTTTTGTGAGGTAAGTGGTAAGCTTTAGTGTTAAAACTTAATAAACATGATGTTTATTGCGAGTGGTGAGCTGTGGTATCAAACTCAAAAAATGTAATACTACTTTAGATAAGTACTAATCCTACAAACATAGCGCGCGCTGCCTTACCTGATTAAGACTAGATTTATAACAGAATTAAATTGAAATGATAACTAGCCTGCATTCCTGTGCTCTAAATGTTTAGTGTTTTGTTGTATGTACGTTTCTTTTCTCTCTTTTTGTGGAGTAAGTGGTAAGGTTTAGTAATGAAACTTAATAAACATGCTGTTACTTGTGAGTGGTAAGCTGTGGTGTCAAACTTTTTCTATTTTAATGTTACTGTATCCACTTAGTGTAGCCAAGTAGGTATATTTTCCCAAAGGCTTTTTAATAGCTTACAGCATAAAATCCTGAAACAATGGCCAAAAAGATTACAATACATAAGGTCTTCGTAGAAAACAGGGCCTGTAATAATTAAACTCGGTCATCCTGGTCGTAATTAAAGCTAAATAACGTTACATTCTGTTCGTGGACAAGAGCCGTTACTACAATACAGTGAGACTAGGATGATATAGACTTTTTATTGAAATTTGTTTACAATTTTCTTACAGCTCAATTTTTTATAGGTTATAGAAAGTTACCGAAATGGGTAAGGATTAAAAAAAACCACAGAAACACTTCGTCTTTTTTATAAAGTTATTCATACGAGTAGTAATATCTCTTTACCTTATGATCGCTTACCATCAGGCAAATTATGGGCAAACGTAAAAATATTTCGCATAAAGATAAAAATACTATCACCTTACGAGTAGTTAGGATATAACATCTGTTCATGGCTAACCGGTCACAGTGTCACAAGGGGGGGTGTGACAGGATAGGAAACACCCAGACTGAGGTATATAAAGATAGAGGCCTATACCCAGCAGTGAGACGAAACCGGCTGTAAATGATGTTGATTGACGAGTATTCTAGTAAACAAATCATAATAATCATAAGCATTTTATTTCATAAGTCATAACGTCATTCTAATTATCCTGGTCCAACTAACATCCTCTGCTATAATGTCTAGTAATGCACACGAGTGTATAAGTACATTGTTGAATATCACACACTCACCTGAGCCAAATCGTTAGCTAGCACTAATTAACTGTAGGCTTCAAGAGGACTAGGCTAGGAGGCTAGGGACTTAGCGGGATTTGAAGACCTAAACTTTTTTCAACAGGTGCATTATTTTATATTTTTTTATTGTAGGTCCCGGCTGTTTGTCTAGTACAGCAGTCGTTAAGCCATGTCGGAGGTCCCTGGTAAGGCTTGATAAACTCTCGACACCAGAGTTGGCCACTCTCATTCGATAAGAAGAAATTTGTTTCTATTTTAATTTGTTGTTATTTTTTCTACACTGGTTTTTTTTTTTACGTGGGATAGGTTTACGTTTAACTACAGCCTGCCTGATGTAAAATAATGTATGTGTATGTACAATATGTGCAGTACATACATCTATCCCCTATCAATCAATATCAAATTACTACATTAGACATACATTTTTAAGCTAACACAAAAATAGCAATCAAATGGAAAAGCTACAAAAAATATTACTCAAGAGAATTCCTGGAGGCTTATAAAAAACCCGTATAATTTTTATCCTAAACAAATGGATATTTTTAAAGGTATTAATTATGTATTTACAAACAAAGTAAGACGTGATTCAACAAACATCCCCTTCAAAATTAAAAACAATAGTACATACAACTACTTTTGTACTGCTTTACTACATTTGGCGCCATAACTTCTTTCAAACATCATAATATATACTACCTTATAAAACCTTATTTGACCTACAACTACAATACGCCAATTCCACGGCTCTACTCTGCACAAACCGCGAATTTAATTCCCTGCCGGCCGAGAGTGTCGGATTTGGCCCGAATGACGTCTTTGTCGTCGGCGAGGCATTTGTGGTCTCTCGTGAAATATTTATTAAAGGACCTCGTTTCGGTGCTTTGTCATGGAACATGGACAAGGTTTGTCATCATTATGATTGCTGTTGCGTGGATGGTCTTCTTCTTATCGGTTAAGAGTGGCCAACTCTGGTGTCGAGAGTTAATCATGCTGCCCTAAGGGCCTCTAGCATGACTTAACGACTGCAGTTTCCCGAGCCGGTTAATCTTTATGCTACTCTTTTTATTTGTGTTGTAATTAAACTGAACAGTTAATCTAATCGTGGTCTTATTATGTAATATTTACTTAATTATGAAACATGGAAAAGATTTGTCCGTAGTTTTCAATTCGAATCAAAGCAGGCATAACCACGAGCATCTACTAATACTTCTATGGATTTGCACTTAATCATAAAATAGGACAATTTAAACATATAGTCACATCCATAAGCAGTACATTAGATTATGCAGCTGCATAATAATTCAATTATAGGTCGCTGCATAACCAATGCACTAGGTCACACCGAGCATTGTCTTGCAAATTTGCAAATACGTTCTGATTGAGGTAACGGTGAGCTGTAGGTACTGAGAGGTTACTACAAAAACTTGTAAACTGGTAATTTGAATAAATAAAACTGACTTTGACAATAAATGGTTGGGCCGTACCGTAGGGCGCTCTAGAGAGGCGGCCTATGTTCTGCAGTGGCTAGATGCAAAATGAAATCTACTTCATTGCTTTGGCACCTATAAACCTACATTAATCATAATATACATATACCAAAAAGTACTGAATCGATTTCGATGAAACTTGCCCTATTTATTAAACCACACGATATATTCCCAATCTAAAAAATAGTAAGTATAGAATTATTTGACACCATTGTTAGAATGCCGAGATAAATAATCATATTTTTATTTTCAACTCTCGCAATATGACATTCATAAACTTTATTTTAAATATATTTTTTTTAATAATATTTTATGTTCCGCAAAAAAATTAAAATAGTAGTAAATAAATGAATACGAAAATGTGTAATTTATAACCTCATTTTGAACACGTCGGTAGGCAAAAAATAAAAGTAACACCAAAACCATCATGACTCTAGCATCATCTTACCTCCCTGGTGCATGACCGGGCGTTCACAGGAATGGCTCCTTAGGGCATTGGAACTGCGGATTATACTGCTTCATAACGGGCACGGTGAATAGTTTGTCTATCATTATGGATGTTGATAGGTTATACCTACTTTTAAATTATTATATCGTCCTCCTTTTTGAGTCCTATTTCTAACTAGTGAATGCTCGCGGCTTCGCTCGCATTAAGAAATAAAACTTCAAAAATCCTTTCTTAGCGGATGCCTAGATCATAACATCTACCTGCATGCCAAATTTCAGCCCGACCCGTCCAGTAGTTTGGGCTGTGCGTTGATAGATCACTATATCAGTCAGTCAGTCACCTTTGTGTTTTATATATTTAGATTACTGTCTTAGTCATTGATGAGTGCCTAAATCCTACCACAAAAGAAATATTTAAGATCTTTGTACGATACCTTTGTTCGCAATGGAATAAATTAATTCTGACATTATGTCATATCATATGTCACTTAGCAAAAGCAAGTCCTTGCATGATTTATAAACACGTAATTAGAGTGTATCTTAACAAATTTGATTTAAATCGGTTAAATAAAAAGTAATAAACATAGTCACGTTGGATATATACGAACACACCATCTTGCACCTTTTTTGCGGGATACGAATATCTTAATCTATCGTTGATTTGATAAGTAACACCATCCAAACAATGCATCCGCATCGATTTCCCCGCGTCTCCCCATAGAGGATGTTGGGGTGCGTTACTTCGTTACAGAACACTTCCGGAGGGTTTCGTACTATCGGATTAGGGGTCCTTTATCGTGTCTGCTTTATGCTATGTGTGAATTAATACAGGTTGATAGGATCTTTCTGAGATGGGGATTGCTTGTATTTTTTTTTTCATGTAATTGTGTACAAAGCTATAAAAGAAAGACAATGCAGGCCATATTTTAAGGCAACTTTTAACTAAAGCAAAACTTTCTAAGTAACAAAAAAAAATTGAAGCTAAAATATTATAGCGAACTGTTTTGGTCGATTTCCAAAAGACGGAGCAAAATTGTGTTTGCATCGTTTTACTAAAGCCGTCCTAAAAAATATTTTTCTACTTTATAGTAATTACTACTACAATGTATAGACAAGTCTAAGTCAAAACTTCTTCTAACAACTTCAATGTTTTGAGAAGTCGGAATTACTCCGAGGCAAAATGACAAAGGGTCTAACCAACACAATATACAACTTCACACATAGTCCGTCTAACGACAGTGATTCCTTTGAGAGATGCCTACAACCTCCGATGATAGTCTAGTTAGCTTGATTATTGTACAACTTAGTTATAGGAACCGAGCAAGGAACTCTGCGGGCGGGTAAAATTGAAACCAACAAGTCATAAATTGATTTTATGACAAAACTAGTGGGTGCTCGCGGCTTCGCTCGCATTAAGAAGTAAAACTAGCATACCCTATTTCACCCTTTTAAAAGTGGCATTTCCAAAAATCCTTTCTTAGAGGATGCCTAATGCCTATTCAGACCAATCCGTCCAGTGGTTTGGGCTGTGCGTTGATAGATCAGTATAGTCAGTATATATAGTCAGTCACCTTTGAGTTTTGTATATATGTCAAAATACTAAAGATTGTATATGTCAGTGTGTTCATCCTTAACATAAAATAGCTGGATTGAATTGAATGGCATTTGGTTTGGAGATAAGCGCCTGAATTTAATAGTAATTCAATGCTTCTTGAGCTAACCGACTTGTTTGAGGACGATAACAGTATTTAATTGTCATCCGTGGAAGAACCCGGGCGCCCAAAGCGATGCACTTGCCTAACAGAACTCTCCGGGGGAGCTATTCTGTGGGGGAGTCACGAATAACAAGATCAACAACGATTAAGAAGAACGAGCTAGTGATAAAAAGGTCATTGTAAAGTAGATGACCCTCAGTCATGAGAACAACTCAAGAGAGAGTAAAGTAGACCGTGCTGCCATGTTTCGCTCGCAGAGTTATTTTGCGCTACATCTACATAGTTCCATAGCCTGGATATTCTAGAACTATAGGTCTCAAGGGACGCTGTTCAATGTTATGATAATATAATACGATTGAATACTAGACAATTGGATGGTTACAGGCTTTTCTTCGTTGCTTGATAAAAATAAGGTTTTTTATCAAGCAACGAAGAAAAGTCTCTCTCACGACCTTAAACTATTTGGCTTATCATAACAAATGCTTAACAAATATAAAATTAGAAATATAAATTGTATTTTCTCCCCAAATTGGTGCATTTATTTACACTATTAAAAAGTAAAAATCAAATGAATGTTTGTAGTCTATACACACAAAAAATAATTGTCTACAAATTGAAACCCATATCATATAAGTAAGTACGACTGATAAAATAACAACAACAAAAATAATCTTACATAATTACATAGCTTAATCAAACGGGGAACAGTCGTCAATGTGTTTAATCATTGATAACACGAAACATTAAAAACATACAATAAAGTAAAGAGTGTAAAAATTATAATGTTGGAAATATTTATAGTGTTATTTGTGAGTATCGTACTTCTTGCATTCTATTCAGTGACCAAAAACTTTAACTATTGGAAGAAAAGGAAAGTACCATATCCTACACCTCTACCGCTATTTGGAAACTATTTGGAATATATTTTGTTGAAGAAATCATCAGGATTAATCTGTCAAGAGCTATGCAAAAAATATAAAAACGAGCCTTATTTCGGAACTTATTATGGAACTGATCCAGCGCTTGTCATACGAGATCCCGATATCATTAAATTGGTATTCACAAAAGATTTCCACTACTTTAATAGTAGAGAACTAATGGACTACACCAATAAGGAATCTATGACCCGAAACGTATTTTTTCAACATGGCGAGACTTGGAAAGTAGTAAGAGGTCACATGACTCCTATGTTCTCTTCAGCTAAATTAAAAAGTATGTTTCATCTGATAGAAAAATGTGCACATGCACTTGAAGATACTTTGGAATACGAAACAAGTGAAACAGACGTGATTGCAGCAAGGACCATGATGATCAGGTATACCATGGATTGCGTCTGCTCTTGTGGTTTTGGCGTAGAAGCAGGTACTCTGGATCGAAATTCAGAAAACAACCCTTTCACAATGATGGGCAAAGCTATATTCAGCAACACATTCTCAAGCAAACTGTCTGTAGTGACAAGATGGGTGTGGCCCCAAATATTCTACGGATTAGGCTTTAAGTTGTTTCCTCCAGCTATAGAAATCTTTTTCAACAATCTTTTGAAAGAAGTATTTGGAAGTCGCAATTACAGTCCGACACAGCGACACGATTTTGTTGATCTTTTGCTCAGTCAATATCAAAAGGAAACAGTAGCAGTAGACAACAAAGAAAGTAAACCTGGCGATAAAAAGATTAAAAAGATTAGATTCGATGATACGTTGATGGTATCACAATGCTTGGCTTTCTTTGGTGCTGGATTTGAAACGTCTGCTGGTGCTCTTAGTCTTACTATTTACGAATTGGCCAAGAATCAAAAGGCACAGAAAAGAGCCCAAGAAGAAATAGACGAGTATTTGAAGAAGAATAACAATAAATTGGCTGACGATTGTGTGACTGAACTGCCGTATTTAGAAGCATGTTTGAATGAAACTATGCGTCTGTATCCGGTTCTTCCCATAATTACGAGGGAAGTGGTACAGGACTATACATTTCAGAATGGTCTTCAGTTGGATAGAGGAACGAGGATCCACCTCCCTACTTACCACTTGCATCGTGATCCAGAACTGTTCCCAGACCCTGAGGAATATAAACCTGAGAGGTTCTTGCCTGGAGCTGGACATGAGATCAAACCATACACGTTTTTCCCGTTTGGAGAAGGACCGAGGAGATGCATTGGTAAAATTAAATTATTTATTTGTTTATCTGCTAATTTTATTTAGGTTGACCTCTTTGACATCCCTTAGTAATCTAATCATCGTTGTAGATCCTTCGCAGATGAATCTATGTTTATCTAGTTACTAGCTAGTGCGCGCGACTTTGTCCGCGTGGAATAGTTATTACCATAAAAACGGTTTAGTGAGTTAACCTTAAAAGATAGACATGTACTGTTTGGGACATTTTGTTAGATCATTTCAAGAGGAATAATTCTTTCATACACATTTTTTTTTTGATAACTTGAACCGTTTTCGCAGCGCATGCAACGGAAGCCTTCAAAGATGAATAATTTTCCCCGTTTTTTCCACATTTTCTATTGTTTCTTCGCTCCTATTAGTTGGAGCGTGATGTTACATAGCTTAAAGCCTTCCTCGATAAATGGTCTATCCAACACAAAAATAATTTTTCAATTCGGACCAGTAGTTCCTGAGATTAGCGCGTTCAAACAAACAAACAAACAAACAAACTCTTCAGCTTTATAATATTATAGTACTTATAGATTATGTCTGTAATAGATTTTCGAGAGTTCTTTGTATACCTTCTTCTTCTTCAATCAAATGGTCAACTCTAGTGTCGGCCGCCCTTAGGGTATCTGACATGGCTTTACGACTGCCGTACTAGACAAACAGCCGTGACCTACAATTTAACGTGTCATCTGACCCACGGAAGACACGTTAAATTATTTTATACCATGACTCAGTTATGCAGATGTTAAAATTTAAATTTAGTAAGCATCCGTAACAATTATTGCTGCATTTTTTATCATAAAAGGTTTTGCAAATTGGCACAGTGTATTATAATAGTATAATTATCTTTACCTGCAGGTCTTCGTCTATCAAAGCTGCAGGTGATGCCAGGTCTCATCACGCTCCTCAAGTCCTACCACGTGGAGCTGACGGAGGATACTCCTCACCAGCTGGAGTTCGAGACCAGCTCCCTGGTGCTGCAGCCCACCAGCCACATCCCTGTGCGAGTGTCTAAGAGGACAGATGGAATAACATATAACAGATAGAATTTGTATCATACCTGACAATTGTGTTTCTCGTTTTCTTCATCTTCTTCCGGTACATATTCATTATTATATATATAATATATTATGACATACACACACTACATTTATGTACAGTTTTATTTATTCATAATACAAAAACTACTTACAAACTAAATCTTATAATAAAATATAATCATGATCTAATAAGATATGTGAAACAATTGTACGTTTATAAGTCTAACTATTGTGTACAACTTTCTTTACAATATAATGTCATACTCTTAAAGTTTATAGACAACGTCACTATTATAACTGGTAATATTACATTTATTAAGTGGTATTAATATAATAAATAAATACATTTTATATCGGGTTACAGAGACCCAGGTCGGAAAATCATATTACATTCAATTCAATTCAACATGAAAGTCATTGTCATTTTTACGAATTTTTGATACTGCAGAATTAAAAATATTTGTTATCGATTAAAGCCATAAATATACAGATAGCCATTTGATAAAAAAGTACCTGTACCGACTTGTATTATGTCCGGTACAGCTGTTCTTGTACTGTTGTTATTTATTTGTTTATATAAAATGATTCACCATTCCTTATCTTTATGATTTTTTTTAATATTTTTTTTTCTAACTGGAGTCAGTTGCACTAGAAGTGTGTAGAGTTACTAGAAAACTAAGAAAGAAAAAACTAAACTAAACCTTATTGAAATCTAAATTTTATATTGAAAGGGAAATATTCTATAATTTATACTTAATATCTTCTGTGCAAAAAATTTTACCATAAAAGAACACTTGATAACAAAATCAATTTTTAGCCAAAGCTTCAAAGACAGACACAGACTTTTTATGCTGTTATTTGTGTCTCCACCCCAGTAGTAAAGAAAATGATACCTAAAAGTATATTTACATCCTCATAATAGTGTTGTGGCAATAAAAAATTAACGAGATATGAGGAGCAAACAAAGTGTTAAAAACTGGATACTAAATAGGCAAAAGTAAACAGTCAGTAAATTAAATCCGGTCGCAACAAACACTAGGGAGTATTCATGTTTCCGGCAACTGGAAGTCGGTATATTTGTCCGGAAGTTGGTAAACTATTTAGAGTGAAATTCGCGCGAAAACAACTAGTATGTAATTTTAACATGGACTTAGATGATTAAGTGACGATTTTTAAATTAGTAAAGCATGAAACTCTGGAGAAATGTGTAGAGTTTTTCAGAGTCTAATTTATAATGGATTTCCGCAAAGTAGCGCCTGATTCAATATTTTATTAGTAAAGCATATTATTTACATATATATATTTTATTGGAGTTTGATAATCTTACTATAACATGTATATATTTGCATACCTTGTGGGTTTAGTATGGTGTTCTTATATAATGAAATGTACCATCTTCTTTACTTGTACCAGTGCCTGTACTCGGCAAATAAATGCTTTGACTTTACTTCTAATAAGCAATATATTGTATTGTATAAATTTTCTTTACAGGTTGTAAAGACATGAACATCTAATACAATTAATAGTAAATGTAAAAATATTTATATTGAAAAAGAATTAAGTTATTATTTACAATTATACAAATAATTTATGAAAAATCGGTACTAAAATTAAGTATAGGCAAGAGAAGAGGTATGTATCATTGAAGTAGGTTCATAATATTATAATATATGAAAAACTACACAAAAAAATGTTCAGTGATATTTATTTTTAATAATACATCAAATATTTTACATACGAATAGAAGCATGAAAATATCTACTATAGTTTTTTTGTTCTGAAAAAAAAAACGATTTACTCTAGTAGGGATGTAGTTAATTAATTTTGGAGAAAAATAATCCGGCATAAATCCGGCATAATTACCAACATTTCTATATCATCTCTAACAGTAAACCCCTAGTCCCCTTTATTTAATAACTGCTGCGTGATAAATCTTTAACGACATATATACAGACTTATATTTGGTCCCATATTTAAAATCTATAAATTGATATAGCCGACAGAATCAAATTTGAGTTTTACATGTGTAATAATTAAAATAATACATAGTTATAAAAAAACTCACTAAGGAATAAAAAAAACGTGGTTCAAAACGTTCGTTATAATAATGCAATTGGATTTCTAAAAACGTAAACTCGGGTGTACCCAAAGATAAGATAAAGCAATTGTAAAATGACAATACATAACTTTTATAATCACATGTTGAGATAAGAAGTAGCATAGAATCACTGGTAATTTCGCCAACTTCAATATGACAAGGCATACGATGATGATGATAATAACACTATCCAACAATAGCATAAATTATAACAGAATTACTTCTGAATTCCCCTTTAACATAACCCATTCCAAAGCTTCAATAAATCCCAACAATCCGAGTTAACCAAACCTACCTACTATCTCGTACAAACATGATTTGAAATCACAAACATTTTGTCGACTGCCGACTGTCAGATATTTGTTGAATTTGATACAACAATGTTTAATTATGTCTGCAATTGTAATATATGTATTTGATTGTACATTGATCATATTGAATAGTGACAGTTTTAGATGACCAAGTGGTCATATACCTGACTGTACAGTGTAAAGAAAAAAGCTAGCGTAAATGGACCCTGTAAATCTGTATACATATACATATAATAATAAAAGTCATAAATAAAAGTCATTTATTTCAGGCTTGTACCCATAAACTTAAACTTAAATTGAAACACTGTATAGGGGTGATACACTGTATAGGGGTGTCAAGTTAAAATAAAATAAAATGCACATATGCGTAGATATGTGCGGTCACTTTTTGTTTCGGTCCATGTGAACAGATATCCAGCGCCTAAACACTGGATTCCGGACATCGTCAGAGACAGCCACAAGTATACTGTTGCCGGAACGGCGCATTCTTTGCCAGAAAGAGGCTACACGAGATCTAGTTACGGCATAGAAATCAGGGACCCCCGCATCAGCGAACATGCCCGACGCGCTGCAGCACCGCGGGAGCCGCATAAGAGCCCGGAACGCGTCATTGTACTGGACTCTTATTCTACTCATAGTTTTCTGCGTGTACGTTATCCACAACTGGGAGGTGTACATGCCTAAGCAGTACGCCTTAAAGAGTGTGGTCTTTACGTCATCACTGCACTTCGCGAATCGCCGAGCAAGCATGTTGCCTCTGATAGCGAGAGCCCTCCGCTCGCGTTCTATGTCGTCATTATCATGCAGCCGTTCCGTCAACAGATGTCCTAAATATTTGAACTGCTTAACAACATTAACCTTGGATCCATTCAACGTCACTTCAGGTATCCTGTCCGGACCCGCACCCGACGTAAACACCATCATTTCCGTCTTGGAGACATTATATTTCAGTCCATGGGCATTAGCATAATGCTCACAGACTGAAAGCAGCCTCCTCAACCCCTTGACCGAGGGGCTCAGGAGCACCATGTCGTCTGCATAACTAAGGTTGTTAATACAGACGTTTCCTACATGACAGCCGACTCTGGTGCTCCTCAGCTCCTCTATCAGGCCGTTCACGTAGAGGTTAAACAGGTCCGGAGAGGTCACCCCCCCTTGACGAACCCCACACTCTAACCTATACTTGCTAGAAGTTGCGTCACCCCATTTCACTATATTCGTTTGGTTCCCATACCAGTATTTCAACAGATTAACCACTTTTTCAGGTACGTTAGACTCACGCAGTTTAGACCACAGGACCCTATAATTTACGAGATCGAACGCGCGGCTGAGGTCTAAGAAGCACGCGTAAACTGATGTGTTTCGGGTCGTGTAGTGTTTGACGGTGGTCTTCAGGCTGTAAATCGCGGCATCTGTTGAAAGTCCGGGACGGAAACCAAACTGTGCGTCATCAATGTTAATGTTTTCAAGCAGCTCAGGATGTAGGAGGCGTTCTAGTACCTTGCCTATTACAGTGCCCAACGATATAGGCCGGTAATTCGACGCTGAGCCAAGGTCACCTGTCTTATTTTTGACAATAGGTACCACTGTAGTACGCATCAGTGCCTCAGGTAAGCACACATTCAGTCTTTGAATAATGATCAGCAATTTTGCAATAGCGTCAAACAATTATTGTTAGATCAGACACTATACAGTTTTAAAGAATACTTTGAAAATGACTACAGTCAACTAGCAACTGATTCTAATGTTGCTTAGAAATTAAGTAATTAACTACTAGGTAAGGAGTGTGATGCCAAATTGTCATTTTAGCCCCTATACAGCTATAGTGACAGTACCAAGATTTATTTAAGTTGACATATTGTATGATTACATACCTATTATTATGTTTGACTTGATTTTAATAACCTCTGTATGAATCGACTTGTATTCCAAGTTCATTGCTCCTTTACAGTTGCCTCCAAGTGATCCGACACCTGACACGACGGCACTCATTTTTCGTCGCGGTAATCTGAGGCGCTGAGCTGCATTTTCTGTTATGAGGCTAACTTGAGAACCTTGGTCCAGTAGGCCTCTTAAATCGATATAGTCTCCATTTACAGTTTTCACTTTCAAAAGTACAGTCGTCAGCAAAACTTCCTTTTCTTCGTTCATGATGTTGTTAACCGTATAGGAAGTCGAAGTGCATGTCGACGGCTTCGCTAGGTGGTTGCTCGATTGTTCAGGCTCCGCATCGTGTAGCATTGTATGATGTGGTTTATGACATACTTTGCATGTTCTACGTGATTGACATTGTTTTTCACCGTGGCTAAATAAACAATTTTTGCAAACATGCAGATTGCGAACTGCCTCGCCGCGGGCCTTTGCGGTCATTGCTACGAATTTGTCACATTTCATCAACACGTGATCAAACAGTTATAATATACTCCTATGACATCATCATCATCATCCACAGCCCATGGGATCCCACTGCTGGGTATAGGCCTCCCTTTTGTATGTGCCATCTATGTCGATCTTGTGCAGACCTATGACATATGTTTTTAGGGTTCCGTGGTCCGCTGTCAGTGTGCACGACCACAACAACATTATATATTGCGCCCGCGGATCTAGATCATTAGAACGGTGAGTTGTTAACATTAACACAAGAATAATAGCGCTCTTCTGCAAGCACCAAGCTAGGCTAGTAAAATGAACACTACTAGCTTAGAACTCTGAAACGTCCTGGCGAGCTAGCTAGCTAGCCCAGAAGTAAAGCAAGATTTGAAGCCAGAAACACAAGCTAGGTAGCTTAGTGACATCAGATTACTATCTCAGGTCGAAATACTAGCCTCAAGTACTAGAAGTGTGAAGCATTTTGCATTTAGATAGAAATGGATTTATAGATTACATATTCTGAACAGATACTTACCAGCGACACTGGGCATTTCATTTGAAATCAACGATACATTGTTGAGAAAAACGACTGTACTTTTTGTATTATTGAAAGAAAACCCCGACTGAACATGATTGCATCTTTTATATTTAGTAGCTATCTCAGAATAGCCTCTTTTCCTTGTACACCCTGAAAGCTGTGTATTAGGTAGTTCAGTGTTTACACTACTGGTTCGGCTCCCCGTTTCATCTTCAAACTCTCTCTCATCTTCAAACTCTCTCTCATCTTCCGACTGCTCCATTCTCTGACTCTCTGTCTGTTGACTTTGGATTCTTGTTATGTTGCTTACTTTGTTATTTGCCTAAAAAACATTATTTTTACTATTATAAATATTTATGAAATTTGCTTCAGGGATACAAGAGTACCTAGTGCAGGTAGACAACAGTATTAGTACAATAAAAGTTATAATACAAAGTGTATATGTTCCATATATGTATATTATGGTATTAATTTTAACACCATAATCTTAACACCAGACATAAATAATAATAAACTGGCTCATGGATCTCTTGATTTTATCAAATTTATACACATAAATGAATATATTCTCAACATATTATTTTTCGAAATTATATTTACCAGGCACAGATTGCTTATTAAAAAGAAACTGGTTTACTCCCACAGCATCTCAATTTCAATTCAATACCTTTATTAGCATAAATGTATTTTCATTTACCCTGTTAAGAGGGGAATTAGGGCGAAGCTAAAATTAAAACTTAATATTCTAAAATCTTTGACTTAGTATTAAGATATATACAAAATATAAATAGAAAATGCTGTACATAATACTATTTTCTTGTTCTAGCGACTAGTCCGCGCATTAACAAACATGGGTGTAAGATTGAAATCATGGTGGCAATTGGAGAATGGTCCAAACTCCAGTGACTCCTCTGATGAGGAAGTGCCTGGGCCTTCGCCACAGAAAAGATATCGTGAATATTTTAGCATCAGTGGTGCTCACACGGTGAGTATTCTCTATAATATAGTGTTTTTCCGCTGTGACAGTACAAAAACACAATATAATTCATATACACAATATAATAATATATATATAATTATTATATATAAGTATATATTATTATATTCACTATATAATTATTCACTCTCGTTCGATAAGAAAAAGAAGGCGAAATGCAACAACTATTTGGTTTAGTGTTAAATCCTGGTAGAAGTATAAATTGAAGGAACTTTTAAAAACTAATTCCTTCAATATTGTATAATCAAAACTTATTTTTTGGTATTATATATAACATAATGTTATATATAATACCATAAAATTAATACCATAATATACATATATGGAACATATACACTTTGTATTATAACTTTTATTGTACTAATACTGTTGTCTACCTGCACTAGGTATTCTTGTATCACTGAAGCAAATTTCATAAATATTTATAATAGTAAAAATAATGTTTTTTAGGCAAATAACAAAGTAAGCAACATAACAAGAATCCAAAGTCAACAGACAGAGAGTCAGAGAATGGAGCAGTCGGAAGATGAGAGAGAGTTTGAAGATGAGAGAGAGTTT